>NW_004624817.1:5230712-5302921 GCF_000247695.1 Heterocephalus glaber
GGAGGGGGTGAAGGGAGGGCAGGGGAAGGGGAAAACAATAAGAACCAAGATACTCATGTAATGGTACAAGACCCCAGTGATGAATGTAACTGTATTTTAAACCTAAAATGTACCAATAAACTTAATGGGGATAAAGAAAAAGTCAAAAAGATACATTTGAAAGACCCTCTATATAAAATAGATAATACACTTACTCATGGGTATATATGTATTATAAAAATAAAGAGCAAGGGACTACAGATGGAGTTCAGTGGTAGTACACAAGATTAACATGCATGAGAGCCTGGGTTTGATTCCCACCACTGTGAAACAAGAAAAAAGAAAAAAGGAGCCACAACCCTGTAATCCCAGCACTCTGGGAGGCTGAGGCAGAAGGACTGCCAAATTCAAGGTAATGGGCTTGGAGATGTAGTCCAGTGTGAAAGTCCTGGGTTGCATCCCCAGTACTGCTCCCCCCCCAAAAGTAACACAGAGAATAGAAAAATACACAACAATTTCATGACCATGGTTTTCTCTGGAAAAAGGAAGAGAAGTAAGATATGGGGGAAAGTATTCAGAGGACCCAAACTTTTCTGTATTTTATTTCCTCTATCAACAACACCAGAAGATCTAGAAGAGATTTTGCATAAACCACATTTTCCCATTAAAAAAAGAAAGAGGAATCATAGAAATTAAAATGTATGGGACATCTACCATGGGTGTCCTTTTTTTGGTCTGCCTATGCTGCACTAAGTGAAGAGGAACTGTCTCAGGCCCCAGATAAAATATATAATATAGCTAATGTACATAAGTAACAAAATTTTTTTTTTTTTTTGGGTACCGGGGATCAAACTCCGGTCCTTGTGCTTTCGAGGCAGTTGGCAGAACCACTGAGCTAAATCCTCAGCCCTACAAAATTTCTTTTTATAAATATTTTTATTACAAC
This sequence comes from Heterocephalus glaber, assembly GCF_000247695.1. Next base: position 5,231,638 of record NW_004624817.1, read on the forward strand.
ATTAAAAAAAAAGAGAAAAAGAGAGAAAGAGAGCAAGTGGCCCACATGCTGTAGGCTGAACAAGTCTAAAACTCATCCAAGTCTTTATCCTCTCAATAGTTTTTTTTTTTTTTTGGTACCAGGGATCAAACTCAGGAACTTGCGCTTGCCAGGCAGGCGCTGAACTACATCCATGGCCCTAATCTACAACTTTAAGTGCTATCTAAATAACTAAGCAGGCTTCCTAAAATATTTCCAGCTTGCCACACTCTAAGTAATTTTTCCTTTCCATTTCATTGAGTTACTTTAGATCAAAGTCAGCAAAGAGCAAAAACAGTCATTAGATGAAGAAATTAGTAATTCTTATTTTACAAAAGCACTTTTTCATATATTTACTTATTTAATATTCATGAAATACTAGGAAAGGCAGAAATTACCACCCAGTTAAACTGAATTTTAAAAATGACTTAATTTTTGCCTTGCATGAAACAGAAGGATAAGAAAGTGGGGCTGGGTAAAATTCTAGGAAGAGATTAGCCTATTCTTACTTAGCATATACGTATTCCAGCCAAACTATGTGCTACTTTCTAACTGCTTTACAGTAGCCTTCCTATGATGCTCCCCTGATCAAGTCATTCTCTTTTTCAGAGCCCTTACTTCCCTTTCTAAAAATTCACATATCTCTTCTTTCAAAAAATCGTTGTTAAAAAAAAGATGTTACAGGTGCCGGGGATTTAGCTCAGTGGTTTTGCCGCCTGCCCTGCAAGCGCGAGGACCTGAGTTCGATTCCCGGTACCAAAAAAAAAAAAAAAAGATGTTATGCACATATACCAAATCTTTACAGTGAATGTAATCATGTACTGCAAACATGTACTAATAAAAATAAAAACTAAAAAAATCTAAAGGTTAAAATTAAGTAATAAAAATTAGTGCTGAAGCCTCAGCTGCTTCACAAGACTGTTTCAGATTAGAGCCTTCAGGCTCTTACCAGTATAAAAACACTTTCCTTTTCCTCCCCCTTTCCAACCTATTACATAAAACAGTATTTCCCAGCTGTTTTTAGTTATGCAATAAATTTGTTGTTATACCTGCCACATGAGAGCATGAGCTATTTGCTACTCTGACAAAAAGCATTCTGACTTTGCTCACTGGGGTGTACTTTTTTTTTTCCTGGTACCAGCAATCAAACTTAGGACCTTGCCAGTGAGGCAGGTGCGTTGCCATTGAGCTAAATCCCTGGTTACTGAGGTGTAATTTCTAATGACTCATATTAACTAATACAGCTCCTTTCTCAGAATACCAAGTAGAATTTTCTTCATCCTTTAGCATAATGCTCATCATTTTACAGTGAAAAGAATATACTAGGGCTGGGGATTTAGCTCAGTGGTTTCGACGCCTGCTGCACAAGCGCAAGGACCCGAGCTTGATCCCCGGTACCAAAAAAAAAGAATATATTAGTTTTGGAGTGAGACAAATCTGTGTTAAAATCTTCTGCCACTTAACTACTATCATTGCAACTCTCTGAAAACCTAAAATCAATTAGGGCTAGAAATTTAGCTCATTGGTGCTGCCACCTGCCTTGAAAACGCAAGGTCCCTAGCTCGATCCCCAGTACCAAAAACAAAAACAAAAAAACTTCTGCCACTTGCTACTGCGTATCTGTAGTAAGTCACAACAGTCAATCTCCTAGACCTCAATTTCTGGAAACAGGGATTATGTGGCCCACACCCAAACACTATTAGGACAAAGTTGATTCAAACTAGAGCTCTTCAAAAGCACATTTTTGTTTTGTTTGCTTAGTTCTTCAACAAATATCCATATATATATATACACACACACATACACACACACACACAGGTTTTTTTGGTACCGGGGACTGAACTCAGGACCTTGCACTCTTGAGGGAGGCGTGGTGCCACTGAGCTAAATCCCCGGCCCTACAATATTTTTAACAGAGAAAGACAATAATTTAACCGCACTCTAAACCTAGATTCATCAACCCCTACCTAGAACTCCACACACAATGATTTATAATTACCCAATATATGTTTCACCCACTGACCATTTAGCACAACCCTAAAACAACAAGGCAAACAGCAGAAACAAATCCCTAAACCCATGTACACATACCATTATGGTCATTCTGATCACCCGTTCTCTTGCACTCATCTCACATCTCTTGTCCTTATTCCCAACTTTTTAAATTTACAAATTCATTTGCCCTATTCCTTATGACACTTATTCTGGTAAGAGGATTAGGTGGCTAATCAGATACTAGAAATCTTTGAGTCGGAAGTGTAATGTGATGAGTGAATGCAATACATAATTAAGAACCATCTTTTTCTTCATGGGCAGACAGCCCTACTTCAGGCACTCAATCTCTCCCCCTAACTGGCCCCCTTTTTTGCACTACTGGGGACTGAACCCAGTGACTTTACACTGAATTACATCCTGAGGGGCCCCCCCCTCATTTTTTTGTTTTGGGGGACTTTTTTTGAGTCAAGGTCTTCCTATGTCGTCTAGGCTGCTCGTGAACTCATTATGTAGCCCAGGATGGCCTTGAACTCACCTGGTTCTCCTGCCTCAGCCTCCCAGGGCTGGGATTACAGGGATGCACCACCATACCCAGCTGCTTTCTTCCCTTAATTAATGATTTCAAACATTTTTAGCTATGGAATCCCACCATGTAAAACAGACAAGCAGAAGCTGCTCCAGCTGAAGTAAAGAGCGGTTGTGTACAGTACAACCCCACCAATAACATTCTCCAAAGATTAGGGATCCAAGAATCAGTATGACAATCATTATTCTACATTAGCGGTTCTCAAAGAGTGATCTGAAGACCTCCAGAAGTCCCCAAATCTCACAGGCCTCTAATCCCAGCACTCTGAGAGGCTGAAGCATGAGGACCTACAACACTGAGTCCCACCTGAGCAATTTAACAAGATTCTGTATCAAAATTAAAAAGGGTTGGGCATGTAGCTCAGTGTGAAGATCCTTGGTTCAAGCCTTAGTACTGTCAAAAAAAGTCCCCAAGATTTCTTCTAGGGGGTCCATAAAGCCAAAACTAAGGAATAAACTATGTATGATGATGCATGTGTGTAGTTCGAGCTACTTACCTGGGAGGCCAAGGTAGGAGCATCACTTGAGCCCAGGAGTTCAAGGCCAGATTGGTAATACAGCAAGATCCCATTTAAAACAAAAACTCCTAAGGTATTATTTGCCTCCCTCTCCCCTTCCCAGATGACTTCTGCCCCATGGTGCAAGAGCAACAGTGCAAGTGAAGCACTGATGATGCAGGCCTGTAATCCCAGCATCCTAGGAGGATGAGGCAGGAGGATTGCAAATCCAAGCCCAACCCTGTTTCAAAACAAAAAAGAAAATAAGGCTGCAGATATGAGTATAGCTCAGTGTGAAGATTCTGGGTTCAATTTCCATCACTGAAAAATAAAAAATATTATGTAGGGCTGGGGATTTAGCTCAGTGGTTCCACCGCTTGCCTTGCAAGTGGAAGGTCCCAAGTTCAATTCGCGGTACCAAAAAAAAATTATGTAAAAATGTTGGAACCTTCAAGGGCATGGTGATGGTCACACCTGTAATCTCAGCTACTTGAGAGATTGAGGGCCGGGATTTAGCTCAGTGGTTTCACTGCCTGCTGTGCAAGCACAAGGACCCAAGTTCAATCCCTGGTACCAAAAAAAAAAAAAAAGAGAGAGAGATTGATGCAGGAGACTGAAAATTCAAAGGCCATCCTGGGCAATTTACAGACCCTGTCTCAAGAATAAAAATATTAAAAGGGGCTGGGAATGTAGGGATGTAGCTCAACACTCCAGGGGTTCAATCCTCAGTACTGAAAATTTAGAAAAGAAAACCTGGATCTAAGCATAAATCTAGGCAACACCCCTAAACTGTACTAACAAGCTGCTGAATTCTTCACTGCCACACAGTACAGAGTACAAAAAAATTCCACTTTAAGAATGTCTCAATGCAGGAAGATCATCATAAATTCAAGCCAGCCTGGGCCGGCAAACTAGGACTGCAAAGTAGTGCTCAACCTGAGTAACTCAATCCTTTCACAAAACAAAAAATAAACAAGAGCTAGGGATGTAGCTCAGTGGTAGAGCACCTGCCTAGCATGCTCAACTTCCTGGGTTGAATCCCTTAGTTCAATAATCATTAAATTAATAAATTAAAATAATTTTATTTCCCTCCTAAAAATGTGTTCCTCATTACACAAATTAATTATAAACTCTTCAAGAACTAGGATGTAGCTCAGTGGCACCATGCTTGCCTGGCAAGCGCAAGGTCCTGAGTTTGATTCCCAGTACCAAAGGGGAATAAAAGCAAAGATAAACTCTCCAGTATGTAAAATCATGACTATTTACTAAATTACTGTATACAGGAGGACAAGATCCCCCCATCAATGCATATTTCTGTGGCATCAACTATATGAGTGAAATGGAAAGCTAATGGAATCATATTTAATACATTTATTCAACTACAAGCACCTTTGCCCCTTGATCAAAACCAGAATTATTTGAATTAACCTATATCTTCTTTCAAACAAGATCTTGATTTGGGCCAAGGATTTAGCTCAGTGGTTTTGCCACCTGCTGCGCAAGTGCAAGGACCCGAGTTCAATCCCTGGTATCAAAAAACAAAAACAAAAACAAGATCTTGATTTACCCTATGCCAGAGAAAGGGAAGCTACTATAGAAATGGAACAAGAAACTAAAGAAAACTGACTCAAAAATGGGGAAACAGAAAAGTCACTCTAGTACTCTTAACTTTTCAGTATCCCATTGCCAAAACTTAACAATTTAATGGTTTTTCATGGACAATGTTTTCTTTCTTTTAAATTTTATCTCGAACAACTTATGTTTTTAAAATGCAATTTGGGGGGTGGTGGTACCGGGGATCAAACTTGGGTCCTTGCGCTTGTGCAGCAGGCGGCAAAACTAAAATGCAATTTTTAAAACTTACTTTACAGACACCAAGCAAAATAAAGGTATGATTTTGCTAAAATATTAGGAATATTTTTACTGAAGGAGTGGTCTCAATGAGGAGCAATATTTACAATTTCTTGAGACCTTCTTGTTTTTCACAACTCAGGGAGGAGGTATTACGGTATGGCTATCTAGTGGATAGAGGAGTGGATAGAGGATAGAGGAGTGGATAGTCTGTTAAGTATTCTGAAATACAAGAGGCGTCTCACATTGGAGAGTTATTTGGCCAAAAGTGCCGCAGCTAAGGAACTTCTCTAGAGACAGACTATGTACCAAATACTCAGGTCAGTTCCAAAGACAATGCACCAAATTCTCAGGGAATGTTTTCATACTTCACTTCTACTCAATTACATCTCTAAATTCTTTAGTCCTCTAACTTTTCAACAAATTGTCTAAGTACAGATAGAGTAGTCTCTATAAAAAGTACTTATCAGTACTAGTACAATTTACTTCCTATATTATATTGTCATCACATATTACAATAAAGTAATATTGAGAAAAGAGACCACCTCTCCATATGGAATTTGGCAACTATGGGTTGTGTTTTTAGACAACTATAGCTTACCTGTGTTATTAGGCAACTATGGGTTAACTAGGTAACTATGTTCTTTATAAAATGTACCTGAGTAGCCATGACAACTTCTATAATCTGTCACCAAAGGAGCACAATGGACTTAGAAAGCCCTGCCAGAACAATTTGTTCTACCCTTCTCTATTGCACTATTTTACATAAATCCTGCTTGTTCTACTCCCAAAGAAACTCCAATGGAATTAAGCTTTGTAGATTTTTTTTTAAAAAAAAAGGTATATAAGAAAGTGCAAACTTCTATTCAGGGCTATCAAGACTGACAGGAGTCACTCTGAGCCACTGGCATCATTAAAAGCCGCTTTTGCTCCTATCTTCGTATTAAAGAGTTATCTGTCTGAGGTCCCTTTGGCTGAAGGAACCCCTTTCTTGAGTTCTGGTCACAACAGCCCATCCAAACAGGCAAAAACCTGCTAAAATTCTGCCCATTTTGGGGGGTAATTCAAATGATTCGGCCTTAGATGTATTAAGCCTCCTGGAGCAAAGTCCCCCTTACAAACAACAGATACCAGCCCCAGCTCCAGGACCCTTGGGACCTCCAGAGTCAGGCCCTTCAGTTCAGAGACGGCCTCGTGCCAGCTGCAGTCTCAGAGGCCCCCCGCTCCATTTTGACTCCACTACGTATCTGGTCTGACCTCTGGTTTGGCCCCAAGTTCCCGGTGCCTACTGCATCCCCTGCTTCTTCTACAAGGCCTCATCAGACTGAAACTCCCCAGACCTAATTGATACGGGAACAAACCACTGGGTTGTGATATTCCCCACTGTACCTCTCAGCCATAAGACAACTGACATCAAGGGGCCACAAGTCAAACTAAGACATAAGCCTTGCCAGCCATGGTTTTGCAAAATAGGGCCCCACGAGGTGGTCCATCAATTCTTGAACATGCCTGACTGTTTAGTTCTCCTCTTAGGGAGGGATTTGTTGGCCAAGTTAAGGGCCAAAATGGACAGAAAAATACACTTTAAACTGCTACCTCCGAGGTTGATCCTGGTCCTATACCCGGAAATAAAATAGAGGCTCCATGACTAGCCAATTCAGATGACTCCCAGAGGAGTATTTGGACTCTAAAATTGGCCCCAGATGTGAACAAAAGACAATCCACCCAGCCAATGCCAATTTGGATTGGCAACAGACCAATCCCCAATCAAAATAAAACCCAAGACCCAAAAACAATTGGAAGCATTCTTGAGAACATCAGGCTTTTATAAGATAAGGATTCCCAACTGCACCATCATAGCTAAGCCCCTCTGTAAAGCCACAAGGGGATAGGAATGCAGCAAAAAAAACCCCAAAAAAACCTCACTTTCAAGGGTCTCAAAAAAAAACTTCAGAAAACTCCAGCACTAGGTCTCTCTGACCTAAACAAGTCTTTCACCCTCTATGTGACTGAACAAAAGATCACAGTAGGGACGCTAGTCTAGACCCCTGGTTCCTGGGAAAGACTGGTGGCCTATTTGTCCAAACAACTAGACAGAGTAACACAAGGGTGGCCTCCTTTTCTGAGGGCTTTGGATGCAATGGCTCTTTTGACCAAAGGGGTTGAGAAACTGATTCTAGGCCAAGACCTACAAATGTGAGTCCCACACACTGCAGTCACCCTTATAAATGCTAAAGGCCACCACTGGCTCACAAATTCGCATCTGACCCAATACCAAAGTTTGCTCTGTAAAAACTCTCAAATCAGGGTGAAAGTCTCAAACCTAAACCCAGCTAACCTCCTTCCCCAACTAGAAGGGCCCATACATGATTGTGAAGAGGCCATAGAACAGGTTTACTTAGATCTGTGAGACCAACCTCTCCAAAGGCCTAAGTTAAAGTTCTTTATGGACAGGAGTAACCACATAGACGAGACTAGAAAGAGGGCTGGCTATGCAGTTGTGCTCTCTACAAGAAAAAAAAAAAAAAAAAAAGAGCCAGGGATTTCGCTCAGTGGTTTTGCCACCTGCTGCACAAGCACAAGGACCCAAGTTCAATCCCCACTACCAAAAAAAAGAAAAAGCAAAGAAAAAAGAAAGGATTACTTATAACAGGGGACAAAATGATTACCCCAAAAACATACTTTGGCTCTTAGAAGCTGTATGGGCCCCCAAGGAGATCACAGGGGACATCAAAAAAGATCTAAAAAATAGATGGACAATGAAAATGCCAACCAAGAAGCCAAGGTCACAAGTTTATGGTCAAATGGTATGTTCCTTCCCTTGATCTCTTTGGGAAAAAATTAAAAAACAAAAACAAAACGGTTTATTCATCGGATGAACTCCAATAGGTGGCCAAAGGAGGAGAAAACAAAGAAAAACAGATGGTGCTGGTTTCCAGATGGCCAAATTGTGGTACCATACCATGTGGGGCCTTGATTAATACAAGCTACACATAAGACTACCCACCTAGGAAAGAAAAAATCACAGGTTCAGCTCGGCTACTTTTACATCCTCAACCGCCCTGACCAAACAAACTGCCCAGTAGTTAACGACTTGTGCTCAACACAATCCAAAGACAACAGCAGGCATCCCAGCAGGGTTCCAGAGGATAGGGGCAACATCTTTTAAAGATATCCAGGTGGACTTCACAAAACTGCCCAAGTGTGGAGGATTTCATTACTTTTTGGTTACAGTCTGCACTTACTCCAACTGGGTAGAGACTTTCCCTTGTTGGACAGAAAAGCCCCAAAAAAGTGACATGGATATTGCTATAAGAAACCATTCCTTGCTATGGGCTTCCACAGAACACAGGACCAGACAACAGTTCTGCTTTTGTGTCAACAGTGGTCCAAGAGATGACAAACACTTTGGGGATTAATTAAAATTTACATACGGCCTATTGGCCCCAGAGCTCGGGAAAGGTAAAGAAGATAAATAAAACCCTGAAAAGTGAGGTTAAAAAAACTTTGCCAAGGGCCAGGGATTTAGCTTAGTGGTGCCGTCACGTGCCTCACAAGTGCAAGGTCCTAAGTTGGATCCCCAGTACCAAAAAAAAAACTTTGTCAAGAGGCTGGCCTTACCTGGATCTGGGCCTTACCCATTGTACTTCTCCAAATACATTACACTCTCCACAAGAGAACAGGCTATTCACTCTATGAGCTTCTGTTTGCCAGGCCACCTCCTGTCTTGAGAGGACTAACACACTCTATCAGAAAAGCTACCTTAGAAAAATGATTGATCTAGAAAAGGTCTCCCAAAAGACATCCTCTTGGGCCTTAGAAAGGGTCCCTGTTAGCATTTCTAGTCCACTCCACCCCTTCTCTAGGGGGAGATTCAGTTTGAATAAAAGACTAGCGACAAGACAGCCTTAAGCCCAAATGGAAGGGTCCACTAACAGTCATTTTGACCACCCCCACGGCAGTCCAAGTGGAAGGAGTCCCCACGTAGATCCACCATAGTCGGTAAAAAAGGATGCGACATGGGCCAGGGATTTAGCTCAGTGGTGCTGGCGCCTGCCTTGCAAGCACAAGGTCCTGAGTTCAATCCCCAGTACCAAAAAAAAAAAAAAAAAGACTGCGACACCAGAATGGAGGTGTTCCAGAGACCCTCATCACAACACCAAGATCATCTTGACTCAGAGGGGAACCACAGCAAAGTCATCAAAAGACATAAGCTCTGCTCAAGTCACTCTGGGGGCTGATTAGTCTACACACGACAGTAGCCTGAGGATGCCACTATGTATGGGACTACATACCTTTGTTTCTACCTGTGATGAACTGTCATCCCTTGCTTTTAACTGTTTTAGGATTTCTTTCCCTGCTTTTTGCCACAGCCTTTGCTGAGACCGCCCCAGCTGACTGGAATTGGGGCAAAAGGTGTCTGTTAGTCCTCACCTTCCTTTTGTGGGTGCAATGTTTACTGGTATTGGTTGCTTTTACCAGGGGGTCTCATCTCCACTCCAGGAGTGACAAGGAGGGAATAATTCCCGCAGGGACAACCAAAAATTGTGAACCTCTGCCTGCAGGTCACTCAGACAGGAACTTCTGTTATGACTGTTTTGCTTTTCCATACTCACTATGTTTGTTAAAGAGAAGTCATAAAATCCAGTGCCCATAATTTGACTTCACACAAGATCTGTAAGCCTGACAATACCCTACCCATTTGCTGTAACTCAAAGTACCACTTGAGAGTTTAAAATCCTGACTGTGCCTCACACCAGAGACAAATTAGGACCCTTGATAAACAAAACCACAAAATTAAGGCCCACAGAGCTCATGATTTTATTTTTTGATGCTTGTACAGCTATCAATTCCACCTTTAAAGCTAATCAAATATTCTTCCCCAACTACAGGGAGATCCAGCTTCCCTACACATCCTGTGGGGGCATAAACTGGAAAACAGAATAAAAATAATGACAAATATATGTACATCTGGAAAAATAACCCATGGGATTAGTGATCTCTATCCACCAACCAATGGTTACCCCTATTGGTCTTATGTAAAATTGGCCACCTGACAGGTGGGATCTCCTTTAGAAAAAACAAAAGATCCCCTACCCCTTGTGGGCTCTGGACATGTAATCCAGTCACTGTTAATCTCATAGACAGACCCCCCAGGACTCAAAACTGGGAGGAAAACAAAGACTTCAGACTACAGATAAATAGAAAAGGTTATGACCTGGGGATACTGATCTGTATCAAGAGATGTAACCATGACAATTCTGGAGCCTTAAATTCCATGAAAAAAATCACCATAGATAAAAAAAATAGCCTCTTAGGGATGAGGATTTAGCTTCATGGGGTGCTGTGCCTGCCTGGCAAGCACAAGGTCCTGGGTTCAATTTCCAGTATTGAAAAAAAAAAAGCCTCTAGGGCTAAAAAACATCAACCCAGGACTGGGGATTTAGCTCAGTGGCACTTGCTTTGTAAGCTCAAGGTCCTGAGTTCAATACCCAGTACCCCCCCCAAAAAAAATCAATTTATAAAAGATTATATAGGGCCGCGGATTTAGTTCAGTGGTTCTGCCACCTGCCTCACAAGCACAAGGACCTGAGTTCAATTCCTGGTGCCAAAAGAAAAAAGAAAAAAAGATTATGTAATCATAGACATTGATGAGATAAAAATTGATATAAAAGATGAGGCTCTTCAATCAGAGCCTCAAAGAGGGGAATGAGAGAAGAGACCACCCCTCCATATGGAATTGGGCAACTATGCGTTGTGTTATTAGACAACTATGGGTTAACTCTACTATTAGGCAACTATGTTCTTTGTAAAATGTACCTGAGTAGCCATGACAACTTCTGTAATCTGTTACCAAAGGAGTTAGAAAAGTCCTGCCAGAACTCTTTGCTCTCCCCTTCTCCACTGCTCTGCTTTGTGTAAATCCTGCTTGCTCTATTCCCAGGGAAACTCCAATGGAATTAAGCTTCGTAGATGTAAAGAAAAAAAAGATATATAAGAAAGCACAAACTTCTATTCAGGGCTCTCAAGACAGGAGTCACTCGCTGAGCTGCCGCATCATTAAAAGCTGCTTTTGCTCCTATCTTTGTGTTAAAGAGTCGTCTGTCCGAGGTCCTCACTGTTTCCTACTTCAATGTGACCAATTCTTTCTAAGCCATGAATTTGGTTTCCTAAAAATTCTACTTGATCTTAGTTATCTAGGAGCTAGTTGGACACAAAGTCAGGTACAAAGTACCATGAAAAGCATAAACAGTATGACTTCCCTTATTTGGTCCCCATATTTCAGGAACACACAAATATCCAGACTTTTAGATTTTTAGATTTAACTTCCCCAATTCATTTATTCATTCAAGCAGATAAAACATATGGAGGTTCTACTGTGTGCCAAGTAACCTAGATACAAAGATAAGACAAGAATAGTTTAATAAAAAGACAAACAGCTAAAATAAAAAATGTTATGTGCTATAAATAGAAGTATCCAAGAAGTGTTATGGAAGCTTACAAGGGTGTGCCAGGAAAGGCTTCCCAGAAGAGGGTGATGCTTGAACTGAGAAAATGTTACAGAAAACAAACCATGCTTATATGTTAATATTTAAACTATAGTTCTCTGCTGCTTTTATGCACCACTAGTTTGTTATTTTTGCTTTGTCATATAAACAACAGCAAAGTGACAATCTGACTGATGTGAACAGACCAAAGTGGCAACATAGTTAATTTCAATGAATACTGAAGAGTCAAAAATAACTTTATCAAAGCTGGCTGTGATCGTGTATACCTGTAACCCAGCACCCAGGTGGCTGAGGCAGGTGGATTGCCACAAATCCGAGGTCAGCCTGGGCTACACAGTGAGTTCGAGGCCAGCCTGAATTACATAGTGAAACCCTGCCTCAAAAGTAGCTCCGAGTATAGACATGTACTACTATGCACAACTTGGTTTTGCTTTTTAAAGGTCCTAACCTCCACCAAGTATAACATCTGCCACCCAGTTAATAACCGTTTCTTTCTGAATTTCTAAAACCATCCCAGGTGAATAATTACAGCCATTTTCTTTCTTCCAGTTAATTTTCCTTCCATTTATCCTACTACAACACTTCATTCTGAATTGTATACTTGAGAGTCATCGTAAGTTCCAAAGTACAACTACAAAGTGACTGCTGCCTAAATCTTTTTTTTTTTTTTTTGGTATCAGGGATTGAACTCGGTACGTTGCACTTTCAAGGCAGGGGGCGGCACCACTGAGCTAAATCCCCGGTCTTTTTTTTTTTGTACCAGGAATCGAACTCAGGGCCTCGAATTTGCCAGGCAGGTGCTGTGGGGCTGAGCTACATTCCTGGCCCTAAATCCTTTTTTTTTTTTTGAGACACGGTCCTGCTATTCAGGCTGGCCTTGAACTCACAGCGATGCTCCTGCCTCAACCTCCCAAGTGCTGGAATCACAGGGAGCCCCCCACCACGCCCCATAGGCTTCCTAAACCTTGTGAATGCTTCCTGCTGTAATTATTCCAAGGTTGTGGTATCACCCTAACTGGACCACTTTTTCCTTGGAATCCCCAGCAGTTGACAAAAGTCAATTTGAGGGAACGACTCTTTTTTTTGTTTTGTTTTGGTAGTGGGGATGAACTCAGGACGCTGTGTCGCTGAGCTACATCCCCGGGCCGGGAATGACTTTTATAGATTTATTTCCAATACATAACACCGCCGACACTCTTCAACCAACTTTTAAATTTAGTGCTCAAAGTCTAGGTTAGGATATCCCTAATAAAGCGTCTACTTCACCAAAAAGATATGGTAGCAACCAAGTCGGACATGCTACTCTACTTATATCAAATGCCTCTGTACATTTCCCCCCTCACCGCCCACCAAAGAGAATACTCAATAACGGGAGACTGGAACATACACGAAGGGTCGAGTACAAGAAAATTTCTACATTGAGTAAGGAATTCCGGAGTTCGCTAACACTGTCTCTCAGTCACGGTATCTCCATCTATAAAACTTACATAGAAAAACTGAATTAAATATTTTCTAACCTCCTCAAGGCCACAGTAATCCAGGTATCCAATCTTTCTCCTTTACCTTTACGTGAAACATGTAGAAATACCAGAAACGAACCCTTTACACATATGAACCGACCCTAATTCTCAAATACTGTTTTCAAAAGCTAACGAACTTCCGACTTATTCACCCTAACCCTAAGACTTTCCCCACATGCTCCACGAAGAAGTCAAGACAAATAAAGCTCATCGAGCATCAGGGTCAAGGAAATGCCAGGAAACCCCACTAGGATCGCACAAAAATCCGGGGGCTCCCAAACACCACCCAGCGAATGAATGAGGACAACCACGGAAATGGAAGTGCCCTCTGCGTGGGCTGACAAGGGAGACCCCGGACCTGGACCCCACCGGTGAAGATTCCCTTCCAGGGCCTGAAGAGCAGGGCCGCGGGGCCAAGGGTCGCAGGCCCCGCCCTCTCGCTCAGGATGGACGATTCGGGCTAGGGCGGGAGACTTCGGGGCCGAGAGGGCCCGGGACGCCTCACGCACTCTCCCGCCCGAAGGGGAGGAGGAGGCAGCCGGTCCGGGGTCACCGCCGCTCCAGTTCCCGACTTACCGCGGTGCGTTGGGGAAGGTGGAGTGTCCAGAGTAAGGGCTCAGGCCCGTCCGCCACCCACTGCTCAACGAGCAGCGCGCGGCCACCAGGAAACCGTCGCCGCCTCCACCGCCACCGCTACCGACCGCCGCTTCGGGCGCAGAGCGCAGAGGGCCCGACTGCGTCACACGCCGCCCGCCGTCAGAGGCTCGCTCGTGACGCTCCGCCCTCGGCGCCTGCGTATTAGCAGATCAGGCTGCCACTCGGAGTCCTCCCCAGTACTCATTGGGCAAAGAGTCTTTTGAAACCGAATGTAAGAAAGGTCTTTGCCAGAAGAGAAGGGGAAGAGGAGGGGCGTAACGAGTCAGGGGGAGGAAAAAGGGAGAAATGATGGGAGGGACATGGAGTCCCACCTCTCCGCCGTGGCGGTTGGCTGGGAGTGGGTCGTGACGTCACAGAGGGCGCTCGAAGCGGGCTGCTGATTGGCTATACTGGTGTGTACCGGGCGGGGCGGAGGAGAAGAGTGGTGACGCCATACTGAGGCTCCGCCCCCTTTCTTGGAGCGGAGAGACTGGGCTGCAGAAGCTCGGGCCAATCAGAAGGCTGCCCTCGGGATGGCATGGTAACTATTCTACCCTTCCCTTGCCTTGGTCCGCAGGGGTTGATGGGAAGACTTTTTCTTCCGCACCCGGCCCGCACTTTCTGGATAGGACACGTGCGGAGCTGGAGGTCCCTCCGTGGGGCCGGTCGGTCCGCATTGCATGTCTGCGGCTGCTTTGAGGCCTCGAATCCTAACCTGCTTCTCTCCTGACCCATGCTATTCCCAGCACATCCCTTACTACCTGATCTTTAAGATAGACCTGAGCATTAAATAGGCGTCCTAAGAGAATGGTTCGCTTTGGGCCTGATAAAAATGAGGATTTTGGAGCCGGGCATGGTGGCAGACCCCTGTAATTCCAGGGGAGGCTAAGACAGGAAGAGCGCCGCGAGTTTAAGGTCAGCCTGGCCCACGTAGTAAGTTCAAGGCCAGCCTGAACGATGTAGTTAGATCCTGTCTCGAAAAAATAAAACACCTGTAATCCCAGCACTCTGGAGGCAGAGGCAGGAGAATCGCCATAAATTCGAGGCCAGCCTGGGCTACATAGCCAGACCCCACCTCAAAAAAAAAAAAAAATTCTTTTTGGAACGTCTTTCACAGTTGCACTTTGAGAACCCCTACTGATTCTTAAGCACCTGGATTCAAATGTTTCGGCCTTCTGTGGGATACAATTGCCAACCAACCTCTGAAAGAGCTGGGCTAACGGATAGCACTTTATATCTTGTAATTTGTATTCTCTTGTTCTGTGCTGTCTCCTGCACTCTTGGAGGTCAGAGCTATATTTGCATTCTCTTAGTGTCCCTTTCTTCCTGGGGCCTGTATCAAAGCAGAATCCTAGTATTGCAAGCCGGGGGTGGTGGGCGGGGATAATGTTCTAGAACCTAGACATCTTTTAGTGACTGAAGGTCTCAGAAAACAAAGCGTATGCATACTACCTTTACCACTACCACCTCCTCTTGGGATATCAATACAAAGCTGAAATGAGATTTTTCCCAAAACTTAGATGAATTCCTTGCAGTTTTCAGTGATAGAAAGGAATTAAAGACTATTGACTTTATGTTAAAAAAAAAAAAAGTTAAGTGTGCCAGGTGTGGTGGCACACACTTGTAATCCCAGCACTTGGGAGGTGGAGGCTAAAGGATCGAAAGTTCAAAGCCAGCCTGGGCAATTTAGGAGACCTTATCTCAAAATAAAATTAAAAAGAACTGGGGACCTAGCTCAGTGATAGAGCTCTTCACAGAGGCAAGGCGCTGGTTTCATTTCTCAGTGCTCAGAAAAAAAAAAAGTGGTTGTGAGGATGGAATATGATAGTGGACTGAGGAAATTGTACATTTCAAGTGTTCAGTAGATGCTTGAAGAACGAAAAATGTTGACATGTGGATGGCCAAATAGTAAAGCTAGTAAAACTCCTCTGTCCAAACTTCCCTGTTTTCCCACCAATCTCCTTCGCCCTTGCTCTGGATCAAAAGTCATTAGGTTTTTCTGGAAAATTAAAGTACAGTAGCTTCCTCAATGCACTCCTCAAACTGTGATTTCTTGTTCTTTAATCTTCAAACCCAGATATGTTTAAGCTTTTCCCCTACTTATTTCAATGTCCCTAAGGCCAGGCACCATAGTAGGTGAACATGAGAAGTTTGATGTGTAAATGAGTGAATTGTTTTGTTTTGCAGTACTGAGGATCAAACCCAGGCCCTTTGAGTATGGTAGGCAAGTGCTCTACCATTGAGTCACACCCTCCCCTGCCTTTGGTGCCAGGGATTGAGCCTAGGGCCTTCACACTGAGCTACATCCCCATTCCTTTTTTCTTTTGAGACTTGATCTCACTAAATTGCCCCTGGCTGAGTTGGAACTGTTTTTTTGTTGGGTTTTTTTGAGATAGTCTTGCTATGTAGTTCAGGCTGGCCTTAAACTCAAGGCAATCCATCTGCCTCAGCCTTCCAAGTGCTGGGATTACAGATGCATGCAAGCCCTGGGTATAAATCTAGATCCAACTATGCCTTAGTTATATGAACTTGGACAAATTTTCTAATCTCTCTGAACCTCAGTTTCGGTCTGTAAAGTAGAAATAACAGTTTTGCTTGTCTCACAGGGTTGAGAGCCTGAGGAAGGAGATTCAAGTTCTAGGCCAGGCTGGGGAACTTGATGAGACCCAGTCTCAAAAGATAAAAGAGGGGTCCGGGGATTTAGCTCAGTGGTGCTACCACCTGCCTCTCAAGCGCAAGGTCCTGAGTTCGATCCCCGGTACCAAAAAAAAAAAAAGATAAAAGAGGTAGGGAGGTACCATAATGCTAGAGTACCTGCCTAGCACAGGTTCACTCTCCAGTATGAGAAAAAGCAAATATAATACATGTACATATAAAGTGTTTGTCATGGTATTTGGTACACAGTAAATCCTCAATAGTTGATAATATTTTTGCTCTTTCAAAATACCCCAGAGACTTAGCTCAGTGGCACAGTGCCTGCCTGGCAACCATAAGGTCCTGAGTTTGATCCTCGGTACCAAAAAAAAAAAAGCCTCAACCAGATGTGGTGGCACACACCTGTCATCCCAGCACTGTGGAGGCTGAACCAAGAAGGATTGTCATTAGTTCAAGGCCAGCCTGAACTACATATCAAGAAACTCTCTTGAAAAACAACAACAACAAAGTCAAAATTTAAACAATGTACCACAGAATTCCCTTTCTAAGTATTCTAAAACATGGGTTCTGACCCCAAAAAGTGGCTCAGAAACATGTCTTGAACCCAAGCATGCTGCAAGATGGGCATGCCTGTAATTCCAGCACTCTGGGAGGCTGAGATAGAAGGACTGCAAATTCCAGCCCACCCTGGGCAATTAGTGAGATTCTGTCTTTTTTTTTTGGTACCTGGGATCGAACTTGGTTCCTTGTGCTTGTGCAGCAGGCCAGGAAACCACTGAGCTAAATCCTGGCCCAGATTCTGTCTTAAAATAAAAAATAAAAGGGCCAAGATGTAGTTTAATGCAAAAGCCTTGGGTTCAATCTCTAGTACAGAGGGCAGGGGAAGAAAGATGCCTTGAGTGAGTAAGCTGTGTGTACATTCAGTACAGAGTGCTGGGATGTGTGCAGAAGCTGAGACCCTTACAGAGTCCATACTTGTGGGAAGGCTGGAGGAGGACACACCAGATTAGGAATGAATGGTTTAGAGCAGGATGTCCTGTGGCCAGGGTGATTTTGAAGGACCTCATGTTAACTTCTGCTAGGGATGTGCCCCTAGTGCATCATTCCCAAGGATATGTTTCTAAAGCCAGGGCTTCCTGGTCCACAGATTCCTACTCTTAATTCTCATAACATCTGTTTGGATTATCATCATCTTCCTTCTTCCAGTCTAAAGACAAGGAGTTTGAGGCATGTTCACAAGAACTTGCTGAGCAAATTTTGTCTTAGATGCCAGGCATGGTGGCATGTGCCTATAGTCAAAGCATTCAGGAGGCTGAGGGAAGAGGGCTGCTGCAAGTTTGAGATCAGAAGAGAAAAAAGAGAGAGAAAGAAAAGAAACTCTAGACCCAGTAGCAGTCACTCCCCAACCCTTTCCACTCCTAATCCCAGCAACCCATCTTTTCTGTATGGATTTACCTATTGTGAACATGTCATAAAAAAAGAATTTCATAATATGTGGCCTTTGTGTTTGGCCTCTTTCTTTCTTTTTTTAATTATTTATTTATTTTGGGAGGTACCGGGCATGCAACTCAGGACCTTGCACTTGTGAGGCAGGCGCCAGACCTCCCCCCGCGACCCGGTAGCCTAGGCTGATCCCTAACTTTTGGCAATCCTCCTGGCTCAGCCTCCTGAGTGCTGGGAGTGCAGGCATTTTGCCACCATGCCCAGCTAGCTTCTTTTACTTAGCAAAATGCTTTCAAAATGCTTTCTTCTATGTGTATACCATGTATCAGTACTTTGTTTATTTTTATGATTCAGTAATATGTAATATTCCATGTGTGGGTATACCACATTTTGTTTGTCCTTTAGTTAATAGACATTTGGGTTGTTTCCACTTTTTAGCTATTATTAAAAATGCTGTTATGGCCTGGGGATTTAGCTCAGTGGTTCCACTGCCTGCCTCGAAAGCTAAGGACCCGAGTTTGATCCCTGGTACCAAAAAAAAAAAAATGCTGTTATGAACACTTAAGGTTTTTGATTTTTCAATTCTCTCTGTCTCTCTCTTTCTCTCTGTCTCTGACAAGGCCTCACTATGTAGACCAGGCTGGCCTCATACTTATGGAAATCCTCCTGACTCAGCCTCCTGAGTGCTGAGATTATAAGCATGCCCAGTGACTTTTTTTTTTTTTTGGTACCAGGGATTGAACTCAGGTCCTTGTGCTTGGGAGGCAAGCGGCAGAACCACTGAACTTAATCCCTGGCCAGTGACTTTTTTTTTTGTACTGGGGATTGAACTCCAGACCTTGCGCTTTCGAGGCAGGCACCGGAACCACTGAGCTAAATCCCTGGCCCAAGTAACTTTTTTTTTTAATGCTGGGAATTAAACCCAGGCCTCATACTAGGCAAGCACTGTACCACTGAACTATATCCCCAGCCAACAATTCACTATTTTAGAAGTGAACAATTTGAGACTGAGGCAAGAGGATTGCAAGTTTGAGCCTAGTCTTGGCAATTTAGCAACTTAGCAAGACCATCTCAAATTAAAAAATAAAAAATGAGGGGCCGGGGATTTAGCTCAGTGGTTTCACTGCCTGCTGTGCAAGCGCAAGGTCCCGAGTTCGATCCCCTGTGC
The DNA here is from genome assembly GCF_000247695.1 of Heterocephalus glaber. Next base: position 5,250,515 of record NW_004624817.1, read on the forward strand.
AAAAACCCCCCAAAAAACAAACAAACAAAAATTAGCTGGGGATGTAGCTCAATGGGGGCTCTGAATTTGATCCCCAGTACCATAAGAAAAAAAAAGTGAACAAATTAGTGGCATTCACTATACAGTATTCACAATGTTCTGCAGCTCTCCTTCTAAACATTTTCATCAATCTAAGCTAGTGATGGTGAGCATTTTAGAGCTTTCAATGATACACACAGCCTACTGCAGCACGCATGCCATAGGTTCACCACCACTGCTCCAAGCAAAACCCCTTATCTACCAAGCAGTATCTGCCTGTTCCCCTCTTCCTCCAGGCACTGAAACCACCAGTCTATGTTCTGTCTCAGTGAATTTATTTATACCGGATATTATATATATAAGAGGAATCATACAGTATATGGCTTTTTGTGCTTGGCTTCTTTCCCCCACCCCACCCCCTGCAGGACCTAGCACTTATGAGGCAGGTGCGGTGCCACTGAGCTAAATCCCCAGCCCTTGGCTTCTTTCACTTAGCATGTTTTCAAAGTTCATCTGGTTTGTGGCATGTTCCAGTGCTTCATTACTTTTCATGGATGAATAGCATCCTATTGTATCGATATATTATAGTTTATCCATTGGCTGGTAAACATTTGGGGTGTTTCTTTTGACTATTAAGAATGTGGCTTCTATGAACATGTGTATACATGTGCCTGTTTGAGTATCTGTTTTCATTTCTTTGGGCTATATACCTACAAGTGGAATTGCAGTCATATGGTAACTCTATATTTAACTTTTCAGGGTCTTCCAGACTGTTTTCCAAAGCCCTTTCTTGCAGTTCTTAAAATTCTGCTCACTTTATCTAAATACTGCCCATCCTTCAAAAATCCTGTTCAATTAAATCAATCCAACAAATATTTTCTGAGCTACTACTGCATCTCTATCTGTGTGCTAGGTTAAAAGATGAAGAAACAAATGAGCCAGGGATTTAGTTCAGTGGTTCCGCTGCCTCCTCGAAAGTGCAAGGCCCCGAGTTGGATCCCCAGTACGAAAAAAAGAAACCAAAACCAAAAAACTCCCAGAGGCAGGTGTGGTGGTGCATACCTATAAACCAAAGAAAAACAATAAACCTTACAGAAAGGTGAGAAAAGGCACTTTATTCCCTCTTGCATGGTGGACTGCCCTTACCCTATAGGGTGTACTTCTTTTCCCACTTTGACTTGGCCCAAAGTTGCTCTATAGAGCCTGTTTCTTGCCTTACCTATAATAAAACTTTGCTACTATGAAAGAAAGTAAGAAAGAAGAGAAAGATAGTCAGGCAACAATTTTGCTCTGTTGTGCTAATAAAGATTCGACAGAAGGTCATCTGATGCAGCCTATGGAGTGGGGAGGTGGGCAGATCATGCACCCTGGGGGAAGATGAGCAAAAAGTTAAGCAAACCTTCACAGAGAAGGAAAGTACAGGAGAATGCAGTATAGAACTTAAAATATGTGATTGCTGGAGCAGAGGATGGTGACATTATGGAGGGTGTTGAATACCACACTAAAGAATTTGCTCTTGATCCTAAAAGCTATGGAGAGTTGCTTAATAATTTATCTGCAACAAGGGAGGGGTGTAGTCAGATTGCATTTTAAGACAGACAATGTGGCTGTAACAGGGAGGATGATGGAGAGACAAGAGATCAAGGAGATGAGTGAAATTGCCCGTAGGAAGCTTTCCTTGACAACTATATCCCATATTCTTTCTCTTCCTCTTATCTGTGCCCCACATCTACACTCTCCCCCCGCCACCACCCCCCCCCCCCCCCCCCCCCCCCCCCCCCCCCCCCCCCCCCCCCCCCCCCGTGCTTGTGGGGAAAGAACATCCCTGGAAACAAAACCTCAGTTGGGTTAGGGATGTGTGGTATGTGTGTGTAGACAGGGATACTGGAGACTGACTGGCTGAAGCTGGAAAGTGGGGATGCTGTTGCAGTCACAGGCTCTCTGGAGTATGTCCAGACACCAGCATACCCACCAGGAGGGCAAGAGACATTAGAAGGCCTCCGTAGCTGTACCAGCTGCATGCAGTGGGAAAATCCCATTCAACAAACACCAAGTGACTACTGAACTCAAGGGAGAGTAGAGGCTTAAACGCCTGCTCTACTTCTTTTTTTTTTTTGGTACCGGGGATCGAATTCGGGTCCTTGCACTTGCGCAGCAGGTGACAAAACCACTGAGATAAATCCCTGGCCCAAGTTTTGTTTATTTGTTTGTTTTTGGTACTGGGGATCGAACTTGGGTCCTTGCGCTTGCACATCAGGTGGTGAAACCACTGAGCTAAATTCCAGGCCTGTGTTGAATTTTTAATTTTAATTTTTTTTTTTTTTTTGGTGCCAGGGATCGAACTTGGGTCCTTGCGCTTATGAGGCAGGTGGTGGAACCACTGAGCTAAATCCCCGTGCTCTACTTCTTTTTCTGTATAATGGATTCAAATTTATCTCACTAGAGCTGGGGATTTAGCTCAGTGGCATTGTGCCTGCCTCGCAACCACACAGTCCTGAGTTGGATCCCTGGTACCGCAAAAAAAAAAAAAGTGTCTCACTAGATTATTAAAAAGATCAAATAAAAACATGTACAAGTCTCTGGCACATAGTGAGAACCCACTTTACTTTTCCTCACATAAAGTAGGTGAGTCTTTTAAACAGAAGAAACAATTCAGAGTCATCGATAGCTGAGGTCAGGCTGTTCAGAGAAGGCTCAGTGAGGACAAGTTCAAAATGCAGCCCACACACATAGTTATAACCATCATTCAGCCAGTACCTTCCACATGCCTGGCACACTGCAGTATTACCTGTAATTGTCACAACAACCCTATGCCGTGGATATTCCTAAAGCCATTTTACAGATGAAGAAACCCAGAATCAGAGCCAAAAGGTGAACTGCCCACACGGTCCCAATCACAAGTTAAAGGCAAGATGAGAGCACCTCAAGGTTCAGGCATGAGGAGTGTCCTAGAGGCAGAGAGAAGGGCTCTGGCCTCAAGGAATGGTACTTAGGTTGAGGTACGGAACAGACAAGGGATCAAGATAGAGAACAAGGCCAGAAGGAGGTACTCTAAGGTAAAGCTGGACAAAGAGGATGCCATGAAGCCCTAATGCAGGAAACCCAAATCTAATTGCTGAAATTGGACAGAAGTTCCTTTTTTTTTTTTTTTTAGATAGGGTCTCACTATTAGTTCAGGCTGGCCTTGAACTTACTATGTAACCTAGACTGACCTTGAACTCACAGCAATCCTCCTACCTCAGCCTCCTAAGTGCTAAGATTACAGGCATGCACCTAGACAAAAGTAGTTCTTACACGGGTTTACTAATCTATTTGCTCTGGAGACCTAAAGAACAGAATGGGGGAGAATTCAAAGTCAAGAAAAGTTTTTGGGTTAAATTCCCAAGCCTTTTATTTTTTTAAATTTTGTGTCAGGGTCTCACTAAATCACTAAGTTGCCCAGGCTGGGTTCAAACTTGTGATCCCTCAGCCACCTAGAGTGTGCCATGATGCCCAGCTATGAAAAGTAGTTTTTAGAATAGGATACTTTCCCTCCAAACTTGAGTCCCCCAAGAGTGAGTCTGTAATGTACGTCTCTGGGTCCCCCACCATTGCCCAGTGGCTGTCACAGAGAGGGCCTAGGCCAGTGATATCGAACCTTTTAGGGCTTTCAGTGACACGAGCAGCTCGGTGTGGCACGTATGCTATAGGTTCACCACCACTGGCCTAGCTGAGTACATGAACAAGACTGCATATAAAAGAGCTCTGGCAAACTAACACATTCAAAACTCTTCCCCATTCTGCAGAGTGGCAGTTGACAGCTACTTTGTGTTAACAGTATATAGCGACTGAGGGAATCAGGTGTCAACATTGAATCCTTGCTCTGACGTTTAGTAGCTATTGGCATAGGTAACACTCCTCTGTTTTCCATTGGTAAAGTGAGGATGCTGATAGTGTCTACTTCATAAGATTTTTAAATGAAGATTAAATGAGAAAACACATAAAAAGAATAGTGCCTGGGACATGATGGCTGCTCAGAATGCATTAACCTTGGACACGATGAGTGCTCAGAATGTGTTCATCTTTGCTGTGAGGATTTAATGGGATGGATGTGATGGTATCCGTGTCTAGCTCAGAAGTCCTCTCCCTCCCAGAAGATCTGCAACCCGCCAAAATGCCAACAGGAGGGAGTTTTGGTCCCCTTACCCTCCTTTGATGGGGTAGGATGGTCTTTGCAGAGTGATCCAGGGTCCCCCTTTATGAGTTAGTCGGAGTGAGGGTGGGGAGGCAAGCCCTGGGAGCTGGTTTCAGGGGATCAACTCTCACTGTAGGGAACCCAAGGCTAGGTGGGACCCGAGAGCCTTTGTTGCACGGGACAGGGCGCCCTCTCCTGATAAAAGATGGGAACAGCCGGGAGTTTGTGGAGTGGGCCTCACAGGATCCCACTTCTGGCAGGGTGCCCTTCCCTTTGCTGAAATGCCCCATCCCACTCTGAGGTGCAAAGTTTGAAGGAGGGGCGCCGAGGCTGGGACAAAGCTGGCTTAATACTTCAGAGGGCGAGGCTGGATAATTCGGTTAGAATAAGGGTGCAGGACAGGGGAAACGGGTCAGGGAATAAGAGAAATGAGGGCCCTGTTGAATTAATTTTGTGTTCTTTCAACAGGCGATGGACCGCAGCGGAGCGATAAGGTGACTAGGTGGCTTATCCAACATGTCAAACCCAGGTGTCCAGTCTCTTCCGGCTGGCCTCAGGCAGCCAGAATGAATGGGGCAGAACAGGGCCGGAGAGATCCGGTTTGAGGAGACTGCAGATTAGGGGGGGCGCCTGGGGCTGGGGTCCCTCGCAGTGGGGAGGAGCCAGCAGTGGGCGAGGGCCCAGTTTCCTCCTTAAGTTCCGCCCCGAACGCACCGGCCCCGCCCCGCGCTGTTCCTGCTCTCGTCCACCCCCCGCCGCTCGCCCCCGGCCGGGCCCGGGCGCCCCGGGGTCTCCCGGCTCCGGGCCCGCGCCCGTGCGGCCTCCTCGCCACTACCGCTTGGGTGAGTACCAGGACTCCCGTTCGGGTCGAGGAGCAGCCTTACGCGGGGGAGCTCGGCCTCGCGGTCCTGGACCGGCCCCGGGCTCTCGGTCTCGGTGCCTGCCCTCCACACTTTTCCCAGAACTGCTGCCATGTGGACGCTCTGAGCTGGCCTTCTCCCTTCCGTCCCCGACATGGGACTAGGTGTGCAGGGATTAAACTCTCCCTTCTGTACTCTGCAGGGCTTCCCGGTCAGGATTCACCCCAGCTGAGGCGATGAAGGCCCGGGGGAGCCTTGGAACCTCATAGACTTATTTCACATCCCAGCCCTGCCAGTTATTGGCCTGTGATTTTTGAGTAAGTGCTTTTAACCATTCTAACCCTCAGTTTCCTCTTCTGTAAGAAGGAAACATAGACTATAGTGCCTACTTAACAGATTATAGTTAAGAGACAACGTATATCTACTGCTGAGCAGGATGCCTACTGTGTAGCAGACACAGCAAATGTGGTTTCTTTCTTCCTTCCTTCCTTCCTTCCTTCCTTCCTTCCTTCCTTCCTTCCTTCCTTTCTTTCTTTCTGGTACCAGGGATCGAACTCGGGACCTTTCGCTTATGTGGCAGGCAGTGGAACCTCTGAGCTAAATCCCTAGCCCAGCAAATGTAGTTTCTGATGGTGGGAGGGGTGATGGTGGGAAGATCTCTAGGAACTTTGAAGTTGAGGTAGGGATGCTCCTAAGAAAGCCATGTTCAGCTAAGTAGTACCTAAGAGGAAATTAAAGCTGTGTGGAGCTGAACAGGCAGGTCGTGTCTCTACATCCTGGGGTGTAGAGAGGCCTTAGAAGTAGTCTAAACCTAAACCATATGATCTCCCTGTTGCACATCTATGGCAGCACACCCAGAGTGTGTAGTGACTTGTCCAAAGTCACATAGCTAAAAGAGGGCCACGCATACCTCCAAGAAGTGTAACTGATTGTCCTTCATTGTTCTGTTTTTTGTTTGTTTGTTTCTGAGACTGTCACATGAACTACCACTTCACCCCCATCCCTGAGACAGGGGCTTTTCATTCCCTGAATCCCTAGTGTCTCCTGAGGGATCTGGAGCAGCTGGCTTCAGGGAGAAATGTTGGAAGGGGAGGACTAGATCTACTCCAACGATAGAGTCTGAGTTTGGACTGGTGGGGAAGGTGCTCCTCATGTAGAGAGAGTCCTAAGGGATTTAGGGTCCATTTAGGGATGATCCACGGAATGTGTTGGGCATCATCACCACTTCCAACTCCAAAAATTCCCTGGGGGATCGCTGACACCCGCCCCCCCCCCCAAATTAGGACAGGTTGCCTGATTGAGCCTAGCAGAGAGGCGGTGGGGAAAGTAGATGAGAATGCCAAGGCATATCCACCTGGCTTGTTCTGGAATGCCAGGACACCAGTAAAACTGAGGTCAGAGTTCTTGAGGAAGGGACTAAAGAGGAGAGTTCTGAGGGTGGGGCCAGAAAGACTTAGGACTTGATTTCATAATGCCTCTGAGACCAGCAGAACAGGTTCTTTATGTGGACCCAGCGAGATCTTGGCACTGAGAAGCCCAAGTTCTGTGTTTGGCTTTCCCTTAGGCTCAGCTTTGAGGAAGGGCCTTTCTCCCTTTGCATCTTGGTTTCTTTGTCTTTACAATGGGAACAAGGCTGATTGACTCACTTCTGTAAGATTTGGTTTTCCTTTCCTTTCTCCCCTGGATAGGTACCCCTTCTCCCTCCCTCTCCCAGTCCTAATCTAATCTTATTGCCAGACCTCTGACCCCGAGGGGAAGGAAGGGCTAAAGGAGAGCCAGAGTTGCAGTGTGAAACCCTTTGTAGGCTCCACATCTCCCTACTGGTAACTTTTCCATCTATTTGCCTTATGACCCTGAGTGGACTCCTGCCTCAACTTCTCTTTCTATACATTGAAGGGAGGACCGGGGATTTAGCTCAGTGGTTCTGTTGCCTGCCTCGAAAGCACAAGGACTTGAGTTTGATCCCCAGTACCAAAAACAAACAAACAAAAAAACCAAAAAAACCCCCAGACATCCTATACATTGAAGGGAGCTGGGTTAGGATTGTTGGTGTATACTAGTATAGTTCCTGACCTTAGGATAACCCTCATCTGAAGGAGAAATTACTGTCCTCAAGAGCTCTCACCTGGTCTCAGGAGGGGGTGGGTGGACAGGCCCGTGGGCACGGGGAAGCCTCCAGAAGCTGACCAAGCAGCTCTCTCCTGAAAACAGCAAGCCCAAGCTAGTGCCAGGCCTGATTCTGCAAAGCCTTTCACCCTCTGACACATGAAGCAGCAGGGGGGTGATGCAGGGGGTCGAGGTTCTGCCAGGTTCCATGGAGTCCCTGCTGCTGTGGACTACTGGGCCTGCACAAAGCTTGGGAAGGGACTAGAGGTGCAGGAGGGGGCCCTAAGTTGGTGGGTAAAACTATGGGAGCTGATAAGAGGTCCTAAGCCTGGGGTTTGAGTCTGAGGCTCAGAAGCTTTGGGGAGGTGATGGGCCATCTCCCCTCTAGTTGGTTCTTAAAATAATGAGAGACTAGATAAACTAGCACCTGTAGTCCTGGGCCTCTCAAGCCAGGCAGAAGCCTGAGTTCTCCCAATCTAGATATTCAGGCTTTATCCTAGCACAGATTGGGTTCATTGTCTTCCCTTTGAAATGGCAGTGTTGCCTTGGGATTCTGAGTCAGTCTCCCTCATCCAGGGCAGTAGTTGTCCAAGTTTAGGAGACTTTCTTCTCAGACTCTCTATGCCATAGCACGGCTAAGTTTAGAACTGAGCTGACTTTGCCACTCAGTCCCAGTGCTGCTGCCTGGGGCCCTGACAGCATGTCACTCCATCCTCAGGTCTGACAAGATGTACCAGGTCTCACTGCCGTTGGACCGGGATGGGACCCTGGTCCGGCTCCGCTTCACCTTGGTGGCCCTGGTCACAGTCTGCTGTCCACTTGTCGCATTCTTCTTCTGCATCCTCTGGTCCCTGCTCTTCCACTTCAAGGAGACAACGGCCACACACTGTGGGGTAGGGCTTGGGAGCACTGATACCTCATATTCAGGCCCTTTTTGGATCTTAATTCTACTTTAACAGGAGTAGCGAGCTCTCCAGTGGTATCAATCAAACACATTGGGCTACTTGGGGGTGAATGAAAATTGAGGTTTTAAGAATCAGTCTCTTTCCACCTTCTATGAGAGTTCAAGGGGCTGGGGCGACTGAGACTGGGTAGCCCCCAAATTCAGAACCCAATCATTACTTCATAGAGAGCAGATTCAGGAGCCCCAGGGTTTTCTGGAGAATGAAGAGAAGGCTAGAGGGCATTTTGGGTCCTGTAGTATAGCACTGTGGGCTTGTGTCTGTCACTATGGGAAAGAGAGAGAGAGAGAATGTGAGAGAGAGAGATTAATTGATTGATTGTGGGGGCTGACTATTTAAAATGGCTCTGAGTAGGGCATGTGCATGAGAGAAACTATTTACCTATTTGTTGGGGGCCTGATTATGTGCATGTGTATGTGTTCTGGAGTGGGTCCCATGCCATCTGAGGTTCTGTAGATGGCCATTCACTCTCTGGAGAGGGATATGGGGGTACCATAAAGAAAGATGTGAGAGTTCTTTCTCTGTAGGATATCAGAGTAAATGAGATGAGACCTGTGTCGACTGATGTTATACTCCTAGTTGCTGTTATACTCCATTGACTCTGTATTACCTCCAACCCAGAAACTGAGTTTTACTTACCCATGTCATGTCTAAAAGGTTGAGGTTGAGCTGGGTATGGTAGCACATGCCTATAATCCTAGTACTCAGGAGGTTGAGGAAGGAGGATCACAAGTTTGAGCCCAGCCTAGGCAACTTAGTGACTTAGATCCTGTCTCAAAATGAAAAATAAAAATTGTTGAGGATAGAGCTCAATGCAAAGGCTCTGAGTCCAACAAAAAGGAAAAAAAAAGTGAAGTTGATGATTCCTGCCCAGTTCCCTTCCAGGGCTACCACAGAGCTCCAGGTAGAAGAAGTGTAGGAAAGTGGTTTGGGGAATATGAAGGGTGAAGAGCAGGACAAGGAAGAGAAGAAATTGTCGGGTTGGAAGGCAGGGGAGGAGATGAAGTTAGGCTGGGGGCTGTAGGTAGAAAAGAGGCAGAACCTGGACATAGGTCCTTGGGCCCCAGCTTCAGAGAGAGTTCTGAAGGTCCTGCAGCCAACTTCCTTTGTAGGAAACTCTCCAACTTCCTGTATGGGCATCTGCTTCAGAGAAAGGGCTAGGACTAACAGAGTGGTCTGGCTAGGGGTTTAGGGTGGAGGCCCACTTCTTTTGTTCCTATGACTTGAAGTTTCCCCTCCTGATTTGTCCATGGGTAGACATGAGCCTTGAGTTATGGGCACCTGTCTGATATCTCAGACTGGAAGCGACAGAAAGGAACAGTACTGGAAGAAAAAGGAGTGACCAGGTGATCTGAGGAGATGTAATGCTTACCTCAGATAATACATCAAATATTTCCATTACTCTGGACAACTGCTCATCCTGCAAAACCTTCCCAAGGTATCTCCTCCCCCCAAAAGCTTCCCCCTGCCTTCTTGGGGCAAACTTAGTCACTCCCTCCTCTGGGTGCCTTCAGTTCCCTGTGTCTGTCTGTCCCTCTGCCTGCCTGCCTTCCTACCTGCCTGCCTGCCTGCCTTTTTCTCTCTCTCCCTCCCTCTCTCCCTCCCCCTCTCATTCTCTCTTTCTTTCTCTCTTCCTTCCTACCTTCCTTCCTTCCTACCTTCCTTCCTTCCGTACTTCTGTCCTTTCGTCCTTCCGTGGTATTGGGACTTAAATCCAGGATCTTCACACTGAGCTATATCCCCAGCCCTTTTTTTTGAGACAGTCTCACTTATCTATCTCTCATATTTCTGTCATATCATACCAGTACTTGTATCTTTCTTGCCCATCGACTAGGATCTCCTTGAGGGTAGGCACTCTATCAGTCAGAAAGCATTTGTTGAGTAATTGAAAACCCATCCCCTTCCCTCATCCCTCAGCCCAGTGCCCTAGGGAAAGGAAGGTGTGGTCTAAAGTAGTTGTAGTCAAAACAAGTTACATTATTTGTATAGCAAAAGCCAAGCCCTGAGGGCTGATGGGATCAATACCCTCAGCATACTTTGAACACCCATACCTACCTTTGGTATATCAACTAGGTAATAAAGACGTGGGAGTTGCTGGAGGGGTACTAGGCCTAGTGACCATGGGAGTATTTTATTCCTACCCTCCTGTTGGATCCAACTGGGGCTTTTCATATATGGTTTGGATTTCCCATCTAGAATATTTCAGGAATGGCCAACCCTAGGAATGAAAGAAGCAACCTAGTCCAGCACATCAGTAATTGATGACTTTCTGTCTGCTTGCACATGCCTAGTCATGGGGAGTTTCTTTCCTCTTCAGGTAACCTATTCTAAGGCAGCTTACTAGTAACATTTAGCAAGCTCTTTCTTGTGGTGAGCATAGATTTTCTTTCTGGTGATTTCTGCTGTGTACCTGGCACTGCTTTCATAGCCATAGAGCTACTTTCTCCTCATATCTGTAGGTCAGCCCTGCAGAGACAAGAAGGCAGTAGTGTGGATCCCTGAGTGTGTCTTAGGGAGCATAGCTCTGTTCTCTTCAGGCAACCTTCACAGGACATGGTCTCCTCTTCACCCTGGATGTACCCTTGGACTTGACTCAGTTGGTAACTATTATTTTCTCTGGGCATAGGATTCCAGGTTTTCTGGGCAGTATAGACAAAAGCAGGACTGTTCATTGCTCTTACTGGCAGTTAGACCTCTGCTGATGCTCCTGAACTGCCATTAGCTACAGGTACAGGCTGGACACTTTCTTGATCTCTCTTGGGTCCTGATTCTGTTATCACAGGATTAGTCAGTTCTCCATTGGTTTCAAGATATATACCAGTCCTCCTCCTGTCAAAAAGGGTCCAATCCCATTCTGCTTTCTCCCTTTTCCTTCCTAGAAACTTGCTTGTATTCCTGAACACAACCCTCAGAAAGGTCCCTACCCCCACCTCTGGCAAAGAAACCACAGTGAGCTGACCTCAGCCACTATCTTTTCTTACTGTTGCAGAGTGTTCCAGGATTTATGACATGGCTTGTTGATCTTGAGAAGGCTGTGTGCCTGGGCAGGCGTGGAGAACTGGGCTCTGTGGGCGGGAGGGCAGGAGTTGGGGGTGGGACCCTCCAGGCTTGGAGCAATCTCTGTCTGGCTAGAGCCTTCAACCCAAGCTCCAGATTCTTCAGCATCCAGTGTGAGTGTTACTTAGTGAGACCCCCATCCCTGACAAGGAGCTGGCCCAGCAGACTGGGATCTTCTTAACCGAGGGAAGTGTGAGTCCCAAGGGGAGATTTGGTTCTGGGCCTTTTAATACAAAGCCTTACCTGTCTGTCTCAACTTGCCCCACCAGGGAGCCCAGCTTGTGTAGTCATGGTGGTCTGCAGAATAGAGTTTTGGGGAGGGAGTTCTTTACCAGGAGAGCAAAGGGAGTGGAAGAAGCCTGGTTCCCTGGGTCTGCATCTGACAGAGGCTTCCTGAGTTGGACCAGCCAGCTGGCTGATGCTGAGTGGAGAAAGTCTCCATGACCCTCAGATTCCCCAAAACTTTTCTTTGGGTGACACAGTATTTTCAGCGAGGAAGGAGATGGGAATCTGGGCCTCTACAAGGACCTTGATATTTTGGGTTCAGGGTACTGCTGGCTTAAGGCTTGGCTCATTCAGACCCAGAGGGTGGGTTGGCTGGCAGACTGTGGCCCCACTGAAATGGTTCTAGGACACTCTCACTGTTCCTAGTTGAACTTGGGTGAGGAAGAGGAATGCAGTAGGTCAAGGTCAATAGGAGGGCTCTAGCCAATTTCAGCCAGGGGTCTTTTGCCCAGGTTTCTTGGCTTGACTTAGTCTTTTTTGTTTTTTTTTTTTAATTATTATTATTATTTTTTTTTTGGTTTCTTGACACAGGGTCTTGCTATGTATCTCAGGCTGGCCTTAAAATCACTGTGTAGTCCAGGCTGGCCTCAAACTCTTGTCTATCTTCCTACCTCAGCCTCTGAGAGCTGGGATTGCGGGCATGTGCCAGCTACATTTTTTTTTTTTTTGGTATTGGGGATCGAACTCAGGACCTTGCACTTTTGAGGCAGGCGGTGGAACCACTGAACTAAATCCCGGCCCTACATTTTTATTTTTACTGATACATGTTTGTAGTACATAATGATTACATTCCTTGTGGGGAGTTGGTTCATGTACATAACACATTGTCTTAAATTTTTTTTTTTTTTGTACCAGGAATCGAACTTGAGACCTTGTGCTTTCGAGGCAGGCGGCAGAACCACTGAGCTAAATCCCCTGCTGTTAATTTTTTTTTTTTTTTGGTACTGGGGGTCGAACTCGAGTCCTTGTGCTTGTGCAGCAGGCAGTGAAACCACTGAGCTAAATCCCCAGCCCAATTTTTTTTTTTTTTTACTAGAATCTTAAGCTATTAGGTGGCAAGAGGCCAGTATTTGATCCTGGCATGGTTCTGGGCCTCAGTCTTCCTCTTGTGAGATGAGAATAATACCATTTTCACTTCTGATCCTTCTTCTCATGGCTATCAGGGTTGTAAGAGTGAGGTGAGCTGTCGGAGCTCCTATATGCAGGCCCTTGGGAGCTTCTACTGTCCAGGCTCTTCAAGAGGTAGACCTAGAGTGTTAATGTGCCAGGGAATTTCTAAGAGCTATCCTTGCCTGTCTCTGCCACTCCAGTTCTATCTCCTTCTGCCCCTTCTACTTTTCTTCCTCTTCCTCCCCATATGCCCTTTCTACCATTTCTGTTCTTCCTCGTACTCTGAGGAGCTAGTTCTGGTAAAGGCTTCCCTTTCCCAATCTCAAGTATCCCATCAGGCCCCAAGTTGTGTCCCTCGCCCTGCTTAGGCCACTCCCTACAGGATGTTCTCTGCGGCCTCCCAGCCCTTGGACCCCGACAGGACCGTGTTCCGGCTCCGATTTACGACCATGGTCTGTTGGGTCATCACTTTACCCGTGTTTGGCTTCTTCTTCTGCATCATCTGGTCCCTGGTGTTCCACTTTGAGTACACAGTGGCCACTGACTGTGGGGTGAGTGCCAGACTTCCCAGCACCTGGGTTAAGCCTGGATCAGGAGATAGTGGTAAAGCAGGAATCAGAGAGTAGGAGGGAGATAGAAGGTTAGAGAAGGGGAAAGAGCGAGGAGGATGGAGAATAAGGATGAGACTCAGTAGAGTCATAGTCCTTCAAGAGTTGGAAGAAGATTCTAGAAAGTACAACCTAGATAAACTTCTGCTTCCCAGATCAGTCCTAGTTCTTTCCTGAGGGCCGGGGTAGAAGTTCTGTGTTGGGGGCATGTAGCTGAATATGGACTTGCCCTTAGATCTCATTCCTGCAAGAGGCAGTCCTCAGATACAGTCACAACACAGTAAGTTGGGATTCTTGTGGTGATAAACAGGAACACAGGGACAGCAGGGCTCAGGGGAGGCCCTTAACCCAGTGTGGACACAGGGAAAGACTTCCTTCTTAGAGGCAGTGGTGTTGTTGCTGGTGAATGCTGGTGGTGGTGGTGGTAAAGAAAGGTCTTTATGAACATCAGGCTGACAATCTGAATTTTATCATGAGGGGAAGAGAAAGCTTTGGAGAAATTTCAAGCAGGAAAAGGGCCCTGAACAGATCTGATCTTTAGAAGATGATTCCAACTACTGTGTGAAGAACAGATTAAAAGAGTAGGGGCAACAGAGGGCCGGGGATTTAGCTCAATGGCTCCGCTGCCTACCTTGCAAGCACATGGTCCCGAGTTTGATCTCTGGTACCAAAAAAAAAAAAAAGAAAAAAGAAAAAGAAATCCTCAAAAGAGTAGGGGCAAGAGTAGGGAGACCAGGTGGGTGTTAGTGCAGCAGCTTATAGTACTGGATACCAGAGCTGAGATGGGAACTGGGAGGACAGAGAGGAGGGGATGGAGTCCAGAGAGGAATAGCAAGTAGAATTGATGGGAACTGGAATTTTTGTCCAATTGGTAAGAGGTAGGGGGCAGTAAGGAAGACAGAGAAGTCATCTATAATTTGGGGAGACTTTATCCAAGGTCAAAGAAATGATTGCTAATAGCAAAATGTGATACAGGAGTTTTTGAAACTCTTCCTTTATGAGTTTCTCTCTCTCCTTTTTTTTTTTTTTCTGGTACCAGGGATCGAGCTCAGGACCTTGCGCTTGCCAGGCAGGTGCAGCGTCACTGAGCTACAACCCCAGCCCCTCCCTTTATGAGTTTCCCATCTACTGCCCTGACAGGAAGGAATTATCTACTCATCTCTAGTACTTTTAGCTCTATGCTCATGGAGAGGTTTGGGGTGAGCAGGTACTTGTTGCTGGTATAGTTGGTGAGTGGGGAACTTATGTGCTTGGGATGGGGGTGGAAGTAGGGGGTATATGTATCTGAGTGTGGTGTGTGTGTGTGTTACATAAGAGAATCCCTGCTCTTAGAATCCTACCTCCACTCCTAATATGAGAGGAATTTGTGAAAACCAGCAATCACAGGGCCCTAATCCCCACCCCTCCCTCCTCCAACTCCATATTTTATCTACTTAATCATCAGTCAGGGTTCAGTGCCCTTGAATGCTTCAAGCTGTCCACTTAGGCTTCAGGTACTGGTCCTTTTCCACTTAAATTAATTGAGATTAGGGAGCAGTCTTCATGCTGCCTCTTCATTGATTAATCAGTAAACATCTAAGCTGGTCTGAAGCTGTGGTACCTCAAGCCATGGCTTTGAGAGCAGAGTCTTCCCATTGAGAAGTCTGTAGGTTCCTCTCAGTATTGAGGGGAACCCATCTCTTTTGTGGAGAGTCTGAAGTTCCTTCCTGGCCCTCCATCAGCCCCACCCCTTATAAGTAGTCACCTCCAACGTTGCCCACCTTTTCACCACAAGACTCATTCAACATCTTCTTTGGAAGAAAGGAAGGGACCTTCCAGATCTCCATCTCTAAAGACTATATAGTTAGAGCAGGGTCATTCTCTTGCTGGGCTGCTGGGCTCTGACACTGCCCTGGCCCTTGTTGAGTGTCTAAAAATGTTCACAGAAAGTGTGGGCAGTGGAGTGGTAGCTTCCAGTTTGGGCATCTTTTAAAAATTCAGATTCTCAAAAAAAAAAAAAAAATTCAGATTCTCAGGTTCTAGACCTGTATCTTTGGACAACTACCCAGTGAGTTTTTATGTGTTATTAAAGTTTGCAAAGTACTGCTGTATGCCTGGGAATCTAAACGATCCTCCTCCCATGTTAGGCTTTCCTGTTCCCATCTTAACTATTCATCACCCATCCTCTCAGCTTTCATACCTCTCAACACTACTCCTTGTAGCTGTGTAAGTACTACCTCCTCCTTCTTCCTCAACCTGAAGGAGTGAAGTTGCAGTTCCTTCAGGAATGAGGAGTTCCAGGCACTAAGATGGAAAGGAGAAATGCATAAGAACAGGGTCATTTTTCTCAGACCAGGTTGGAAGCACCCACTTTCTTCAACACAAACAGGGTAGGGGTGCCTTTCTGGCCTACCTCACAGAAACCTCAACCACCTTGGTGCCCCTGCCCAGAGGAATGAGTGGAGCTGGGAGCAGTGACAGGGAACAGCTCAGCTGGGCAGCACTTTTCAAAAGGTTAAATTGTCAGTAACTCATCTCTCCTCAGGACTGAATCTGGAGTTCTAGATTACTGAGATTCCCATAGGGTCTTATCTGAGGCGTAGCTCTGCGCTACAGGGATAGGGGACATTCTAACCTATCTACACAACCTGGCCAAAAGCACTGGTTCCACTTTGAGGGGAGATGGAGAAGGCTCACTCTACCCCTGCAGGAATTCCAGCAGGGAAATGAGAACTGCACACACTGAGCCCAGGACCTGGAAAGGGAAGGCTCCTGCGAGGGCTGGGGTTGGGGGGTGCCCGTGAAGAGGACATCCCGGAAGGGGAGGGCCTGTGACTCACCTGGGGGGGAGGTTCTCCTGGTGGGTGGGGCTGGAGGCCTTCACCCAGATGTGGGCCCAACTCTTTAGGTACCCAACTATCTGCCTTCGGTGAGCTCGGCCATTGGTGGGGAGGTGCCTCAGCGTTATGTGTGGCGCTTCTGCATCGGCCTGCACTCAGCGCCCCGCTTCATGGTGGCCTTCGCCTACTGGAACCACTACCTCAGTTGCGCCTCCCCATGTCCTGGCTACCACCTGCTCTGCCGTCTCAACTTCAGCCTCAACGTCATTGAGAACCTCGCGCTGCTAGTGCTCACCTATGTCTCCTCCTCCGAGGACTTCAGTGGGTGCCCAGATGAGGGATGGGTGGAGAAGGGCTCCTCGGGAAGGGGACAGACTGCCCCTTCCTGCACACAGACCTTCCTGCCAGGGGGTGAGGGCGCTTCCAGCTATGCGCACACCATACTCTCTCCCTCCAGCCATCCATGAGAATGCTTTCATTGTGTTCATCGCAGCATCGCTCAGTCACATGCTCTTCACCTGCATTCTCTGGCGGCTGACCAAGAAGCACACAGTAAGTCAGGAGGTACGGTCTAATCCTACAGGGCGCCAGAAGAAAATCAAAGACATCTGTCCTCAGGATGTGGGTAACGATGAGGTGGGAAATGATGAGGTGGGAACTGGAGGGTTTTTTGTTTTGTTTTGTTTTTGTTTTGAGAGGATCTTGCCCTCAGATTCAGAACTTACTATGAACTTAATATGTAGCCCAGGCTGCCTCAGCTTCCTGAGCATTGGGGTTACATGCATGTGCCATCTCCCCCTGCTAGAACTGTAGTTTTAATAGGAACTCTGGCAGAAGGGTACAGTATTGGGGTTGGAGCTGAGGCTTAGGGTCAAGTAGAGGGTAGTTACCAAAATCTAGAACCACGTGTAGGTAATACAGGAGATGACAGTTTAGAGATGGAGGCTCCAAATGGGGGTTTAATGAGTGTTAGTAGCCGGGCCCCAGTAGGTTAGAACACTTTGTCAGGGGATTGGGGTCTAATAATTCCAGTGACCCATCAGCATCCATTGCCTTTCCTTACCCCACAGTACCTGGAGGTGTTGAGTTGGTGGGTGACCATGTAACTTTCACACTCTATCCCCCTGAAATTGGAGGGGCAGGGATCTTGGCGCTATCAGTTCCCAAATGCAGGGATATGACCTGCTCATCATTCCTGCTGCCCGTTGGTACCAGCTTCTGTGATTACTGTGGGAGCCAAGGGAGGGAAAGCCCTGCCCTTAGGAGTTGTGACAAGAGGGAATGCTGCCTATGCACACTGTACAAGCTGCAGAGTGATCAGATAGCCCATTCCCTAGGATCGCAAGTCCTACAGCTGGAAACAGCGGCTCTTCATCATCAACTTCATCGCCTTCTTCTCAGCTCTGGCTGTCTACTTTCGGCACAACATGTATTGTGAGGCTGGAGGTGAGGCCAGGCTAGGATCTATAGATGGTCATAAGTGACTATGGGGTAGTTGTGATGTCTTGGATAGTGGGCAGTGGTCTTGGGCTCTGGTTGCCATTGTGTTTCTTCTGGTGGGCTAATAGTATGATGATTTAAGGGGCTTGTAAAAGGAGTTATTGGAGGTTCATCATACCCTGTTCCTTGTGTCCTGACAACAGTTTACACCATCTTTGCCATCCTGGAGTACACCGTTGTCCTAACCAACATGGCGTTCCACATGACAGCCTGGTGGGACTTTGGGAACAAAGAGCTGCTCATAACCTCTCAGCCTGAAGAAAAGCGATTCTAAACCCCTCTGCTGCTAGAAGAGAGCCCACTGTGCAGAAATAAGAAACAACTCTGGCCTTCCCCATCCTGTTGTTTCCTCTCTAGGCCCTTTCAAAGCTGGGGGAGGAAGAAGGGCAGAAGGGGATAGGACAAGGCTGACCCCAGCACCGCTGGTTTCTTTTCCTCAACCCCTTCAGAGGCAGAAGGGCCTTCAAGTAACATCACCCTTAACTGAGAGGCCCAAGAAGCTAAATGACAGAAGAGCTCCACCACTTGGTGCTAAAACAAAGTCCCAGGGTTTATGACAACCATGCAGTTTCTGGCCTTTATACACCCACCTTTCCCAGAGGTCAAGGACTGCTGAGCAGTGTCTGTTAGCTGAAAACCACAGCCATCTCTCTCTAGGTCACTCACCTAACTTGTCTAATGACCCGTGGTGCACACCCAGGCCTGTGTCCATAGTCCTGTTAAGATTGCCCAGGTGTTCTCAGTGTGTCCAAATACATGATTTCCAAGGGCTCTGCAGCATGGCTCTCATCTCATCTGATGGAGGTGGGGTCTGTACCTGAAGGATGACCTGTCCCAGAAAAAGCACCATCATGGCATGTGTTTCTCTTCATTTCTGAAATCACTGGCTTACAGACCCTGGGGTAGAGGGCTCACAGACATAGTTCCCTAGACTAAAATGGGCTCCTTGGTGTCCCTCCATTTTCCCTAGTACCCCAAACCCTGAGCTCTTTTGGTTGTACATTTTATTTCAAATAAAAATAAATTTTTGTTTTTCACCAGTATTCTGGGTTAGGCTTGGTAGTCTCAGGATTCATATCCTTGTTTGATAGGAACTGAAATGAGGCATGGGCTCCAGAATGGAGGGAATAAATCCATGGCAGGGTATTATTCCAAAACACACGCACGCACACACACACACACACACACACACACACGGAGCTTTTAGGCTCAGTCTCCTGAAGCTGGTCTAAAACATCCATTTTGATGATCAGGAGTGACAGATGTCCCTGTAATGACTCCAGGCCTGGAAGCCGTGATACCTGGGAGTCTTCAATTGAGAAGCCTGGGTTCCAGCTGCAATTTATGTCAGTGAAGATCTGTCCTGGTGGAGGTGTAAGGAAACAGCTCTCAGAAGGATGACTGACAGCACCTGCCTTCAGGCTGATGGCTCTCAATGTCTCCCTTTCCAAGCCTTACTTAGATCAGGAAGATTTCCCTCAAGCTCTGCATGCTAGTCCACTATAGTATCTGTGGCTATAGAGCTTTGTTAAGGAAATTGGGGGTCGGGAGTGGGGGGACACAATAAAGGCTATTGTTTCCTGTCCCCTCTTAGAAGAAACAAAAAGCTCCCAGTCTCTGGGGAGCCCCAGCCCATGCCCACCCCCTAATGCCCAGCACACAGGGAGGAGCCGGGGCCACTGGAGACAGGAGGTTTTATTGATGCTGATGGGGGGTTGGAAAGGCCCCCAGGAGCATGGGGGCTGAGTCAGTCAGCGAATGCATAAGGCCTGGGCACATGGGGACAGATTAGGGTGCATTTATCTTCTCAGGATTCTGTGGCTCCTTCCTTGGGGAAGGAAGGGAGCATCTTGGGGGGGCAATTCCAAGAGCAGCGAGGGCAGAGGTTAGAGACAGCTGAGAGCCCTTAACCTGAGAGGAGGCACCACAATAGGCAGCAACAACTTTTTGGAAAGCTGGATGAATTGGTCAGTAGCGGAAAATGGGGACAGAGGCATTCAATTCGCCTATTGGGGAGGGTCAGCCTTGGCCTGGGTGAGCTCATGAGAATACCTGGTTTTCCCAAGCAGAGTGTGGTGGGGACCAAAGCCCCTTTTCCCTGTGGGCCTCCTTAAAGAGAAAAAGGCATTCAGGGAGCCCCCTTGGCAAGGGATGCCAGAATTAGTCCATAAGGCACAGCTGGGGGCAGACAAGGCGCCAAGGCACAACTGGTGGGGGGAGGGAAGGGACAGCTTCCAAGCTGAGTGCCAGGGTCACAAGAGGACGCAGGACCGCCCACGCTTGACCGGTGTGGGGTTGAGCACTGCCCGGACAGCCTCAGCGAACACTTCCTTCACGCCATCCTGCTGTAGGGCCGAGCACTCGAGGTAGCGCACAGCATGGATCTGCTTGGCCAGTGCCTGGCCCTGCTGTGGTGTGATGGGCGCCTGGCCCTGCTCCTTGAGGCGCCGTAGGGTGTCAGGCTGGGCTCTCAGGTCCTTCTTGGTGCCCACCAGAAGGATGGGCACATCCGGGCAGTGGTGGCACACCTCTGGATGCCACTTGTGCCTCACATTCTCATAGGAGGGTGGACTGGCAATAGAGAAACAGATGACAAAAACGTTGGTCTGAGGATAGGAGAGTGTGCGGAGGCGGTCATATTCCTCCTGGCCCGCAGTGTCCCACAGGTTCAGGTTCACTGTGCGCCCATCAACTGCACTCTGGGCACTGTAATTGTCGAACACCGTGGGGATGTACTCCTTGGGGAAGGCGTTGGTGGTGTAGCAGATGAGCAGGCACGTCTTGCCCACAGCCCCATCACCCACCACTACACACTTGATGCTCTGCATTGTGGGTGAAGCTGCTGTTGTGGAGGCAGTGCCTCCTCCCTCTTCTGGGCCCTCTGGATGGAATGACCTACAGACAGACAAGGACACTCATAGTTAGGGAGGCTTCTAACTACTGGGAAGAATGGGTAGGAGTATACAGAGAGAAACTGGCTCCTGTTCTATGAACTGACACCACGCCAAATTCCATTAAGACAGACATCAGACAGACAGATACACAATGAAAGGTATTGAGCACCATGTTATAATGATATAGAATAGGTAGTCAGGGACCCTGGAAACTCTGATGCCAGGTTAACTAAAGTCAAATCCTGATTCTGCTGTTTCCTAGCAATGACTCTGAATAAATCACTTAACCTCTCTATGCCTCAATTTTCTTAACTTTAAAGCAGGGACACAGTAATACCTACTTCATTTAGTTATTATAAGACTTACATAGGGGCTGGGGATTTAGCTCAGTGGTTCTGCCACCTGGCTCGCAAGCACAAGGACCCGAGTTCGATCCCCGGCACCAAAAAAAAAAAAAAAAAAAAAAAAAGGCAAGAAAAAAAAAAAAATTTGGGGGCCGGGGAATTAAGTCAAGGGGTCCGGGGCCCGCCTTGCAAACCCAAAGGCCCGGGGTTGAACCCCGGGAACAAAAAAACCCAAAAAAAAAAAAAAAAAATTTGGAACTGGGCAACAAAAAATAACCAATTTTAATTTTCCAAAAGCAAAAAAAAAAAAAAAAAAAAAAAGGGGCCAAATGCAAGGAACCAAAAATTAACCCAAAACCCTTAATAACCCCCCAACAACCTGAACCCCCAACAATAAATCAAAAACCCCAAAAAACAAAAAAAAACCAAGCAAGGGGGGGCAATCCCGGAAGCCCAACAACCCGCAAGCCCCCCAAAGAAGAATGCCGGGAAGTCCAAGCCAACCAAGAACGCAAAATGAAGTTAAAGCCAAGCCGAAACAAAAAAGGAAAACCCCGCCCCCCCCCCGGCCCCCCCCCAAAAAAAAAAAAAAAATAAAAAAAAACCGGGAAAAAACCGGAAAAAAAACAAAAACTGGGAAAAAAGCAAAAAGAACCCCCCCAAGCCGAAGCCAACCCAAAACAAAAAACAAAAACCTAACCCAAAAAACAAAAAAAAAGAACCCAAGAAGGAACCCCAAGGGCAACGGGCCCGCCCGGCAAACAAAAAGGTCCGAAGTCCAACCCCAAGAACGGGGGGGGGGGCAAAACAAGCAAATCAAAGACAGTATGTGTTTGTTTTGGGGATCCCCTGCTGGAAAACAGAAAGGAACTTTGGTGGTGTGGGGACTGCAAAGGACTCAGGGTTTGGTCCCAGCTCTCTGCCAGACAACAGCTTCCCCTGGGACCAGCTTCCTCTATATGGCTGCCTTTCTGGTTCACAGTAACAATATTTCCATCTTACTTGCATGAATAAGTGTATATGTGTTCAACCTCAAGACACTCCGATAGAGACCTTTAGACAATGGATCAGGGAAGTAAATAAGGGCCCCTAAAGGTAGTGGACAGAACCTCAGAGTGGAAGCCCAGGGACTTAAGTTCTAGCCCCAGCTCTGCTGACTTATGTGGCACTCATCCTCTCTGAGTCTCAGTTTCCCTTTCCAGGAAATGGAGTTTTAAAATGCCTATGACAAGGGCACTAGGGAAACGAAGTAAGACTTAAAGAGCTCTGGGGGCAGCTCAGGGAGGCTCTGGCATTTCACAGCACAACTCCAGGGCATATAATTTTCAATTTGGTTTTTTTTTTTTTTTTTTATAATTTTAATCTGTCACTGTATTTTTGTTGTTGTTACCGGGGATCGAACTCGGGACTTTGTGCTTGGGAGGCAGGCAGCGGAACCACTGAGCTAAATCCCCAGCCTTTAATTTGTTTTTTTGAGACAGGGTCTCGCTGCATAATCCAGACTGTCCTTGAACTCACTATGTAGTCCAGGTTGGCCTCAAACTCTTGGTGATCATCCTGCCTCAGCCTCCCAAGTGCTGGGATTACAGGCATGCGCCACCCCGCCTGGCCTGTAATTTTCAATTCTACACAGAGTAGGGAAGCTGGTGTGGGGATGACTGAGAAGTCTCCCCTCAATCCCAGCAATGGGCTTGCGCAGGGAGGAAAGCCAGGGGGAACTGTGGCCAGCAGTCACAAGGCCCAAGAGACTGAAAACACAACTGTTTCTCTAGGGAGGTGGTTATCAACCAGCAATCAGTAAATCAGGCCTCAAGGAGGGGGGCAGCTTCCGGGCTGGCAAGGGAACAGGGACTGACATCGGAAAAAAATTATGAATGAGGCAGTGTCCAAAACAAGGTATGGTAAAAGGCCAAGAGTACCAGATACCTAGTACTGAGCTATTGAGCTCATGTGCTGGTCTTGACCATTAATACAATGCCCTTGCAGCCAGGCATGGTGGTACATGCCTATAATCCCGGCACTTGGGAGGTGAGAAAAGAAGATTGCCACCAAGTTCTAGACGAGCTGGGACTACATAGTGAGTTCAAGACCAGCCTGAATTACATAGCAAGACCTTGATTCAAAAAAAAAATTCCTTGCATAGATTGCATAGTACTGTGTCCTTTGATCCTTATAACAATACATTGGTATTATTTCTTTTTTTTTCTTTTTTTGGTACTGGGGATCGAACTCGGGTCCTTGCACTTGCAAGACAGGCGGTGGAACCACTGAGCTAAATCCCCAGCCCAACATTGGTATTATTTCTATTTTACAAATGAGGAAACAAACTCAGAGTAGTTACAGTGACTCAATATTATGCAGCTGGTTAGCAGGAGCCAGGACACAAACCCAGTTTTGTGATCCAAAGTCTCAAGTTTTCCTCAATGCATCAATCATACAGCCTCAAAGCTATTCTTCTTTTTTCTCTTTTTTTCCCCGGTACTGGCAATCAAACTCAGACCTTGTGTTTGCCAGGCAGCACAGCACCACTGAGCTATATCCCCAGCCCTCAAAGCTACTCTTTACCAGTTGTGTGACCCTGAGCAGTAAGTTACTTCCCTTCCTAAAGCCTCAGTTTCTTCATCTGTACAGGAGTGATATTGTAATACTTGCCCTCCCAGCCTAACAGGGCTGCATCTGGGATCATAAGCATGCGAATGAGTATGCTTTGTAATATGTGATGTACTGTGCACGCAGGAAGTTATAGGAGCAAAGCCATTCGTCCCGAGAGGCAGGAAGAAGCATCAACGATGTTTGAGTGGTGGCATCCATCCAATTTTCTTTATTCACATCTAGTTCTGACCCTCATCCTTTCTCTAAGGCAACTCTCTTCTCTGAAATCCTTTGTCCAGAACTGGGTTGAGTAAGTTCCCCTTGCCCATTTAAGGATTACCTGGGCTAAAATGTAGGGTCTAATGTATGTTGAATAGGAAGAAAGGATATTAATGCATCAGAATGCTAAGTTAGGAGTGGCCTGCCTGAATTTGAGTTTGACTGTGACTATTCACTAAGTGGCTTTAAAAAAAAAAAAAAAAAAAAAAAGAATCTTCGGTTAGTAAATAAACTGATGTTTGCAGATATATGTGGTATCAACCAAACTACAATGATTTGTTCTGGCTTTTAATTCCTATTTTAATTCAGATTATCCCTGGTCCCTCATTTTGGTGTTCAAAGTTCTTCATAATCTGAGAGGGGTTTTGGCGTCACAAAGACCTGGATTTAAATCCTAATTTTACCACTTATTCACTGGGTGACCCTGGATGTACAACTTTTTGCCTAAGCTTCAATTTCCTTATCTTTCAGATGCAGCAGCAATAGTATGTACCTTAAAGTGCATTAATATGTATGTTCTACTGTAGGTAGTTCCCAGCTCCCAGCTCCAGAGGGGTCTCAATGTCCTCTGCTAATCGGCCAGGATTATTTTTGCCTTGAAACTTCTACTTTTTTTTTTTCCTTTTCTCTGCTTCCATTCCCTCTCCTCTCTCAAGTCTTCCTGACTCCTCAAGGTTTGGCTTAAGTTTCACCACCTGGTGAGGCTACTGAATTCTTTGACTTTCCATAGGATGGCCACCCCTTTTAACCCTACTTTGGATCAGTGAGATTCTTCTCTAATAGTCATATATAAGTTACCCAGCTGTGGATGTCTCTCCAATGCAGAAGGCTGAACTTCTCTCACTTCAATTGCAGAAAATCTGTGAGTACAGGGGTGGACACACAAGAGTGTAGAACTACTGCCTTCTGATCTGCTTATACCAGCCCTTATGGACAGAACCCTCTGGAGTCCAGGATTGCACCCCCTGCCCACCCAACAATGCAATGATAAATCTTGTAAGAGTGCAATAACAGCCAAAAGCCAAGTTTAGGATAGGCAAAACCTTCTTTCTAGTATTAGCCTGAAGCAGCTCCAGCAAAGAGTCTGTCAGGAGCACAGCTCAGGAGGGGCCAACACTATCTGAGTGCGGGCCCTAGCCTTGGGGTGTGGTCCAGGCAGGCCCAGAAGCCAGGAGGAAAAGGAAGCACTGATGTTTGCCTGATTGCCAGATCTCTGTGGCCGTTAGAGCAGGGGAAGTGTCCCAACTGGGAGTGGGGGAAGGGAGGGATGGGCTCTAAGAGATGGGTGAGTGGAGGCAAAGGGAACTTCCTACAGAATTCTCCTGTGCCTCCCTGGAATGGCACTCCCCATAGCAGACCTTCCTGTACCTCGTTCTAATTATAGCACCTCTGGGCCTCCCAAACCTTAGCTTTGGCCTAAACACTCTGATCCTCTACAAAGCAGCCTCCACATTTTCTTCCCCAAAACACAAGTAGCAGTACTCGGAGCCAAGAGCCATGGGCACCTCCTCCAGGCAAGTACTTACAAATCACCCAAGTCCCAAGTTGACTTATACTATCCAAAGTCTAGTCCCTGTGTCACATGCATATTCTTGGATTACATGCAGGCTGACCTGAACCTTATCTTGTCATTAGACAGCAAGGGCCAAGAGGGCAAGGACCTGGCTGGTTTCTCTTTCCAGAGGCCCATGGTTGCTGTCAGTAATAACTGAATGAATAAGCTCAGTCTGTCCTTCATGGCTTTGCACACAGGAGTTCCACTTCCTGAAGTGCTACTCAGGCTCTTCAGATTCTTCTGTCCTTCAAGGTCCACTTTTGTTCCCTACCTTCTCTAGGACATTCCAGCAACCTCTTCTCTTGCCTTACCTTTCCCATTATTCGAAACTAACTGGATGCTTCACAGGGAGGGAAGGCTATCCTAGATATTTGTAGAAGGCCAGCAGAGGGCTGAGCAAGAGGTGCTGACTGATGCAAACCTTCTCCCCCATCAATCCAGACACTGGGTCTGGGAACAAGGAAAGCCTCTATGCCCAGGAGGCACAGGACTAAGATACCCAACTTCTCTCTCACGCCAAGGAGCACAAAGTTAGGGTAACACACACACAAGCCATATTGCTTTTTCCTCAATTGGAAAGGTGAGGGGCAAAGCAGGCAGAGCTAGCTCAGAGGGGATGAGGAAGATGGGTAGGAAAAGGTGCTCCTGATAGGTCAGGGATTGGCTTGGACTATCTGAAGATCCTTAATCAAAGACAGGCAAGGGGCAGGGGGACTGTTGGGAAGGCTCTGCAATTTGTTTATTTGTTTGTTTTGAAGGGAGGAGAGAGGAAGGGTGACACCAGGAGGCTCACAGGGCCTGCGCTAGGAGGGGGAAGCTGGGCAACACATGAGGTCAGTGTGAGGCTGGGACCAGGCCAATGGCTGAGTCTCTCTTTCTTCCCCTTCTCCCTATAAGCAGGGAAGAACTCAAGA
This sequence comes from Heterocephalus glaber, assembly GCF_000247695.1. The sequence continues at coordinate 5,276,592 of NW_004624817.1, forward strand.
CAATCTAGTTCCTAGCCTTCAACCTTAAAAATTTATGCCGGAGGACTCTTCACTTTTTATTTTTTTTAGAACTGAAGATTGAACCCAGTGATGCTCTACTGTTGAGCTCCACCCCCAGTCCTTTTTATTGTATTGTTTTATTTTGAGACAGGGTCTTGCTAAGTTGCCCAAGCAGGACTCAAACTTGTAATCCTTAGCCTCCCTTGGTGCTGGGATTACAGATGTGCTGCCAACCATCCATCTCTTGCCACTCTCCATCCTCCAGGCCTGCAGAGGATCCTGAACTGCATTAGGTAGGATAAAAGGAGAGGGTTGATGCCACTGATGAGGGGCTGGAGAGGAGGAGCAACAAGACAGTTACAGCTGGGAAGGCTGTAGGAGATTGGGACCCTTTCAGTAAGTCTGTTTCCTCCCTTCTCTGGCCATCCCAGCACCAAGGGTGTTGCACAGAGGGTCATCCCAGTGCCAGGGGTGTTGCAGAGGGTAAGCAAGCCCTGCAGCCAGGACAGCTGTGGCTGGGGGAGCCAATGAGGCTGCCCCCTCCCCCACCAAGCAGCACAGAGGAAGGCTCACACACTGGCTTCCTCCTCCCGCCTCGCAGCTGCCCAGTAGTCCCTGGGCCCCATGAAACGCCTGTGAAGTGGCACTTCCTTTGCCTTTGCTCATTTCACACAAGGCTGTACTTTTGTACTTCTGTATCATCCTCCCAATTCTGCCTCGCCCACCTGAAAATACCCACAGAGAAACCCAGGGCTTCCCAGACCCTTCAGCCCCTCCCGAGGCCTGAGGGGGTTTCCACCAAGGAAAATAACATCAGGAGGAAACTCCAGCATCTATTTTCCATTGCCAGTGGGGCACAGCTGGAGCAGGGGACAGGGTACTCCCCAATCTTGCTGCCCCTGGCAAAATCCCCAACACTTTCTGCCTTCTTATCTCTCAACCCATAGCAATCCTTGTGCTTTACAGAAAGGGCCACGGTTCTGCCCCTTGACAGATGCTTGGAGGTACTCTGGACTGTCAAACCAAGTCTGGGGAGACAGGAGGGTCCAGAGTAGAGGGCATTGGTATGAAGAGTCTCTTGGGGGAGGGAGCATCAAGGCTATCAGTGTTCATTTTGCCCTTTGGAAGTATTAACAATGCAACTCTCTAAAGCTGAAATAGAGCCAAGAGAAACTAAGATGACCAGGGTTATACAAGAGTTGGTTGCAAATCCAACAAGGACCTGGGTCTTACAATCTCCAGCCTGATGTTAGTTCTACGAAGAATAAAAGGTGAGGACTGTTACTCTGGCCTGGGACTGGATCCATTTTTCTTACTTTATTCAGTTGGCCCTGCCATCATTTATCTCTTCAGAAAATGGGCCAAAGCATTCAGGCTGACACACATCTAGGCCACTTTTGCCTCTGAGTTTCCAGGCCACCATGTCTACCCCAACCTGCACTGCTCATGATTTAGTACTAAAGTTATTAAACAGCCAGTCAATGTGGCCCTGCCCAAGGTGAGAAGCTCCTCCTCTGGCCTTCAGCTCCTGGGAAGGTGCCCTCCCCCCATATGAAATGAGAACAAAAGAGGAAGCTGGACCCTGGACAGGAAAACCAGTCTAATCTGAGGAGGTGGCCTAGACTTTGTCTTTGGTTTCCTTCTCAGCTCTTCTCACAGACCCCTACAAACCTTGCTTCTAATGGATCCCCTTATTATTCCCAGCTCCAACCACCATCATCGTAGTATCTTTCTAGTTGTCCCCCTATAGCCACAACCTCTCATATATTTCTGCTCATAACCCCTCAAAGCTCACACCAGCCACCTCATCTGCACTAAATCTTGCCAGAAACAATTCTCCACATCCCAGATTCTCAACCAGGCCCTGGGACAATGTCACACAATCACTTCTTTTCATGTCCCAACTTTGACCATACCTCTTTAGCCAAGAGCTCAATAGCAGTGTCCTAGGCTAGGCCCTTTCTCCTCCATGGTATTTTCCCATTTAGATCTTTCCCATCCCATCATATTTTTCCAGCAATGACTTTCTTGCAATCAGCTCAAACTTCCACTATCTCTTCCAACCTTTCTTTATCCTCAGAGCCCAATGGGTTGCTTAGTTATATAGAATATAAAAGAAGTACTGGTTTACCAGACTAGGAAATCAGGACTCCTGGGGATTTTTATTGAGCTGTGATGCCGAGAAAGCAGCTTGTATGCACATCTCTCCCTGTGCTGGGATTTTCTGCAGATACCTTGTATTTCCTCCTGGGGCAAACTTCTGTATCTCCCAGAAATGAGAGTAGGAGAGACAAGGTGGGTAGAAGGGCAGGGTTTGAAGAAGGGACAATTTGTTGTGAGGGACAGGTGAGAGAGGAAAAAGACAGGGTGGGAAATGGGAATGGCACTTAAATTTATCTGTGCTTGAGAGATCCCCAAAAGGTAGCACTTGCTCCCCTTCACTTCTTTTTTTCCTAGTGGAGAGAAATGAATACAGAAGACTGGTAGAGGGTGAAGAGAAATAAGATGCTTTGGTACATAGCCTGAAGGCTTGAGGAAGGAGCTCAAGAATGGGAGACAGCTTACAAAGCTCAGATAAACTGAGTTAGTCTTGGGAGAAACTCCAGAGAGGGAGTAGGGCCTGAAGTGAGAGGGCAATGCCTGAAGGCAGAAAGGTCCCAAAGAACTCCAGAGGGTTTCTTGGTCATCAAGGCCCTGGTGTAGACCAGCATACCTGGGTACCCAACCTGGGCAGGCTCCAGAAGGCAACAGGAAAGGTGGGCAGATACCTTTGCCTAACATCCTTCTCCTGTTAAAACAGCTATGACTGAAATTAGACCAGCTGCAGCCCCTAGTTCAGAGTCCTGGCTTTGCCCCCTCCCTTTCCTTTCATTACACCAGGTGGCCCATCCCATTCTCCCCACCAGGTGGTGCGAGAGCCAGTCGGTGTTGGAATCAGGGACCTTCAGGCTATTCCCCCAGCCCCCAGGCAGGGCCTCTTGCTAGAGCACACAAGAGCTGGGGTAATTTTCATTTCCCACGGCCTCTCTCACCAGTCTTATTCCTGTGTCAGCCTACCCTGACTGCTACAAACTGCTTCCTCCTGCCTAACCACAATGTCACCCACTGCAGGTTCCCTTCATTCTGCTAGTTTCTGCTCTGGGCCTTCTTAAGGCTGATGGCAGTTGTTTTGTCTCCAAAAGATAGAGATGTATACACATAGACATTTGAATGTGTGCATGTGCATGGGCACACATGCATGAGTATACGTATACACGAACATGCACACACATTTCTACCTCTTTAATCATCTCTATCACTGGGAGGTTGCAGCCTGCTTGTCCAAGCTAGGGAAGTTTGAAAAGGCTTTTAAACTCAAGTCAAAGTTGGAGAAGAGTGGCTGAAAGGGAAGGACACAGGTCCCCCTGGTCGAGGGATCAGGAGGGATGAGGGGAGAAGGAAGAAGAGGGCAGATACTATCTGTGTGTGGCAGCCAGAAACTGGGAAGAGAAGGGAAAAAGAAAGCTGCAGGGAACCAAGATGAACAGAGACACAGGGTTAAGTATGAGGTCAGGGCCCAGGTATGTCTGCATGTTTGAGGGAAAAGAGGCTGAAGGGGAATGAGTCTGTAGACACTAAAGGAGGGTGCGGTGAGCATGAGAATATTTAGATTCCATGGACTAAGAATAAAAGATTAGACTTGGAGATGGCTCCCAATCATTCCAGGACGCCAGAGGCCCTGCTGCATCCCCCAAACCCTGTAACGTGTCAATGACTATCAGTACCTCTGAATGAGTCTTTCCACTTCGAGTCACAAGGCAAATCTAGGTCTTTTCCTTCCTCAGTTTACTCCCAAAAGAGCAAGACCAGGCTCAGATCAGTTAAGCACAGCAGATGTTTGCTTACTAAATACCTGTTACTTGGCTCCTCGGACGGAAAGGTTGGGACCTAGAGTGCAAGGGACCCTTGGGCTGTGGGTCTGGACTGGCACCGATCTTGCCAGGAGACCTTTCTCTGCAGGCTCAGGCTCCAGAGGCCCCAGTCACCGCCCCCCTCTCAGCAGCACAAATGTCACAACTGCCGGAGCAGAGAGCCCTTCTCCAGCCTAGAGGCCTTCTCCCCTCCATACCTCCGTACACCTCCCCCCAACTTGAGGACGCCCCACTTGAGTCCCGTCTCTCAGCTCTGTCGCCTTTCACTTCAGAAACCTCTTATTGCTCGAGATCTTCGGGCCTCTGGGATCCTCTCGCGGCTTCCAGGAGGTGGCACAGCCTCTCGGAACCCACCTCCCTGAGCCGCCACCGGCTCGCAGAGGCCGGGTCCCCGCCCCGCCCGGCCGGCCGCGCCCGCCCAACTTGGAGTGAGCCGGGAGCCTCCGCCCGCGGCCTCCTGCAACCAAACTACCCCGGCTGGCGCCCGCACCATCCCTGGCCCGCCAGGGTCCCCTCCCCAATACCTCTGCTCCCCCGGCCCCGGCTGGGCCTCACCTGGTGCCCTCCCCGCGGCGGGGGAGCTGGGGGCGGCAGCAGCGGCTCCGAGCTCGAGGAGGAAGTGAGAGCGGGCTGCCGGAGGAAGTTGGGGGGGCGGGTCGGTGGGGCGGGGCGGGGCGGGGCGCCACCAGGAAGTCCGGGGCGCGCGTCGCCCACCCTCCCTCCGGCCTGGGTCCTGGCTGCGAGCTACGCCCTGGTCCGCTCCTACGCTCCCCGCTTTCTTCATTCCTCGCCCCGAGGCTCTTCAAACCAGACCCCTTAAGGTCCGGTCTCTCGCCTCTTTCTGGCCACCCCACCCAACAGAGGCTCTATGCTAGGCTTCAGGCATCTGCTCCCCCCATCTCATCCCCACCTATCTCGGCTGGAATGTGAAGGGCGCCCCTAGGCCAGCGATCGAGCGGTGGCCGAGGCTGGCTGGGGTACAGCCGTGATCGGTCGGGCTGGAGCAGTCCCCATTCCTGCCCTGAGCCCTGGGGTGGTGGTGGTGATTCAGCAGTGGGAAGGCCCCAGACCCCTGGGGAGGGTGGAGAGACCGAGGGAAGGGGAGCTGGCGTCAGCACCCCGGGGAAAGACACGATCAGCAGAGGCGCAGGCGGGCCCCCAAAACAGGATGTCGTGTCGTCGTTCCGCACCCCACCGCTCCGCGCGCTTTAGCTCTGGGGGGCGGGGGCTCAGCGGACTCTTGACGTGGGGCTCCCTTTGCTCCCTGTCCTCGCCGGGGCGCGCAGCGGCTCGGAGCTGAAGGGCCGCACCCAGGGCTGGGGTCTACTTTGGGCCCTGGGGATCTGCGGGTGGGCGGACTCGTGGGCGCCCTCTGGTGCTTCTGCTCCCAGGCCCTGCGCATAAGAGCTTGAACTTGAGAATGGATGTTAAGAGCCAACTTTAAGCGCCTACCACGTGCAGAGCTGTGTGCTGGGTACAGTGGAGAAAGACAGGGTTCCTGTCGCCCAAATAAAGAGGGTCGATTTCGGGAGCAAGTAGTTTAACCTTTCTGAGCCTCAATTCTGTCTGTGGTAAAATAATTTCTTCACCCGGTAGTTGCGAAGATAATAGAGAATGTATGTAAAAGGCCTGCTGTCACTGCGTGGCTACTCTATCAGAAGTGACGTTAGAAACTCCATCAGATTCACAAATGACTCTGAGTGGGTGGATTCAGTTCTCCAAGACCCTTTTCCAGAAGCTGCCCGTGTCTTTCTAGGCATACTGTTTATTCTTTGGTCCTCATAGCCTTTGCGACAAATTTCACTCAGTAAGAAGGGTAGAGCAGGATGGACAGCAGGGAGGGAAATTTTGTCCTCCACCATACCCTGTTGGGAACCCTGTGACTGGTGCTAGGTGGTTAATGGGTGAAGAAAGGATTGTGAGTCCCGTAAATCACAAAGTTCAGAAGCGGACCACACGCTAAAATGGCTTCTGTGAAGCCATTAAAAATTATATCCCATTGGCTGGGTGTGGGGATTTGTGCCTATAATCCCAGCACTCGGGAGGCTGAGGCAGGAGGATTAGGCCTGAGCTGCATAGTGAGATCCTGATTAAAAAAAAAAAAAGCTTCCAGAAAAATTTTTTGAACTGTGTTTCTTCACGTTCCTTTCCCAGGACTTAAAGGCATGAAAATAGTGGGGCTTTGGGCTTTGGACTCACTCCCTATAACCAGAGAAAGTTTGCTTTTTATCTGATTTATACACTGATGTTCTGGTTAGAGAGCTTTTTTTTTTTTTTTTTTGGTACCGGGGATCAAACTCAGGTCCTTGCGCTTTCACAGCAGGTGGGATTGTGTTTAAGTTTTTTTTTTTTTTTTTTTTAATTTCCTGTAAAAAATATTTGAAAATCAGGTTGGGGTGGTGAAAGCACCTTAGGTAACCTAGGTCAAGAATCTGGGTCAGCAGCCAGTCAGACTGTACTTCCTGAGACTGTTGCTGTCATGGGCTTGCCTTGCTCTGGTTCAGGAGGGAGAATCTGACCCTAGAATCTCATGGTCTGGTGGGATATGAGGCAGTTGCATATGAAGCTACCAGAGGAGGAAAAAAGTGCCCACAATTGCACTTCAGAAGATCTTGAAGTTTAGTCTTGGCACAGCCAGATAGACTAGTGAGAGGTTAGGCAGGCCCTGACCTTCTTTGGGTCTCAATTTCCTCCACTAGAAAACAAGGGGTTGGCCAGGGATTTAGCTCAGTGATTCTGAGGCCTGCCTCAAAAGTGCAAGGTCCCGAGTTTGATCCCTGACACCAAAAAAAATAAATAAATTTTTAAAAATAAATAAATAAAAAGAAAGAAAACAAGGGATTGAAGTAGATGATACCTTTGAGCTCTGACCTATGATACACTCTTCAGAATGATAATTAAGTAATTAAGGTTTATGCATATAGCATATTGTTCATAGTTCTTTAATGCCGCTTAGGTCATCATGGTTTGTGCTCTAGTAAATTGTATCTGTACCTAATGTCTGTCTCCTCCTTTGAGGCTGTGTCTGATTCATCTGTGTGCTCACCCACTGGGCCTGGCACAGGCAGGCCCGAGCACACACTTTCCTGCAGTAAACATCTATGGAATCAAATTGTTCTACTACATTACTAATATGTGTAGAACCATCAGAGTCCTGGTGATGGGACAGGTATGTAAAGTGGCAATAAAGCCAGATGAGAGGGAGATGTATGGTCAGGAGGAGCTGTCTGCAAAAGTTTAGGAGGAGGATACTGAGCTAAAGAGGAAAGAAAAGGGAATCATACTCCCAGATGGGGTATGTCTTCTTCCTACTTTCTTAGAAGCATTTCCTGCACAGTAAGTTCTGGTAGAGGGTATGTATATATGTGCTCACAAATAGCCGAGAGACCAGGACACCCAGTGATGTAGGAGATTTAGAAATAAGACAACATATGAAAGTACTTGGTAGGATAGACTACAGATCATAGGTTCTGGAATCAGACTGACCAGGGCTCAGATCCTGGTAGAAACACAGTGTGGCCTTTGACAAGTCACTTGACCCCTTGCGTTCATTCCTTCAATGCATATTTATTTGAAAATCTCTTTGTTGCCAGTGATGAAGTGGAGAAAACAGACAAATCCCTACCCTGATATAACTAACAAGATAGACCTTAAACAGATAATCATACAAAAGTATAGAGCACTATAAGAGCATGTAACAGACAACTCAGTCTGTTTTATTTTATAATGGAAATGAAAAATACAGAGTGCTTTGTGGGATTGTGAAGATTAAATGAGACCATATATATGGAGGGGCTAGCAAATGGTGGCTAGGAAGTGGCTGCCTAATGGTATGACCAAATAAACACCAATTTGCACACTCCAGTGATCAGTTTTTTTGTTTGTTATTTGAGATAGAGTCTCACTATGTACTTCAGGCTGACTTTGAACCATGTAGCTCAGGCTGGCCTCAAACTCACAGCTATCCTCCTGCCTCAGTCTCCTTTGGTGCTAGGATTACAGGTGTGTACCACCACACCCACCCAGCTAGTTGGGTTTCCACTTGATCTCTGGTGTTCCCTCTCTCAGCCTCTCTGTCTTTTTTCCATCGCTTCTCTTTGTCAGTACTTCGAAAGACAAGATCAATGTTTCATTTCTGTGGGCTTTGATGGGCAAGACAAGAGACAGCAGAAAGAATTAACAAGGGAAATGACAAATTAAACACACTTGTACAGTCATGTCCTCTGATCCATTGTTCTTGATTCCCTTGAAGAACTAAGTAAATAGGAGAGTGGGGACAATGGCAATGCCCTGCCCTCCAGGACAGTTCCTCCTCCTAGGCAGGCAGACTAATAGTTGTCCTATTGTCCTCCTGAACATCTTTGGATCTTTGAGATTTTTCCAAACTGTGTGGTACCCAGGTCATCTGGTATAATCCCCTCTGGGAAATTCTTTTTTTTTTCTTCCTTAAATTCTTTTATTGGTACATTTTAGGTATACAACACAATTACATTTCTCATTGGGAACTTGTACCTTTACATGATTCATCTTGGTTCTTATGTTTTCCCCATTCCTAGCCCTCCCTTCACCCCCTCCACCCTTCCCTATTTACAAAGACTTTATTTCCATTTTTTCCATTTCTCATCATTTTTCCTTTCCCTTCTTTCCTTTCCCCTGCCCCTCCCACTACCCCTATCCCTTTGGACCTTTTATTCCTATTTTGCATTATCAATTATTCATTCTAATCATTAGTACATTTTAGGTATACAATATAATGACATTCATCATTGGAACCTTTACATAATCTCTCTTGGTTCCCATCTTTCACCCTTGCCCAGTCCTCCCTTCAACCCCTCCATTCCTCCCTATTTACAAATGGGAAATTCTTTCTTCCTCAGTCCTGGCACTCTAAGAACAGCTCAAATTTGCAGATGTCTAAATGATTCACTATTCCATCTTCTTCTTTCCTTCTCTAATTTTCATATTTGCCCTCTACTTGCTGTGTAACCCTGGTCAAGTTACTGATTCTTTTCCTTATTACTGAGGGTTGAATCCAGGGCCTTTGCATTGAGCTATATCCTTAACCCCTTTTATTTTATTATTATCTTTTAAATTTTGAGACAGAGTTTTGCTAAGTTGCTAAGTTGCTGAGGCTGCACTTGAACTTGTCATTCTCTTGCCTTAGGCTCCCAGAGTGTTGTGATTAAAGGTGTGTGCTACCATGCCTGGCTAAATTACTGAATATTTTAATACAGTACATATGCTTTATATTTATTAGTCTAATTAATATAACAACACTGTGAGGCGGATAGTATTATTATATCTACAGACAGGAAAATTTGACTTAGCAAGGTCTTGCTATTTTCCTTAATAAAATGGATCTACATCATAAGATTTCTGTGGGTATTAACTATATGGTATAACATATGAGCTTTATGAAGGCAAGAAGATTTGCTTATTTTTTTTTCAGTGCCCAGAACTGTGACTGGTGCTTAAATATCTTGCTCAGTAAATGTCTGTTGAATGAATGATTGAATGTAGCATGCTTAACATAATACCGGTACCTAGCATATAACAATAACTTCTAAAGTTACAATTATTATTAAATCTTAATGGATCTTGCTTTCTCACCCAGTCGTCTAATCATTAAATATTTCTCAAACCTGGATCCTTTTCTATTCCTACCACTTTTGTTCAATCAGACTTCATAATTACTCCTCAGGTCCTGCCTAAGGTTGTGCATCTAATAAGAAGGTGAGCTGGGTTTTCAAATTACCTCATTTGTCTCCAGCTTTTACCTCTACAATCTGTTTTCAACATTATCACCAGAATGATTTCTGCAAATTACACACACTTGATCTTGATGTAATTCCTTAATGGTTCTGAAATTCCTTGCAGAACAATAAGAGCCAATGTTTATTTAACACATTATGGTAGGCACTGTTCTAATTGTTTTACACATATTAACTCATCTAAGCTTTAAAGAATTCTCCTTTTTCTTTCTTTTTTTTTCTGGTACCGGGGATCGAACTCAGGACCTTGCACTTGGGAGGTGGATGCAGCACCACTGAGCTAAATCCTCGGCCCTGCCTCCTTTTTCTTTCAGATGGAGAAATTGAGTCCAGAGAGGTTGAATAACTTTCCCAGATTCACGCAGCAGAGCTTGGACATTTCCACAACACTTTTTTTTTTCCCCCTTGAGACTGAATACTCACTAAGTAGTTCAGGCTGGCTTTGAACTCACTATGTAGCCCAGGGTGGCCTCCAAGCATGATTCCAGAACTTTTCTACCTTTTGCCTCCCCCATCTGTGTGCATCTGCAAAGTCTCTTTAGCTATTTTAGAGAGTTACTTGTCCCTTCGCTGTGCTCCCTCACCTATCCTTGTATCAATCCCTCTCAAGACATCATCAAGTACTAATCATCTCTTCATATACTTGTGTATTTTCCTAAAAACTGAGCTCTTGGAGGTAGGAACTAGGTTGTCATACATAGATGCTCAGTAGCTGTTAAACAAATAAATGAACATTGGCAGTAAGATTCTAGAATTGATCCTGGATTTGGAGATGATCCTCTGTTGTAGAAGCCAAGCTCTCATTTCCTTCCTACTCAGCCACCTCTTGGCCAGTTTCTCAGTGATAGCTGTATTTTCTATTTTTGGACACCAGGGAGCGCCATTAATAACATAGCCCAAACTCAGGAATTTCTAAACTTTTTGGAGCAGATCTGACTCTTGATTGCACTTCTTCCAAAGTTTCTTTTACTTTCTAAATGAAAGCTACTGGTGACCAGAAGCCCTGAGTGTAGAGGAAGGAGAGTTAGGCTGCTGTACAGAACATATATCATTTATTCATTTGCTTAGCAAAATATTATGTACTGGCGAACCTGACCTGTGAGAATATAAAGATGAATGAAAGGCAATCCTTGATGAGCTCAGAGGCTAATGGTGAAGAGAAATATTTATTAGATGATCAAACTCTGCTATATGAATGCTCTAAGGTATAGCAGAAGACTAGAGGGATGACAAGTCAGGAAAGTACCAAAGGCAAGGGTGACTTTTGAGGTTTTCTTTTTTCCCCCTAAAACATAACCTCTGGTTCATAACATGTTGTCATCATTGGTTCATGGCATTATGAGCATGGGTGTACAAATATTTGAGGCCCTGCTCTCATTTCTTTTTAATATACCCAGAGGTAGAATTGCTGGATCATTTGGTAGTTCTATTTTTGGTTCCTAGACACCATTTTAACATCACAGGAAATGCAACAGCCTCTGAGAAGTTGAAGCTCTTGGTATGAATTGTTAACCAATCATGGTTTCTTGCCTCTAGGACCCAGGCTTTTTGTACCAAACAGGTTATGCACTCATACCCGAAATAAATCATGTGGTGGTTAAGAGCAAGATGTATTTAAATTGAAAGGAAGTTGTGTTAACCATGCTTTATTTTGCTCTTTGCTTGCGATTTCTCTGATTTTCTTTTCTTTTTTTTGATACTGGGGTTCGAACTTGGGACCTTGGACTTGCAAGGCAGGTGGCAGAACCACTGAGCTAAATTCCTGGTGCTTGTGATTTCTCTTAACTGAATGAGTGCACAGGTTAGGTGGATTAGGCAGAAATGACAAAGTGGTAGCGAGTGATTAATCTGGGCTGCAGATGTGTTTCATGTGGTCTATACAGGGCTTAATTTTATTTCTTAATTAATTAATTTCTGATTTTTTGAGACAGTGTCTCGGTATGTAGTTCAGGCTGGTCTTGAATTTATTATGTAGCCCAGTCTGGCCTCAATTTCTTGGTGATCCTCCTGCCTCATCCTCTTGAGTGCTAGGATTATAGGTATGTGGCACCATGCCCCAATATACAGGGTTTTAAATTGTATTTATTTTTGTGGTGCTGGAGAGCAAACCCAGGCCTTGATGAATGCAAAGCATGAGGTCTACCACTGAGCTATATCCCCAGCCATGGGTTTTATACTTTTATTTTTAACTTTAATTTAATTTAGTTTTTCTTGCTGTGTTGCTCAGGTTGCCCTTGAACTCATCATCCTCTTGCCTCAGCCTCCCAAGTAGAATTACAGGCATGCATCACCGTGCTGGTTTGGGTCTTATACTTTTAAAGTTAATTGCACAATTGTAAAAAAGGAATATGTCACTGGGCATATTCTGAACCCTACCTTGGCAATTCAGTGAGACACTGTCTTGAAAAGGGAGTGGGGTAGGGATGTAGCTCAATGCAAAGGCTCTAGGTTCAATTTCCAATACCAAAAATAAAAAGTCATGTTATGTAAAAGTCCAGATTTCTGAGCTGGGCATGGTGGTGCACATAATGCAAGCTCTCAGAGGCTGTGGCAGGGGAATCACTGTAAGTTTGAGGTCAACCTGGGCTACATAGTGAAGCTGAACTACATAGCAGGCACCTGTCTCAAAAAACCAAAATAAATAAGTGTCTAGATGTCTGTTTTCTAACGACTGTCAGTATTGGCCCACCCTGGCTGCTTTCCAGTCCAAAGTTGCCACCACTCCCTATCACTCATCTACCTACTTCTCTCAATCATATCACCTGCTTACTGGCTTTGCCATTTGGGTTTAATAGCTGCTGGCTCAGAGGATAGGTCTCCTGGGTCTTAGGTCACGGAGAGGTCTGACTTCTGTTCTGGGAAATTTTCCAGCACATAGCAGTTAATAAGTATTTGGTTGATCAAGTGAACTATCTCTTGTCAACCAGCTTTTTCTGAGCCCCCTCTCTGTGTAGGGTCATAGAGACAAATGAACTCTGAAAGCTGACAATCACAAATTTGGGGAGGGACAGACATACTATGATACAACTCTAGCCACAGACTGATTCTGATGAGGTGGTTTGGGTAGGAGTTTCTTTTTTTTTCTTTTGAGGCAAGATCTTGCTTTGTAGTTCAGACTGGCCCTGAACTGAACTCACTATGCAGCCCAAGCTGACCTTGAACTTGAGGCGATCTTCCTGCCTCAGCCTCCAGAGTGCTGGGATCACAGGCATGTGCCACCGTACCTGGCTTGGGTAGGAGTTTCTGAGGAGTCATTGAACCATGTCTGGAGGAAGGAAAGGCCAGGTCCATAAACAGCCAGGTGCAGGGAAAAGCTTTTGAGGCAGAAGCAATAGCAGATACAAAGGTTGCTGAAAGTTTGGTTATGTTTGGGGAATTTAGGGAAGACCATGGGCTGGGAGTGTAGGTCAGTGATGAGTGCTTGCCTAGCTTGCCCGAGGCCCTGGGTTCAGCAATGCAAGCAAGAGACAGAAGGCCAGTGTGATAGGAGCTTAATAGAATGGGGAGAGTGGTAGTAGATGACGTTAGATGTATATTTTTATATCAACAGCCTAACCCTTAAGCCAAGCAGCTGTTGGGCAAATCCGCATTCTGGTCTTCAAAGAGCTTGCTCAGAACAGGAGCTGGTTTAGCACTGTCAGTCAGAGGAGCGACTGGGCCTAATCCTTTCTCCTGCCTTTGGTGCCAAGGACAGGGTAGGGCACAGAGGTTTCAGTAAAGAGTCGCTGACGGTATGCACGAGAAGAGAACAGGAAGTGCAGGCTTTGTTGAAGGAGGGCCAGGCGCGGCTCTTTCTTCACGGGGACACTCATTCTCACGTCGCTGTCACCTCCTCCAACCGACTCACAGAGCTGGAAGAGTTAGATGCAGGGAGGGACCCCATGCACCCTGACCGCAGAAACCTCCAGGAGGTGGGGGGTTGAGGGGCAGGTAACACAACGGGCTGTGAGAGCTAAGCGAGGGCCTCCGATAGCCTGGAGGAAAGGGGAGGATGGGGTCAGAAGGGAGATGGACTTTTAGTCCAGACTCAAGGTATGTGTAGGACAATTTAGTCTAAAGTGGTCTGGACAGTTTATTTTACTTTCTGGCATAATTTCCTCTGAAAACATTTTCAGCCCTAATGGACCTCCTCCGGGGCGGGCCCGGGTTTCACTCCCCAACCCTCTGCAAAGGGGCAGGGCCTCGCAGGAGATCGTCGCTGCTGCAGTACCCGGGTTTGCTCACCAGGGGCCGCTGCGCACGGGCGACGGAGCGCGCGGATTCCCAAGCCGCAGAGAGGCGGAAGCCGATTGGCTGTGAGGCACGGAGGGAGGGCGGAGCCTGGGAGACTAGTTGGGAGTAGGGGGCTGGGCTCGCGCCCCCAGGCCAAACCTGGCCAGGCCGCTGACGCCTGAGGTGGCTTCCGGGAGGCTATCGCGGTGCTGGGGCCTTTGTCCAGGCTGACACCAGAACAGAGCAGGGCAGAGTAGAGCAGCACGTGGCCCGGAGACTCAGGCTGGGTAGCTGCTGTCGCTGTTACCAACGCCGCCGCAGGCCTGGGTTACCTGAGCAACTGTGTGTCAGGCGCCAGCCAGCGGGCGGGCCCTTAGCGGGGGAGATTCTGTGGGAAAGGGGAGGCTGGAACTTGATCCTCGGTGCGGGACGGGGTCCGGCGAGGACGAGCGCGGGCCTGGGGGCCAGAAGACCCCGCCGGGGTGGAGGGTCCCGGCCAGCGGTCCCCAACAGGTTATTCCGGGAGCCGCGCGGTCGCCGGGGCTGGCCCGGGCAGCGCGGGGGGCCGGGCGCTGGGCGGGCCCGCGGGAGGAGAGCACGCCCCGTCGCCCCGCCCGCCCCGGCCCGCCCCGCGCGCTCGCCAGCTGCTGTCCCGGGCCTGGCCCGCGAGCGGACGCCTGCTGGACTAGGGCACTGCCGGCCTCCTGGGCACGAGACTGGACGAGGGCGCTGGCCTCTGCCCGGGAGGCTTAGGATCGCGGAGACGCCGGGACCCGTTGGGGCCTGCGAGTTGCTCGCTCTCGCCGGGCTTCTGCTTGCCCTCCTCCTCCTCCTCGGCGGGGCGAGGTCAGGTGCCCTCCTTCTCTCCTCCCTTCGCTCCCTCCCCCACCTCTGCCCGCGGGAGATCCTGCCCGCCTCCTCCTGCAGGGGTGTAGCCGGCTGCGGAGCTGACAGCGGCCCCGCAGCCACCCTGGCCAAACTCTCCGGAAGCGGCCCGAGCTCAGGCCGCTGCAGCCCGGGAGGACCCACTTTGCACCGGAGGGGCTGGGCATCTTCCCGCGCCCAAACTTGGAGTACTTGACCTTTGGCTGCCGGAGGAGGCAAGCCCGCAGGTGGCTGGACAGCTGCGGCGCCCGGAGGGCATCTTGCCTGAGGACCTTCGTGCTCCCGGCTTTGCCTCTGGGATCCCAAGGTGCCCACCTCAGGCGCATGTTGACTGAGACCTAGAGTCATGGATGTGTGTGCCCGTCTTGTTCTGTGGCTCCTCTGGGGGTTCCTCCTGCATCAGGGCCAGAGTCTTAGCCACAGTCATAGCGAGAAGGCGACAGGAGCCGGCTCTGGGGCTACTTCGGAGGAGTCCACTGCGGCAGGTATGGTCTTGCTGGGGGCTAGATTGAGCGGGGAGGGGCCTTTTGACTCAGAACTGAGCGGCTTGAAGTGGGCAAATCAATCTAGGTTTGTACACATGAGGTTGGTGGAGAATCCACACGTGGTACTGTCTAGTCCCAGGTGTCCAAGTTCTTTCTGTTTTGGAGTCATGGTTATTATTTCTAGCTCTCCTGAACAACTGTCCTCATCCCTCCTTAGGATGTCTTTTCTTGGGGCACCTTGACCTTTCAGATCAGCAAGGCAGTACCCCATCTCAGAACTTCTCTGGAAGAAGGCTTGCGCAGATAAGTCCATTGCTTTTTGCCAGGTTCAGGGCTTGGCAGCAAAGAGGGAGTTGAGGCCACTTGGACTGGGCAGGGAAAATCAGGGCTGGGCTAGCTCTATGGCCTGATAGCCTGGCGTTCAGGTGTGCCTTTCTATTCCAACCACCGTGAGAACCCTAGTCCCTCCCTTCCTTTAGGTAATTTGCTGTCTCCTAGCTGTACCTATTTGAAGTATGAAGGCAAGCCTGTAGATGGACTCTTGTTTGCCAGTAGGGAGCTAAGTGGCCTCTTCTTGACACTGATGTGATATAATTCCTGGGAGCACTTGTTGACTTATTCTGTTTCTTCTGACTGATGAGGGTAGGGATTCCATGTCATTCATATATATATATATATATATATATATTTTTTTTTTTTTAAATTCTGTCTTGGTTTTTCCTATGCACTTGTGGAGTCTTGTCAGGTAGCAGGAGTCCCAGTGTACTATTGCAGTAGAAAGGAACACCTTTTTTACATAAAGCTTAGGAGGAGATCAGTTTTCGTTTCCCATTTTTCTCGTTTTGTCATTTTGATCTACCCAAAGCTGTGGTCTGAAGAAGGGGAACGTTTATAGTTGACTTGTTCTGAGGATAAATAAGCTCAAATGAGAGGATGGTTTATTGGGCACTTATTGACGCAAATTGGAAAAGGAAATATAGGTCATGGTGGTTGAGAGTTTCATGGTTAGATCCAGAGGCTGGTATTAGTAGTAGATCTTTTCTTGGGCAACCCCCTTTCTTCACTTGCCTGAGTGTTATTTCAGATGCCCTAAACTAGCTGTAAATTAGGCTAGTGCTGCCATTTATAGAAGTATGGTAGCCTGGTTTTTGCTTTAAAGATAGGTCCTTCTTAGCCTGGTATAATGGCACAGTCTATAAACCTACCACTCTGGGAGCCTGAGGCAGGAGGATCTAAGTCTGAGCCCAGCCATGTCAACTTAGTGGTTTAGCAAGACCCTGTCTCAAAATAAAAAATAAAAAATAGTGTAGAGATATAGCTTAGTATAAAGGCCCTGGGTTCAATCTCCAGTATCCCCTCCCCCCCAAAAAAGGTCTTCTTGCAAATTAATCCTGATTCTCCATAGGAAATTTCCCTGGCTCCTGGGGATGTAAAAAGAATTAACACGTGTATGTTCATGTACCAATTCCTCATACTGAATATAATAATTATGTACTGCAAACATCTAGTAAAAATAAAAAATTAAAAAAAAAAGATTGGCTTTCATTGGACTGTGAAAGGAAAGTCTGGTTGAACTATAAAGTAGACCTAAGGTGCATCTTTGATGTCCCAGTGACATCCCTGTTTATAATTGATAATGTCTTCCTCCTTGGCCCCAGGGTTAAAATATAAGTGCCTGTTGTGAAGTGAGTATTTTTTTTTTGGTACTGGGGGTCGAACTCGGGACTTGGCACTTGTGCGGCAGGTGCTGGAACCACTGAGCTAAATCGCTGGCCCTGAAGTACTTTTATGAGTAGTTTGAGACAGGGTCTCGCTATGTAGTTCAGGCTGCCCTCGAACTCACAGTGATCCTCTTGCCTCAGTCTCCTGAGTGCTAGGATTACAGGCATGTGCTACCATGCCTGGTGAAATGAGTTTTTTGAGAGAGAATGTTCTATATTTTAGACACAAGGTGAAGGGATAAAGTTTTGAGTTTTAGGCATTAGCTAGCTCTCAAGATGTTTTTGTTTTTGTGGGGTTTTGTCCCACTGAGGTATTCTAGCCTCTTATAGGACCACCTCGTGTTGTGAGCTTATGGAGAGCTATCCACATAATGTATTTCAGAGACATAGTTATGACTATACCCCCAAAGCCTCTGTTTTGGCCTTTTCTTCTCTTCACATCAGAAATTGTTTTCTGTTCTCATAATAATAGTGCATCTAGGGATAAAAGCCTCAAAAAGAAAGAGAGAGGGCCGGGGATTTAGCTCAGTGGTTCTGTCGCCTACCTTGCAAGCACAAGGACCCAAGTTCGATCCCCGGTACCAAAAAAAACAAAAAACAAAAACAAAACAGAGAGAGAGAGAGAGAGAGATCCTAGATACTGTGAATGACTATGGTTTTTAGGAATGTGAGTGTTCCAGCACCATTGTTCTCTTAGTTTCTCTCCTTAGATTTGTCTGAGACTTTATCTCTGACTCAGTGACTTATTTTTGCAAAGAGGTAGCTTATAGGTGGGGCTCTGCCAGAGTTGGGTGAGAAACTTTGTCTGTAACCAGGAACCCTGCCTTTCCAGCCCCTCTGAATCCCCAGAAAACAGGGAATTTTACCTGCTTTTTTTATTGTTGTTTTATGAGCCATAGTCTCACTATGTAGTTCAGGCTGGCCTTGAACTTGTAGTGATCCTCTTGCTTCAGCCTCCTGAGTGCTGAGGTTACAGGCATGCATCACCATACTCGGCTCTGACTTGCTTTTATTTTTATTTATTTATTTTTTTGCTTAAATTCTTTTATTGGTACATTTTAGGTATACAATATGTTTACATTTATCTTTGGGTACTTGTACCTGCACATGATGTATCTTGGTTCTTATTTTTTCCCCATTCCCTGTGCTCCCTTCCCTATTTACAAAGACTTTGTTTCCCTTTTTTCCTTTTCTCATAATTTTTCTTTTCCCTTCTTTCCTTTCCCCTTCCCTTCCATTTCCCCTACCCCTTTGGACCTTTTCTTCCTATTTCAAATTATAAATTATTCATTGTAATCATTTTAATTCTTATTTACAATTTCAGTTTCTCACACTAGAGAAACTATTCAGTATTTACACGTGTGTCCTATTTATTTCACTTAAGAGTACAGCCTCAATATGCATCCATTTAGCTATAAATGTCTCTAGTTTCTCATTCTTTATGGCTGAGTAGTACTCCATTTTATAAAAAAACCCCACATCTTCTTTATCCAGTTTCCAGTTGATGGGAACTTGGGCTGTTTCCAAGCTTTAGCTGTTATGAACTGTGCCGCTATAAACATGGGTGCACATATATCGCTGTCTGACTTGCTTTTAAAACTACCACTTTTCTAAGTCAGATTCAACATATCTAATGAATCTGTGTGTTCTTGACAATTTATATATTACAATCACACAGCTGTTTTTCCTATAAAGTCTCACAATAATCCTCCTAGAATGCAGGGCAGGATACTACATCCTGTTGTTATGGGTGAAGAAACTGGGTCCTGTGTTTGGTCTTATTAACAGGTCTTCTGATGCTTAAGTCCTAGACTTATTCCATTTTTCTCAGGTCCTATCCTGTTAAAGGAGTGCCTGGTGGGGCCAGAGAATGTTGCTCTCCTTCTGGCAATTAAGCAGGCTCTGGTGACTCTGTAGCTGAGATCCAAAAAGCTACTTATATCTCTTCTGGAGAGTATATTGAAGGGGCCCAGATAATTTAATTTAGAGTGTATGCACTCATATGTCTCTTTTTAGACAGTTATAAGATTTGATTTTGAAGTTTTAGTTAAAATGCTTATGCCTTTCCCATGCATACACTAAACACTATTAAAATCCTGACCCTGCAATGAAGGCAGGTGTTCTATTAGAAGGTTTTCTTTTTGGGCAGTGGGGAGCCCATCCTTGTTGCTTTGGGTTTTTTAATACTTGTGCACCAGTCATGCTAAGTCACTTTCTCAGTAAAGGTCTGCCTGGATGTACTGCTCTGGGGTCTGCATTTCTAACTTTTTTTTTGAGACAGGGTCTCACTATGTAGTTCAGACTGGCCTTGAACTCATTATGTAGCCCAGGCTGGCCTTGAACTGTCGGCAATCCTCTTGCCTCAGCCTCCTGAGTGCTGGGACTAAGGGTTATGCCACCACTCCTGCATTTCTGAAGATGGGTTGAAACAATACTTGGAATCTCCCTTAGTCTGTAGGCTCATTGCTTCCAGAAACTCAGAAGTGTTTTCTGTAGAGTATGTGTGAATGACCTCAGTGGCTGTCACTGTTGGAAGTATTAAGGATCTCTAATCAGGAACTGTGGTTTGGTTCAGTATCACAAGAATAGGGCCTTGGAGGATAGGTATCTAAACACTGTGTAGAGTGCAGGCTAGCTTCTCAATCAAGCCTTGATGGAGTGGCAAGCCAGAGCCCTGCCTGCCCACTCAGCTAGTTGTTGCTGCCTCCAAGTCTATAAATGGCCTGGCCATCTTGGTAGCTATGCTAATTTTAGCTGAGGGTGGCTCCCCACACTGAGGCCAAGAACAGGTGGGTGGGGCTTGGCTGAAGCCAATACTGGGGGGTTGGGGAGAGGGACACAGGAATCCTGGGCCATCATCTGCTTCCAGGCCTCAGCTTTGACAATCACCTTTAGCTAGGTTAATTGATTCAGTAAATATCAAACCGTGCCAGCTCATGTGCTGTTTATCCAACAAGTATTTGAGTGACTGCTCTGGGCCAGGTACCATGTATGTTTTCTGTGAGGATTTAAGGATGAACAAAATAGACATTTTCCCTCCTTCAGAAAAGTTATAGTCTTGTTAGAAAATCAGAAAATGAATATGAAAGTAAATAATATTATTTTGTGGTAAATGGCCTGGAAGGAAACATAAACAGAAGGCTCAGGGAAATGAAAAGGGAACAGAGATCTAGTTAAAGTTGGAGCTCAGTGTTTAATAGGGCAGATTAATACAATAATATTAACAATAATTTTGTTAATAGTGGCAGGCACTATTATAAACATTTTATTCATTTAATTCTTACAGTCATTAAGGAGAACCAGAGTTTGAATTCAGTCAGTCTGATTCTTTTCCTTACCTCTACCTCAGCCACTAAGGTATACACTTTCTCAAAACTTTGTGATAAATGCTGTAATGAAGGTATTGTATTCTTGGTACCAAAAGAAAAAAAAATAAAGGTATTGTGTATATTTACAGAAAGCTGTAGGAAGCCCAGGGGAACAAGTGACTAACCTTGCCTGGGAGACCTGGGGGAGGCTTTACATTTTCCCCCATAATTGTTCTCAGAGCTTGGGGAGATGAAAGTGCCTGCTAATTTGAAAGTTAAGAAATGGAAACAGCTGTTAGTTAGATTAACCCATTGATTTTTACATATAAGGAAACTGATACCCAAAGATACATTAAATAGAAGTTTCATAGTAGATTATTAGCAGAAAACTAGACTAGAATATTTGAGTCAGATAGTATAGGTGGAGAGAAATCTGTATGGGGTAGCTAGGCCAAGGAGCCCTCCCTGGAAAAAGGATTGGATGGACGGAGATGAGAATCAGGAGACAGTATCTGACTTTGGGGAGGTTGGAGGAAAGGGGATATTGTAGATGTATGGTTACCAGTGTGAACACATGGGCCCTCAGTATTTGGTGGCAGGAAGATAACTAGGCAGAGTTGCTTTTTCGTTGGCCAGTCACCTCACCTGAGTACCCGTAGATAGGAAGACTACTGTCATGTCTGATCTAGTGGTGGTTCTAATAATTACTATAATTTTGAAGAAGTGACAAATGTAAATAATATTTTGAGATGTCAATAACAATGTAGTGTGGTATGATAAATATTTGTAACATCCCCCGCCCCTTACTGGTGATTGAACCCAGGGGCTCACCTGTATTAAACAAGTGCTCTACCAGTGAGCTATACCCTCAACCCCAAAACACCCATGATTTTTTCCCCCAGATTATAGCTAGGGCCTTTGCACTTACCTACATCCCCAGCCCTTTTTAATTTTTAAATTTTGAGATAGGGTCTAAGCTGCTAAATTGTGCAGGTGAGGCTTGAACTTGACAAAAATCACAGATACAGCTAATGATACAGTGTTGTGGTTGGCTGCATAATTTTCAATAAGAGAATATTAAAAATGAAGATAGAATTTTTCCCCCCAAATTCACAGGCCTCTGAATTGTACTCATGGGCTGCTTAGGGACCTAGGCCTTCATGTTGAGAACATCTTGGAATGTTCTTGGAACAGCTGGACTTGGTGACACAGGCCTGTACTCTGGAGGCTGAGGCAGGCAGATTGCCTTGAGTTCGAGGCCAGCCTGGGCTACATAGTGAGTTCAAGGTGAGCCTGAACTGTATAGTAAGACCCTGTCTCAAAAAACTAAACCAGGGCCAGGGATTTAGCTCAGTGGTTCTGGTGCCTGTCTCGAAAGTGCAAGGTCCTGAGTTTGATCCCAGTACCCAAACAAACAAACAAACTAAACCAAAGCAAACCAAAAAGCACCTTTTTTTTTTTTTTTTTTTAAGTTGAGTGTGGTGGCACACGCCTGTTATGCCAGCATTCAGGAGGCTGAGGCAGGAGGATTGCCATGAGTTCAAGGCTAGCCTAGGCTACACAGTAAATTCAGGGCCAACCCAAATTACACAGCAAGACCGTGTCTCAAAAGCAAACTTACATACAAACAAAACAAAACAATAACCAAAAATACTTTGTTTTTGGCAAGAAAGGATTGAGGTCTTCTTGAGGAAACTGGTTTCCTAGGTCTCCATAGGACTTGGGTTCCAGCCCCAAGGGGTCCTTTTGGTTTCCTCCTGGGTGGCCTTTGAGATACATTGCTGAGTGGCTTTGTGGGTATGCTGATAGTACACTTTCCTCTGTGGGAAGCAGAAACCCAGCTGTTGTCTGTCAGGCTTTTAGGGAGAGAAAAAGATATCGAATTAGGCCCACAATAGAGTTTTAAAAAATGCTGATTAAAAAAAATCATGAAATATTAAGATATGTAACAAAGTATAAGAATAATACATTGAGTACCCATGTACCCACAGCATGGTTGAAGAAATGAAATAATAACAATACGGAGCTTTCTTTATTACCCCAAGGAAACTTTGTATATATTTCTAGCATAACACATAGTACATTTATATATTTGCTCTCTCACAAGTATAAGACCTTTGTGGAGGAGGGGAGGAGCGGTTGTAGTTTATCTTGGTTTTTATTGTGCCCAGCCTAACCTCTGTTAAAGTTTGTTATAAAAGCTGGAGCCAGGGCCTCTTCGAATAGATTCTATTTTCTCTCTTTCTTTTGAGCTTTCTTATGTGCTTTGGTATACATTCCAGGCCTTTCCTCAACCTTTGGAGGTATTACCTACTCACCCATGGCACTATGTATTATACTTAACTCAAATTTAGGTCTTTTTAAATTTAAAAAAATTTTTTTTATTTTTTATTCTTTTTGAGGTTTCCCCAAAATGCTTTATTAAGACAAAGGTGGGGGAGGGGCAGGGAAGGATCGTTCATCCCAGGGACTGAAGCCCCCCCCACCCTGCAGCCACCCGGCCGGTTCAGTGCACTGTAGGGAGGGTGTCCTGGACTCCAGGCAGAAAGAACTGCAGGGCCAAGAGCAGGCAGGGTCCGCGTCGCTTTCCTCACGCAGCATTAGGTCTTTTTTTAATCCCATTTCAATCTTTTATTTAACTTCACTTTTGCTTTTTTTTTTTTTTTTTTTGGTGCTGGGGATCAAACTCAGGACCTTGCGTTAGCAAGCCAGCTGAGATGCCACTGAGAGCTAAATCCCTGGTCCTACTTTTGCCCATTTTAAAGATGAAGTGCTTATAAACGAGAATTTTTGTTCAAGGTCGCATGGCTAAAAAATTGACCAAATCACAATTATAACTCTTGAGAGCTGTGTACTAAGCTCATGCAGTTTTTAATCAAAACACATTACCTGTCTCACGTTTAAATACCACATTGTTTCTCTGGTGTGAGAAACTGAATGCGGCCATAAGGACTGAGGTGTATAATGGATGTTGGGAAATGGGAAGAAAGTGTTCAAATGGGAAGGGGAGCAAGGGAGGAGGCGGGGAGAAAGGAAGGAAGGGACAAGAAAAAAGTGAAAATAGAAGGCAAAAATGGAAACAAAGCTTTTGTACATAGGGAGGGGAGGGGGCTTGAGGGGGGAGAATGGGATAAAACAAAATAAAATTTGTTAAAAAACACATTACCTGTTTGTAGATTCCAAAGAGGGGGGATGCCTGGCTGATAGGGTGCTCAGACTCAATGCCTCCATTGTCTGGCCATTGCTGTATCAACAAGGTGTTTGAATAGTATAGCTGCCTGTTAAAAAGCTGTGCTGCTCTGGAAGGTAGTGGAATCTAGCTTGTTAACAGCCATGCTATGGGAGTTTTCTGTGTATGGGCTTGCCTTTTTTACTATACCAGAAGCTCCTAAAAGATTAGGGCAGCAGATGTTCAACTTTTTACACTTGATCTTAGCCAAAAGGCTGAGAAGCGATGATGTTCAACTTTTTACTCCTGTTCCTAGCACAAGGCTTGGCATGTGGCATACTTTTTTTTTTTGGTGCCGGGGATTGAGCTCAGGTCCTTGCACTTTCGAGGCAGGCAGCAGAACCACTGAGCTAAATCCCCGGCTCTGTAACATACTTTTTATACTATAGAGTTTGTAGAACCAAGTTGAACTGGATTTATTGTCTAATTCTAATGTAGTTTACTAGGCACCTGTTATGGCTTGTGTTTAGATGTCCCTCCAAAGCCTCATGTAGTCACAGAGGTGGATGAATCTAGAGTGTGTGATTGATTCATGGTGCAATGCTAGGATTAAGGGTACTAGGCTTAAGGTGAGTGATTACTACATCAGTCTACTGATTGGTTTGGTACCACCCTAATCCCAGTAGTTTGGATACAATATAAGGGACAGAAAGAGGCTTGTCTTGTCAATGCTTGGTTGCTTGCTTTCCTACCTTCTGGCTGCCGTAAACTGTTTCTCCTCTGTGATGCCCCTCTGCCATGTGCCACCCTGCCATGGAGCCAGTTAATTATGAACTGAAACCTCTACAAACTGTGAGCTAAATAAACCTTTCCTCTCTTAACTTGTGGGTGTTGGGTATTTTGTCTTAGCAACGAGAAAAGTAACTAAATCAGCACCTGATTGAAGCTGAAGAATATTTTCCTTGGAAAGAGGTTTAAAAAATAAGCTTTATTTGTTTAGAAAGTTTATTCTTCCAGCTTTTTCTTTTACTTTTCTTTTTTCTTTCTTTCTTTTTTTTTTTGGTACTGGGGATTGAACTCAGGACCTTGTGCCTTCGAGGCAGGTGGTGGAACCACTGAGCTAAATTCCCAGCCCTCTTTTTTTTTTTGAGACAGAGTCTTGTCTTGCTATTCCAAACTGGCTTTGAACTCTATGTAGCCCAAGTTGGCCTCAAACTCATAGCAATCTTCCTGCCTCAGCCTCCCAGATGCCAGGATTAGAAGCGTGTACCAACAAACCCGGCTTGTAGGATTTTAAAGAGGTCAGATTCTTTATCATTGTAATTCTGTAAGAGAAAGCAGTTAAAGGTAGCTAGGAAAGAGGTTAATTCCATGAAAGACCTGTGCATAGTGGGGAAGAGAAAAGAGTTGAGAAATGAGCGAAGGGGTTGGATAGAAGCCGAGCCATAAAATGTCACGATTGGCTTTGGTTTGCAGGAGCCTGAGTTGGCCACAGCCATGAGACTTAAATATCTGGATTTAGGGGAGCTTTAAGAGTTCCAGTCCCTTTGCTTACAAACCGTGCACCTATTGGAGGGTAACTCACCTCATCTCTCTCAGCCTTAGTTTTTTTTTTTTTTTTCTGAGATCTGCACTTTACTGGGAACCTGGAGGACGAGGATATGGGGCAGGGCACCCAGCACAGGGGTCCGTGGCGCCGCAGGTGTCTCCTGGTCTCACGTGTTCACCACCGGTTGGCGCCGTCTGGCAGCCACCGCACCCGATGCTCGATGAGCCAATGAGCAACGCAGAGACTCAGACAGGGTCGAGGGTGGAACGTAGCGGCCAGCAGCCTCTCCGTTTTTTTATTTGTAGAAAAGTACTAATTTTAATGAATATTATGGTGAGGATAAAATAACTTTCACAACAGTGCGTTATCAGTTATAAAATGATGTGCATTTAGGGTAGTTGGAATCTTCTAGGCCACTGTTTTTGTGGTTGTGATTAACTTGAGCAGACCTGAGTGTCTGCTGATGGCAGCACACCTCTAAGGTTAGTGGCATCTCTGACTCTGCTATTCTACCATTGTCTTTCTTCAGGTGTGTGTGCTTGATATGTGTAGACTGGGTGTGGCCAAACCAGCTTTTATTCAAGCCTGCTCTAGGCAATGGGAAAACTGTTAATAGAGTCTGGGTGCTAGTATTTGACCTTATTTCTGAGTTGCCCTCCTTTCCTTTTTCTGGATATAACCACTTCCCCTAGCCCCATCTGCAGTCTTTAAATAGCTGAGGAGATGGGCCTGGTCCCCACTTGTGTTGGTTATTTATTGGTGCATAACAAATTATACCAAGACTTAGAAGTATAAAATAATAAACATGTATTATCTCTTGGTTTCAGTGGTTAGGAATAGGGGTGCACCTAACCTACCTAGATGCTTCTGGTTCAGGTCTGCTTGCAGTCAAGCAGTTGATTTGGGCTGAAGGCTCAACTGGGGAGAGGATATGTGCTTCCAGGCTAGTTTACATGGTTGTTGGCTGGCTTGGTCCCTTGCCACGTGGGCCTCTCTACTGGGCTGCCTTAGGACTTGACAGCTGGCTTCCTTCCTTTAGAACAAGGGATCCAGGCAAGGGTAAGAGTGAGTGTACAAATGGATGCTTCAGTCTTGTTATTGTCTAATGTTAGAATTGAGATGCTGTCACTTCTTCCATATTGTTTGTTAGAAGCAAATCAGTAAATCCAGCCAATACTCAAGGTGAGGGGATTACACAAGGTCATGAACATGAGGAAGCGGGTATTACTGGGGCTGTGGCTGCTGCTGCTGCTGCCTCCTCCTCCCTCTTCTCCCTCTCCCTGTCCCCCTCTCCCCCTCTCCCCCTGTCCCCCTGTCCC
>NW_004624817.1:5311271-5373885 GCF_000247695.1 Heterocephalus glaber
AGGAAATATAAAATTTGAATAGCACCTATTAAAGAAAGTATGTTCCTAGC
Organism: Heterocephalus glaber; assembly: GCF_000247695.1. Next base: position 5,311,322 of record NW_004624817.1, read on the forward strand.
TTGAAAACCTACCTATATGACAACAGCAGGCTCATAAACATTTTAACTCATAAATTATATCAAACAATTAAAGCAGAAAAAAGAAGAAATGCTCTTCCTCTCATTTTAGGAACTCAACATTGTGCTAATCCTAAAGTCTTGAAAAGGAAAACTTTTTTTTTTTTTTTTGAGACAGGGTCTTGTTAATGTAGTACACCCTGGCCTTGAACTCACTATGCAGCCCAGACTGGCTGCAAACTCGTGGCAAGCCTCCTGCCTCAGTCTCCTGAGGGCTGGCATTACAGGCGTGTGCCATCATGCCTGGCTAGGAAAACTCTTTGAACCTGTTTCCACATTTTCAGAAAAGGGAATATTAATGTCTACCCCAGAGAGGCAAAGGAAGAAAAGGTACCTTGTGAAACTCTTAAGTGTTGTGCCAGTGTAAAGGTATTATTCCAAGAATATGGCTTGGGTGGGAGCCAATACATGTAATGAATATTTTGCCATAAAATAGTGGATATAAACTCAGTTTTTCATGGAAGCCTTCCTTCACTTTGTAGGCAGTTTTGAGCCTACTACTTTACTAGTACCTACTCCCTTTCAGATGGAGCCTTCTGGTCTGGGGACATGCCCAAGTTTTCTGTAGTCACACAACTCTAATGTTTTAGTGGAATGTGGATTTGCTGAGAGAATACTGAGTGACCATATCCTGTCAGCTACTCGTGGTAGAATATGATTAATATTCTTTTCCTCTAGAAATCTTCTGCTAGCCTTTATTTGGTTTCAAGGTGTGGGGCAGACTGATAGCTGAATTTGGGCTATGCTTGGAGGAAAGAAACTTCCTTCTACACTAAGTAAGCCCTGGTTTGGAACAGAGGAACAAAGAATGGAGCTACTACTGGTCAAAGCCAGTGCTTGGAGTCCTTCTGTGGTCATCTCTTTGATTTGGTACATATATTCCTGAGTCCTCTTGAGAGAGGGAGTAAGCTGCTCAAATAAGTGTATTGTTAAGTACCAGAGTTGTGGTTATCAGCTCTGTCATGGAAACAGGCCTGAAATGGCTGTCTTGTCTAATGTCTGATCACATACCCTATGAGTGAGTACAGGAGGAATACAAGAAGATTTATAATTAATAAAAGAGCTGCTTACTGTTTTGTAGCTTTTGTCTTAAAGCACTTTCTTTCCATTTATTTCCTTTGAAACTTCTTTTTCCCTCTTCCTATCTTGGTTCTCTTGAGTTACAGCTTTCTTTATAGACTATCTAGCTTAAACAAGGAAACACTAGACTAAGAGTTAGGTGAACATAATTTAGCTTGGGTTCTTATACACCTGACCTTTCTGGGCTCAGTTTCCCCATGACAAGTGTGGTAGGGATAGCAGAACCTATCTTACAAGGTCAATGTGTGAAGCACTTATTTTATTGTAATTTTTATTTTTTATTAGTACATACTTGTCATACATATTGATCACATTCATCATAGGGAATAATTTGTACCTGTACATAATATATCTTGATTCTTCTTTTTTCCCCCATCTCCCTCCCCTCCCTTCAACCCTTTTCCCCTCCCCATTTACAAAAGCTTTGTTTCCATTTTTTCCTTCTATTTTCTTGTTTTCCTTTTCCTTTCCTTTCCTTCCCTCCCCTTCCCCCCTCCCTTTTTCTGTTTTCCATTTGAACATGTTCTTCCTACTTCCCAGTATCCTTATTGGTCCTTATTTACTCTTTGGGTTTCTCACACAAAAGAAACAATGCAGCACATATGAAATAATGTAACAAGCATTTAGTCTCATACAAATGTAACTCATTATTAGTAGCTTTCCTTGTTTGAACTGAGTTTAGAGATAATTTCAAAATTATTCATTGCATTTCTTCAGTTTTTTTTTCTTTATTATTCTATGTCTCCTAGATTTTCTCTCTTTCTTGTAAACTTGCTTTTTGTTGTTATTACTATTTTGAGATGAGGTATCACAATGTAGTTTAACTGGTCCCTGAAACTTTTTTTTTTTTTTTTTTTTGGTACCTGGGATTGAACTCAGGTCCTTGCACTTGCAGGGCAGGCGGCAGAACCACTGAGCTAAATCCCTGGCCCCTGAACTCTTTATGTAGCCCAGGCTGACCTTGAACTTGCAGTGACCAATCCTGCTGCCTCAACCTCCTGAGTTCTGGGATTACAGGCTGCACCACCATGCTTGGGTGCCTTTTTTTGTTGTTTCTTGAGACAGGGTCTTGTTATGCAGTCCAGGCTGGTCTTGAACTCACAGCAATCCTCTTGCCTTAGCCTCCCAAGGGCTGGGATTACAAGTGTGTGTCACCATGCCTGGTTGCTTTTTTTTTTTTGGTACTGGGGATCGAACTCGGGACCTTGTGCTTGCGAAGCAGGTGGCTGAACCACTGAGCTAAATCCCCGGCCCTGCCTGGTTGCTTTTTAATTCTTAATGGACAACAGGAAAAATGTGGCTACACTGACATTACAATTGGCCCACTTGTGAAGGAGAGGGTTTGAGCCTTTAGGGAAATGTAAAGTTGGAGAGCAATGTCTTGTTAACTTGAGCAAATCTTGTTGGTTTTTTTTTGGTACTGGAGATCGAACTCGGGACCTTGCACTTGCACGGCAGGTGCCAGAACCACTGAGCTAAATCCCTGGCCAACTTGAACAAATCTTTTTACCTCTTTGTGCCTCAATTTTCATGTCTGCCACCTGATTTACTATTATAGTTCTTTCTTCTTCCTTTTCTTTCTTCTTCCTCATGCTACCAAGGATTGAACTCAGATCCTTGAGCTTGCCATTGATCTATATCCCCAGCCTTAAAAAAATTATTTTGAGATGGAGTCTTGCTAAGTTGCTTAGGCTGGCCTCAAACTTGTGATCCTTCTGCTTCAGCCTCCCAGTTAGCTGGAATTATAGGTATGTGCCACCATGACTAGGTAGCCATTAAAGTTCTGTTTTTTTGAGTCTTTTTTGGGGGGCGGGTACTGGGGATCGAATCAGGACCTTGGGCTTGTGAGGCAGGCAGTGGCACCACTGAGCTAAATCCCTGGCCCTGTTTTTTTGAGTCTTGAAGACATTTCCATTCCTGAGAATGTCTCTTTAAAATGCAAGTATTGCTGTGTTGAGGTTACCTTTGAACTGAGGATCAAAACTTGTCTTTGCTAGCTTTGTAACATGAATTAGGTTAGAGTATATTGGGTGGTAGAATGGGTCAGAGCAGGTTGTTGGGTTGGGGTATGGAGCCTGGCAAGAGGGCAGTTCTGTTCATTCAGTTTACCTGTGTAGGAAGGGTGTCAGGGCCTCAGGGTATACTTGCTGCTGCCTCTTTTGTAGCTGACACCCAGCTGCTCTTCCTGAGCTGAACATGTGCTTGTACTCTCAGCCAGAAGTCAGAACTTGGTAAGCTTGATTCCCCCAAAGAATTCAGTGATGAAAATTGGGGCGCTTGGGCAGATCTAATTGGCTGAACTGTGTAAAGGGCAAAAGCTTTCCCTGGGGGCTCCTTTAATCTCCTATGATTATAGACATTTAAAGTTGGACTAATTAAAATGTGCTGGCAGCTGGACTCAGTACTTTTCTTGCACTAGGTCCTGCTCCAGCTTCCTGGAGTACCAGAAGTTGGCACAAGGTTGTCTTTCCTGGGGATGGGAGGTGGGGAGAGTGGATTTCCATTTCCTCATCTACTGAATGCATGATGATTGATACTTGTCCACAAAGGGCTGTAAGACATCTCTTGGTGGGGAGAAATATTATCTGAGACCTGGATATGACCTGCATTTTGTTATTTTTTTTTTTTTGCAGTACTGGGCATCGAACTTAGGACCTTGATCTTGTGAGGCAGGCACGTTGCCACTGAGCTAAATCCTCGACCCCTGTTACCCTTCAGATTGATTCCTTCTTCCATTAGCCTGAAAAGGCCTTGCTGTGTTAGCTGGCTAATCATTTCTATTGTCCAAAGGTATTCTCTGGTGTGTGTCCTCTTCTAACCAGAAAGAGGGTTAAGGAAAGGATATTTATTAAGTCTGGCCAGGTGTCAGGTCAGGACTTGTGTTTTACACAGGTGTCTTTTGATATATGTCTCATAATATCTATTTAACAGCTAAGGACATAGATTCAGAGAAGGAAAATAACTTGTCTGATGGTGAATGTAGCTTGTAAGCAGCTGAATCAGAGTTCAAATCCAGGTCTCTCTCAAGCTTCTGGTTACTTTCCTAAGGTAGCACAAATGACTTCATGTCCTTTTATCCTTCTTGGCCTAGGTAAGTTCCCACCTCCAGAAAGTCTTCTCCAGTTCCTTCAGCAGAAGGCTGATTCCTCTGCCTTCTTCATCTGGCTATTCCTGTTCCTGCAAGGTGTGGTAACAAATACTTAGGGAGAATTTGTTAAAGAACTGAATGAAGTTGTAGTGTTGGAATTTCTTGTGTCATAACAGACTGATAAAGGTAGGGTTTAGGCAGAGTCTTGGCTGGCTCCCTGAGAATAGCCAGGCCTGCATTTTCATGATCTGCCCAGGGTGAGCTGTTTATACTAGAGGCAGTGGGTCTTCTAGGCAAGGTGCCTTTTGGTTTCCCAGGAGCAGACATGACTTCCTTTAGGTTATTTTTCTTGACTTTTGGCTTTAGAGTTTGTTTCTTCCTGTAATCTTGTAACCAGTGGAGCTAGGTTCAGTGCTGTCTGGAGTGATGTGACAAAGCCCAGCCCCCAGCGTTGTGCTGGATTGTTCCTGTTGACCACAGTGCTTGCTTGTTTTATTTTGTAAAACACATACTTTGCAAGAATTATTAACCTAGCACTTGGGCCTATACTTTCTGAAATCTCTGATAAAACTGATACTTATTGTTTCACAGGGTAAAAAGGCTTTCCTGGGGAAAGCAAACACATGTAAAGGTGTTTTTATAAGTTCAATTATCTTTCTCAATGACTTGAAAAGAATTATAAAAATATTTTTAGGCCTTTTACTATCCATACAGAATATTTGCTTAGTTTTAACATAAAATATTTGTTCCTTTGGGAATAAATGGCAAATGGGAACATAGTGAAATATAGTTGGAACATCTTTAATGGAAGGCCAGGGATGTAGTTCATGGTAGACTGCATGCCTTGAATGTGTAAGGCCTTTGGTTTAATCCCTAGTATCACAAACAAAACAACAAAAAGAAAAATTTTTAATGGGAAGAGTGATAAAATGTTAATAAAGTATATCCCACCATAGGATGGATCATAGTGTGGGTTTTTTGATTGTTGTTATTTGTTTTGTTTTTATATAGGAAATCTGAAATAGCTTTGTCAAATAGAATGAACTAGTTAGTGGCACAACACTCCTTTTGGTTTCTTTGTTAGGAGAATAGATTATATTCTTAGGAGAGGAGAGAAGAATACATTCTGAGACTACGGAAAACTGTGCAGAAACTCAGTTTTTCTACTCAGTTGTGTCCTTGGCTAGTTACTAAGCTTTCTGGGTGTCTGTTTTCCTGTCTGTTAAATGGGAATACTGCTTGCCTTGTTTAATTTGATGAGGGTTAAATAAGGTTATGTATGAGAAAGTGTTTTGGAAACCCCGGAGTACTGTTACTTTCATACTTACTGGGTGGCGGGAACCAATTTGCTAGCACTGAAAAGAAGCTTTTAGTTTAAGATATGGCTTGAGTTGGAAGGAGGAAGGGTGCAGAACTAATGGATACATAGTTGAATTCTGTTTGGGCAGAAGCTGAGAGGAATCCTGTGAGGTGAGAGGAAGAAACACATTCATTCCTCCATACATATTTATTGAACGCTGCGTAGTGGAGGAAAAAGAATTTACTCAGGAGTAGTGCCTCAACTCAGTTGAAAAATTCTTGTTTATGTAATGAAACAAGGATTAGCTATCACACAGGTTTATTGGGGCTTTACAAAAAAAAAAAATGTTAAAAGCCTTTGCTTAAGACCTGGCTTGTGGTATTTAACAGTTCCTTTCATTTTCCCTTTTTGAGCTGGGCGTGGTGGCGCATGCCTTTAATTCCAGCATTTGGCAGACTGAGGCAGGAAGGTTGCTTTAAATTCTAGGCCAGCCTGGGCTGCATAGTGAGTTCAAGGCCAGCCTCAGCTGCTGTACATAGCAAGACCGTCTCAAAAAAAAAAAAAAATTCCTGTTTTGGTTTGCAGAGTACAGTGGGAACCAGAAGAAGCAGGGCTGCTAGGGGAGATTAGACAACGGTTTTATAGGTTTGATATGACAGTGTCTTTCTAATGTATAAGATCAGAACAATTGAAAATATTTCCTCACAAAAAGGAGCACTCTGGGATTAAATAAGAGTTTTGAAATTGATACTGTCTGCCTCTTAACATTTCCCATGATCTTGGTCGGAGGGCTGGCTCTTGTCTTTCCAGACAAGCTCACGTTTACACTGCAGGTTTGTATAGAAGTTATTCCAGAAGAGAAAGCTTCCACTGAAAAATCTGGACTTAGCTGATTTGGTTTGGGCTTTTACAGCCAGTCCTCATTTCCCCACCCCTTCCCTCAACCCTTCAATAATTTTTAGTTATGGCTTTGAAAACATGCACTCAGTTTGACTCCTGTTCCGGATCAGTTGTAAATTCTCCTAAGAGGTGGAGCAGAACTTGTTCACTTGAAGTTAATCAGGTATTTATGAGTTGACCTTTCGGAGTGAAAACCTAATTTTCCTCTCATGCCTGAGTAACTTTACAGGCCGAGGGCCCTGTTCTCGGGGACTCCTGGAACTGTTGGAAGTTATGACAAGTTTGCCTGTCCTTGTCAGATCAGTAGAGTCCAGTGGGACTTATCTGCTCCTCAGCAAGGGTATCTAGAACCTCTTCTTTTAAAAAAAGAAATGAATACGATCCTCGGTCCAAAAAAAAAAAAAAAAAGAATTATTTTTACCGATACATGTTTGTAGTACATGATAATCACATTTTTTGTAGTGATTTGTAGAACTTTTTCCTTTTATCCTGTAGTTTTAAAGCACTGGGAAGACCACTGTCCTTTCATTGATTGGCATTTTAGACTTTGGAGCTTTCTTTTCTGGTTTACTTTCTTGGGAAAGTGAATAAAAAGGGAGGAATTATTTGGTTAGTAAGCAGAAAGGGCTACTTGCCTGTGAACTGAAGATACTTGGCAAGAAGTGTGTAAATGACACGTCCCTGGATGGAAGTGGTCAAGCACTGGGTAAATTAGAGTTGTTGGGGGTTAAGTGGGCCTGGTGCTCCCTAAGAATGGAGTCAAGTGTTTTTACTATGTCCTCAGTGCCCTCCTTTGGGAGATGAGCATTGCCATGAGAGAGAGCTCAAATGTGGGCCAGAGAGAAGGGATGAGAAAGGTTAAGGAGAGAAGGGACAGAGGAAGACAAAGGGACTTTGCTTGAGTTGATACTTTATGTACATTACATAATTTATTTCCTTTGATGTTCTCAAAAACTTTGTGAGGTAGTTATCATTAGTATTATTTTATAGGTAATAAAACTGAAACCCAGAGAGGTTAAGCAACTTTTTCAAGCTCTCAAAGCTAGTGAATGATAATAATAATAACAATTACTATTACTTATGAGGTATATGGAAGGCACACAAACGTTTTAATCACATGAAAGATTATTATTGCTTTTGCATTGGAATTGGTGAGCTTTGGTTGCTTGTAGAAGGTCATTTCTTTAGCAGTGTCAGTGCAGGGATTTGAAACTAGGCCTATCTGATTGTAAAGCTTGTTTTCTTGTTGTTCTTGTCATTCTGAAAGTGAATTCAAATAGAGTCATGGAAGTAGAGCAGGTGTTTTTTTCTCTGTATCCCCTACCTTAAGACAGTGCCCACCACATTGTTAGTGCTCAATTAATGTTTGGTGTGAAATTCGCCTTTGCTGTCCTCATAGCTCATGTTATCTGTAGTAGTTCCCTATTGCCAACTGCCTCCTGTTCCAGATTTTCAGATGCCTGTCTTTCTTCTTTTTTTTTTTTTGGTACCGGGGATCGAACTCAGGTCCTTGTACTTTCAAGGCAGTGGAACCACTGAGCTAAATCCCTGGCACCTGCCTATCTTCTTTCTACAGTTTAGCCTTACCCTACCTATTCTTTGTGACTTCCCTTGTCACCCAATACACAGGATCTATCCAGCACTGTTACTATCCTGCTTCTTAATCCCTCTATCCCCTCACTGCATTCTTTTGCTCCTGCTATTGCTCATCATCACTCTCCAGTCCTGTCCATTCTTTTCTCTGACTAGTCATGGAAACTTCCTTTTCCATACTATAAGCTTCTCAGTCTGTACCATGTAATTTGGCACCTGTTTACTGTTTCACTTTCTATTGGTTACATGGACATTAATCTTCTCCCTAGCCAGCTGATGGTAGTCATAGCTTAATGACCCCCTCCTCAGGTGGGTTTGTGCTGTGCACTTTATTTTTTTTTTTTTGGTACCAGGGATTGAACTTGGGTCCTTGCGCTTGCGAGGCAGGGAGGCAGGAGGCGGAACCATCGAGCTAAATCCCCAGTCCTGCTGTGCACTTTACAAAGCACTCTTCTGTTCAAGACCTGTCTTTTTGCTCACCACACCCATAACAACTCAATGATGTATGACAGGAGGGGATTGTTATCTCCATATTACAGCAGAGAAAACAAATGCAAAGAAGACAGGTGTCTTCCCAAGGTTATATATCTAATTAGGGGCAGAACTGAAACTAAATCTCAGATCTTCTGACTTCTGCTTTACTGTTTTGTCTGTAGTCCTTCCACATTTGTTTTTCTCTTGGCGATTTCCCCTCTTTTTTTTTTTTTTTTTTTTTTTGGTACTGGGGATTGAACTCAGGTCTTTGCGCTCGGAAGGCAGGCACCGGAACCACTGAGCTAAATCCACAGCCCTCCCCTCTTGTCTTTAAGGGCCATTCAGGGCAGAACATCTACCTTGCAGGTTTCAGGAGGTTTGATTGGTGACCCAGGGAATGGCAGAGTGGCCCAGATAGCAAACTCAGGCACCTCTCAGTGGTGTCATTGTTCTGCATTACTATTAGCTACAAGAGGTTCTTGTCCCCATGCCTACTAGGATTAATGTTGAACTAAGAAACATTGGCGTATTCTAAATGATCAGGGAATTATGTCAGGGAGATCCAAGAACTAGGACAGGATGTGTGGTGCTGGACAGTTTCATGTTGTGGCGATGGGCTGAGCTGGAAAGCCATGAGACCAGAGTTTGAAATCTGGCTTTTCTGTTGTTCATTAGCTTTAAGACCCTAGGTAAATCATTAATTTTCTGAGCCTTAGGGCTATTGTGAGAAATATTTAAAAGCCACACAATGACTTTTAACGAAGTATTTGTTGGTGGTTTTTTATTATCAGTATTACTTTAATATTATTTTAAATCTTTTAAATTTTTATTAGTACATGTTTGCAGTATATAATGATCACATTCATTGTGGGAATCAGTATTGCTTTAAGTATAGGGTTCCTGAAGGGCATGAGGAGCTGCTGTGCCACTGATCTTTGCATGTTACTCTTTCAGTTTTCACTTCCAAACATCAGTGACAACATACTGCCTTGGAGCCCTTTGGCTGATAGAGACAAAGGTTGAATGCCTACCCAAATTCTCTGGTTTCCAGATTTCCATTGCCTGACGGGGCAACGAAAACAGCATGTAGAGAGCTGGGGCATAGTTTTGGTGTCAAACTTTGGGAATAAAATTGTTTTTTTTTTTTTAAAAAAACAGTTTTACTATGTAGTTCAAGCCAGCCTTGAACTCACTATTTAGCTTAGGGTGGTCTGGCCTCGAACTGGCAGCGATCCTCCTGCCTCAGTCTCTTGAGTGCTAGAATTACAGGCATGTGCCACCACACCTTGTTTTTCTGAAGGATTTTGTCTTTAGGATTGTTACTTCTGGAAATTCAAAAACCTAGTTGTTATAGAGAGATTTTAGTTATTTCTGAAACTAGATATGGCTCCAAACCTGTTTTTAAAATACTTCTCTATTTTTCCTGAATCCACACTCTGCCCCCAAAGAAAAATACTATAATCACATTCAGACCATTGTGCAGTGGTGATATCTTTGGTGTCCAGTTCTCTATTAGCACCATTGGAATTACTGCTTCCAGATAGGCCAGTCAGCCCCTTTCCTGTGCTTTCCAACCATGGCCTGGTTTGTGCTGTAGGGGAAACAGGATGAGACACATGGGCTACTTGGATCCTATTTAAAAGAATCCTTCCTTTCTTATTGGGGATTTTAGACTGCCTGACACATAGGAAATGCTAGAAAATCTGACCAAGGAAACAACTCCTTACTAAAATGGCAGTTTTGGATGGCAGCAGAAAGAGGGCAAGCTCCCTGCAGAGACAGGAAGGACACTTAGATGGGGAAGAATTAAGTGACTTTTGAGCTTTTCCTTTTATAGTATGGCACCAGGGGTCTGCCGCCTGCCTCACAAGTGCAAGGTCCTGAGTTCAATCCCAGGTACCAAAACAAAACAAAACAAAAAACCAAAAAATAAAAACAAAACTTACATATAGTATGGCACCATGGGTCATTTGTTAAAAAACAAACAAAAGTTGAGTTGAAAGTCCATGGCATTCACTGGCATTGAGTATGTTCATAATATTGTACAACCATCACCTCTATCCAGGAGAAGCACAGCTGTTGAGCAATTACTTTCCCTTCTTTCTCTCCCTTTCCCTTGGCAGATACCAATCTTTGTTCTGTCTTTATAGATTTACTTGTTCTGGATATTTCATATAAATGGAATCTTGTAATATATGATCTTTTAAGCTGGGTGTGGTGGCATGCACCTGGGTAAACCTAGGTACTTGGGAGGCTGAGGCAGGAAGATTATAAGTTAATGACCTTTTGTATCTGGCTTCTTTCACTTAGCATAGTGTTTTGCAGGTTCGTATGGGTTGTACCTTGTGTCAGTACTTCATTCTTTTTTTGTAACTGGGTAATATTTTATGTATGTACTATAATTTGTTTATCCATTTAGGTGTTTTCACGGTTTTGCTATTATAAATAGTGCTGCTAAGAACATGTGTGCACATGTATTTATTTGAATCTATTTTCAATTTTTTTGTGTATATATCTAGGAGTGGAATTGCTGGGTTGTATGGTAATTCAATTTTTAGTTTTTGAGGAATTGCCAAACTATTTTCTATAATGACTGGATCATTTTATACTCTCGCCAACAATGTACAAAAGTTCCAGTTTCTATGCATCTTCACCAACATTTATTATTTTCCATGTTTTTGGTTGTAGCCATCCTAGTGAACATGGAGTGGTATACTTCACACCCCCCCCCCCCCCCAATGCTGAGGATTGAACTCAGGGCCTTATACATGCTAGGCAAGCACTCTACCACTGAAGTGTATCCCCAACTCTGTTTTTAAAAAATCAGCACTAGGGATTTATTTTTTTAAAATCAGTGCATAAAATTGTATATAGTTACAAGTTGCCATGTGATGTTTCAATACATGTGTATATTGTATCATGTTCAAATCCCAGTAAGCCTGTCTCCTCCAACATTTATTGTTTCCTTGTAGTGAAAAACATTAAAAATGTTTCTTAGTTTAAAAAAATATATAGTACTTTATTGTTATCTGTAGTCATTGCACTATACAATAGAACACCAGAGCTTATTTTTCTTATCTAACTATAACTTGATACCCATTGACCAGTCTCCGCATCTCTTCCTACTCTCTACTCTCTCCCCAGCCTCTAGTAACCGGTATTCTACTCTCAATCTCTGTGAGATCAACTTTTTAATATGACTGATGATATGCAGCATATGTCTAAGTCTGACTTACTTTACTTAATGTAATGACCTCTAGTTCTATCTTTGTTGCTGCAGTAACAGTATTTTATGATTTTAATAGCCAAATAGTATTCCATTGTATATGTGGTCCACATTTTCTTTTTTCATTTATCATTTGATGAACACCTAGATGATTTCCATTTCTTGGCTATTGTGAATAGTGCTGCAATAAACATGAGAGTGTAGGTGTCTCTTTGACATACTGATTTAATTTCCTTTGGATATACTACCGGTAATGATATTACTGGATCATTTGATTCCCTTTTCTCCTACATCTACCTCAGCACATGTTATCTTTTATCTTTTTGGTAACAGTCATTCTTGCTGGAATTAAATGATATCTCTGTGATTTTGATTTGCATTTCCCGATGATTAGTGATGTTGAACACTTTTTTCATATATAGTACTTTCATATATAGTACTATATAGCCAATTGTATATATATATATATTTTCCAATTGGATATTTTTTGAGAAGTGTCTATTTAGGTTTGTTACCCATTTTCTAATCAAATGATTTGTTTTGTCCTATTTTGTTCTTGATTTGAATTTCTTAGTCTGATATTAATCCCTTGTCAGAAGTATAGGTTGAAAATATTTTCTCCCATACCATAGGCTGTATTTTCATTCTTTTGTTTCCTTTGCTATGCAGAAGCTTTTTAGTTTGATGTCATCCCATATCCCATTTGTTTATTTTTGCTTTTGTTTCTTGTACTTTTAGGGCTTAATTGTGATTTTAATATGCATTTCTCTTGTCTTGTGCTTCCTGGCCATTTGTATAGCCTCTTTGGAGAAATGTCTACCAAGCTTTTTGTCCATTTTAAAATTAGATTTGTCTTTTTATTGTTGAGTTGAAAGAGTTCTTTATATATTCTGGATACTAGACATTTATCTTTTTATTATTTATTCCAGTACCAGGGCTATTGTAAGCCAATCTTGTAAATTCTTATATATTTGTATATCTTGTATTAAATCTGTTTTTCTAGTAAGCACTGATTAATACAGAATTTGGTACTAGGAGTGGGGCCATTGCTCTGACTGTATCTGATTATGTGGTTCAGGAGCCTTTGGACCTGGCTTGTGGGAAGAGTTTAGAAAGGTTTGGAGATGCTGGTTGAAGAAGCATCCCTGGAAGTACCTTAAGCTGTACTTGATTGGAGATTTTGGTCAGAGCTCAGAAGACCAGAATGCTGATAGAAATGCTGCCAGTGAAGACTTAAGTTCAGGAGATTTCTGCTGGGAAGAAGGACTGCATTGGCTGTTGGATTCTAGGCAATGTGTGTCATGCTTTGCAGAAGGTTTGTCTGGATTTTGCTCATGTCCAGAGACTTTGCCTGAGCCTGAGATTAAGGACGGCAGACTAATTAATCTGGCAGAAGAAATTTCAAGACAGTCTAATGTTGAGATAATGACATGGTTACTGTTGGGAGCTTTCAGCCAGATCTATGTGAAGAATCAAGAGCAAAAGGGCCAGAGATTTAACTCAGTGGCGCTGTGCCTGTCTCGCAAGCACAAGGTCCTGAGTTCAATCTTCGGTACAAAAAAAAAAAAAAAAAAAATTGAGAGCAAAAAGCCCAGGAGAATGATTTAAAACATTTTGAGTTTGGCCAGAAAGGAGGCTCTAGTAAAGCTATGGACTGAAAAGATAGAGTAGAAGAGAACTTGGCTGCTGAGAAGGAAGAGGACAATGGAAAAATATGGCCTGGAGGACATAGAAACAGCGAGCGAATCCAGCCTTTGCAGAATAAAAGTTGGTTACAAAGTTGAAAGAATTTGCTTTGGAAAGAGAGCCCCAGAGCATCATATTCCAGAATGGCAGCAGCCTAGAGAATTTGTTCTTCGGATTGGGTTCAGATGCTCCTCAATCCAGGCTCTCAACCCCTACAGCAAAGAGAGAAGGAAGTTTGGCTACTGCTCCAGCTGGTGGCAGACATTGGTGTCATCCACGTGGTGCTGATTTTAGGTGCATGCAGAATGAAAGAGTTGTGGGGTCAGGAAGACTTCCAACCAGAATTCAGAAGAAGGCCTGGGAGGCCAGTCTGTGTGTCTTTTGAGAGGGCAGTGTTTGAAGCTGTAAGTGTGAAGCTGAAAGTGCAGAGGAGACCCCAGAAGTTTGGAGAAGCCAGGAGTGTGGATCATCTGAAGAAAGCTGCAAGAAAAAAAAAAAAAAGAAAGCTGCAAGGAGCGAGCAAATCCAGCTAAAGAGAGAAACCATGGGAGCTAAAACCACCAAAAGTGCCATAGGAGCAGAGCCTCCCAAGCCCTTTGGAGTTAATAATTTACCACAGATTGCTGGGGATGCTGGACATGGAACTACAGGATTTAATGTTTAGTGTTTGCTGGATTTTGGTCTTGCTTTGTTCCCTTTCCTTTCTATCCCCTTCTTTGTACCTTTTGGAATGGAAATGTCTATCCTGTGCCATTGTATTTTGGAAATGTTCACATTTCTTTCATTTGTACAGGGGCTTACAGCTAAGAATTTGCCTTACATTTCAGAGGAGACTTTAGACTTGGACTTTTCAGCAATGCTGAAACTCTTAGGATTTTGGCAACTCATGGAAATGGACTAAATGCTTTTTGCATAAAGGGATGTGCATGAGTCTTTGGTGGGGGACAGTGGCAGTCCACAGATTGGTTTGGCATAGTTCTGGGCAGGATTAAGGGTGCCCCACCCTAGGGATAAAATATAAGGGACAGAAAGAGGGGTACTGTGGTCACTTGCTACTGGTAACTTCACTGCTGGCTGCCTTCTGCTTGCCCTGCTTTGCCATGGACTATTTCTTCTCTGCCATGTTCCTTTGCCATGCCACCCTGCCTTGGAGCCAGTGACTATGGACTGAATCGTCTACAAACTGTGAATATAAAAAAACCTTTCCTCCTTTAACTTGGATGTTGGGTAGTTTGTCTTAGCAATGAAAAAAGTAAGACAGGGAGCCAGCCAGATGTTTTCATCACCTTGAAGGCAAAGAAACTATCTGCCTTCTACTAAAAACTGGCATGCTGCCTTGCCTGTGACACTGATGGGTGCAGCACTGGATTCAGGGGCTGAAAGTGAAACTTCATATGGTGTTTCATGTGAATTATTTTACTTTTGCTATGTCTGAACTTAACCTGAGTAAATAAGCAGCAATCCCCCAGAAACAGTTTAGATTGAACTGGCTTGCATTAAGTTCTGAAGAGGCTAAAACATGGTCTGTATACTTTTTTTTTTTTTTTTTTTGTGGTACCAGGGATCAAATTCAGGACCTTGTTGGTCCCTGTTCTTGCCTTGGGAGACTTACAAATCAGATAATGTCTTACCTGCTTAAAGAACAGCTAAATATAAAATGATGTGTTAAAGCAAGAGAAAGAGATTAGTGTGTACCAGAGTCATCGAGGAGGACTTGCTGCAGGAGGTGTACTTGAGTAGGCTCTGTGTACAGGATGGATTTATATTAGTTGTTCTTTTTCGTGCCTCTTTAATGAAGTCTATTTTTTCCCTACATCCAGTTATAATAGCTTTTGAAGTCCTTTAGCTCTTTATTTGGAGCTCATTTGTGGCCATCAGGACATTTTCCTTTCATTACAGTCATCCGTGTGTTGTATGGTAATTATGAAGGTAAAGTTTGGAGATTTTCTTTTCTTTTCTTTTTTTGGGGGGGGTGGGTACCAAAGATCGAACTCGGGACCTTGTGCTTTGGAGGCAGGTGCTGGAACCACTGAGCTAAATTGCCAGCCCGGAGATTTTCTTGTTTTTGTTTGAGACAGGGTCTGCCTATGTAGTTCAGGCTGGTCTTGAACTCACTATGTAGCCCAGAGTGACCTTGAAGTGGTGGTAATCCTCCTGTCTCAGCCTCCCAAGTGCCGGGATTACAACTGCACAACTATGCCCAGTTTGGAATCAGATTTTCTAAGTTTAAATCTTGGCTCTACTGACTAGCTATGACCTTAGGAAAGGTATTTAAATTCTAAAAGCTTCAATTTTAGAATGGTAAAATAGAGTTATAATGATTAAAAAGAGATAATCCTCTTGTAATCCTAGTTACTAAGGAGGCTGAGACAGGAGGATCACAAATTGGAGACCTGGGAAACTTTATAGGATCCTGTTTCAAAATTAAAGTAAAAGTCTGGGGATGTTGCTCAGTGTTAGAATACTTGCCTAGCAGGCAGAAGACCCTGGATTCAATCCCCAGCACTCAAAAAAAAGTTAGCTATAATTATTCTAATCATCTCATCCTTCTAGACTGATGCTGTCCAGTGGAACTTTCTGTGGTGATGGGAATACTCTTAAGTTATAATGGGCCTGACATATGGACAACTTGGGTTACCACCAGTATTTTAGTTTTAACTTATGACCAAAGTCTTGAGTTATGACCTGAACGCTGGCCACTTATGCTTCTAGATGGTCTCAGATACAGATTTAACCCTCAAAGAGTTCTGGAAGGCACATTACAACATCCTTTCCTGTTGGGGTTAATTTAGAAATCCTGAACCAATGTCTAAGGACACTGAGATCTGCCTATGTACAGGCGAGAAACTTTGAGGGCTGCGTAGAGGAGCCTTAGCCTTCAGTTGACCAACTTGAGTTACAACCAGCCTTGTTATTGAATTGAGTTTGTAAGTCAAGGGCCCACTGTATTCTATATCTATGCTGAGATGTTAGCAGCTGGACTTCTACAGGTGTATTGGAGACTGGGACTGGTTATGGAAGATATTGATAGTAAAGAAGGCAAAAGAGTGAGTTAAAGTGTTTTTAAAGGTAATGTGTTTTCAAAAAATGCACATAGATCATCCATGTGATCTACCTATTTCCTTCATAGGTATATTGTTCATAATTGAAAACAAGTTCACATAAAATCTTGTAAACAAATGTTCATAATAGTAATTTTCATAATAGCCAAATAGTGCAAACAACCCAAATGTCTGTCACCTGATGAATAAACAAAAAATGTACAGTCATAATGGGATATTATTTAGCCCTAAAATGGAATGGAATACTGACAAGTCCTATAACATGGATGGCAGTTGGAAACATGTTAAGTGAAAAGGCCATATATTGTATCATTCCATTTATATGAAATGTCTAGAATAGGCAAATGTATAATAACAAAAAATAGATTAGTGGTTGTCAGGGTCTGGGGCAAGGGAATAATGGGAGATAACTGCTTTTGGAGTGATAAAAATGTTCAGAAATTAGATTGTAGTGATGGTTGTGAATATACTAAAAATCACTGTTATGGCTTGTGTCTAGATGTCCCCTCAAAGCCTCATGCGGTCATAGGTGGGGCTTTTCAAAAGTGAGTGAATCTAGGGTGTGTGGTGCTGGAACCAAGGATGTGACGCTGGGATTGATTCTTGGTGTGATACTAGGATTAAGGCTGCCCTACCCTGGGTGCAAGTGCTACCAGTCCTAAGGGTGAGTATCCTGGATAAGATATAAGGGACAGAAAGAGGGTCATTGTTTGTTGCTTGCTTTTGCTGCCTTCTGCCTGCCACGAATTGTTTCTCTGATGCCCCTCTGCCATGCCACCCTGCCTTGGAGCCAGCCAACCATGGACTGGAACCTCTACAACTGTGAGCTGAAATAAATCTTTCCTTTTTAAACTTTGAGTGTCAGGTATTTTGTCTCAGTAATGAGAAAAGTAACCAAGGCAAACAATGAGTTGTACAATTTAAAAAGATGAATTGTAAAGTTGTATACTAGTCTGATTTGTATTGCTATAACAAATACTCAAGGTTAGGTATTTTAGAAATAAAGATTTGGCTCAGGATTCAGGTGAGGGGAAGATGTAAACAGTATGACACAAGTGTCCTGGTAGGTGCTCCCTGGCCATATCACAACATGGCAGAGAAGCAGAGAGGGAATGGCTGTGTGCAGAAGAGAGACCAAGCACATGTGCTGGCCTCACTTTATAACAACCAACTGTCATGAGAACTAATTCATTCCTGTGAGATCCAACTTACTTCCTGAGACCATGAGGATGTGGCCCCCTCTAACCTAATTTTTCCTACTAGACCCCTTCTCTTAAAGTTTCCTCTTCCTCCTTTCCTCTACCAGCACATAAATCTTTGGTGTTAGGGGGTGAACCATATCTAAGCCAGAACTGTATGTGAATTATAGCTTAATAAACACAAATTTGGGCCAGGGATGTAACTCAGTGGCACCACAACTGCCTGGCAAGTGCAAGGTCCTGAGTTGGATTCCAGTACTGGAAAAACAAACAAACAAACAAACAAACACACACACAAATTTGGATCTGCCGAGACCTATTGGTTTTAACACAGTTGTAGAAAATTATAATTTAAAAAAAATTTTTTTTATTAGTATGTGGTGTTTTTTTTTTTTATACCAGGGATTGAACTCACAACCTTGCGCTTGCAAGGCAGGCACAGAGCTAAATCCACTGAGCTAAATCCCTAGCCCCATTAGTACATGTTTGCACTACATAATGATTACATTCATCATGGGGAGTTAGTACATGGTACATGTATGTAACACATCTTAAATTTTTTTAACCCCTTCCACCCCATTTTCTTTTCTGATTGGAAATCTTCCCCTAAGGACTTCAACCTGCAAAGGTGAAAATGTATGGGCCATATTCCCATTTTAGATGTGAGCCTAAACATATTCTTAGGTGTGGGCCCACCAGTGGGTGGGTGGAAGATGCTATTGCTTTGGCTCATGAGAATGTTTTCTGCCTTTTGCTAAGGACTGGCATGTTTGAATACTCCACTAGTCTGAGGGATATGGGATGTGAAGAATGGGTTAACTCAGTTTTGGTGATATCTTGAGTATCAGATAGTTACAGATCAAATACAGTTGCCAAACCATTTGGCCTGATTTTTTTTTTTTTAAATTTGTGAGAGAGGGCCTCACTGTGCAGTACAGGCTGGCCTTGAACTTATGATCCTCTTGTCTCAACCTCCAAAGTACCAGGATTACAGGTGTGTGCCACCGTGCCCAGCTTGGCCTGAATTCTTTTTTTTCCTTTTTTTGCCCTGAATTCTTTATGGAGAATTGCCTGGGAACCAGCTGAAGACAGGGTTTATGGGAGCAATCAGGGTAAGGTACAAGTGACAAATGTTCTTTTTGTTTGTTTGTTCTTTTGAGATGGGATCTCACTATGTTGCCCAGGCTGGTCTCAAACTCCTGGACTGCAATGATCTTCCTGCCTCAGCCTCCCAAGTAGCTGGGAATACAGGTATGCACTACTGTGCCTGGTTGATAGATGTTTTTTTCACCTTTTCATGGTTGAGCAATTAAAGGCTTGAGGGAAATTGATTTTTTCCCCACTATTTCATCAACTTTTGGTGGACTCTATTGTGGCTAGTATTGTGTTTTATGATACAAGAAAAAAGAGTTGGGCTATATACTTAAGAAGTTCCCAAACACACCCAGGAGAAGAAACAAAATTTTACAGTGTTAGTAGTGCAGGGACTGGTTCAGATAGGATTATGCACAGTTGCAGGAAGGAGAGATGGCTGTTTGGTAATAAGAGAGGAAGCCTGGGAAATCTAGCCTCACTGCAGGGCTGGAGAGTAACATGCACTGGGTGAAGGCCTCCAGGGAGAAAAGGCAGGATATATTCTTGACCTTATGCTTCTTGTCCTGTTTCTATATCTATTTGCTTTCTGCTCTACAACAGGGGTCCTCAATCTTTGAACCATGGATTGGTGCTAATCTGTGGCCTGTTAGGAACTGGGCTACGCAGCAGAAGTGAGTGGTGGGCCAGCAAGCAAAGCTTCATCTGTATTTACAGGCTCTCTGCAGTGGTCACATTGCTGCCAAGCTCTGCCTCCTGTCAGATCAGTGACAGCATTAGATTCTCATAGGAGTGTTTATCCTACTGTGAATTGCACATGTGAGGGCTCTAGGTTGCGTGTTCCTTATGAGAAGCTAGTGCCTGATGATCTCAAGTCAAGCTGAGGTGGTGATGCTAGCACTGGGGAGCAGCTGCAAATACAGATTAACATTAGCAGAGAGGTTTGACTGCACAGAGACCAAAATAAATAAATTGCTTGTAGACTCGTATCAAAACCCTATCACGGGCCGGGGATTTAGCTCAGTGGTTTTGCCACCTGCTGTGCAAGCACAAGGACCTGAGTTCGATCCCCGGTACCAAAAAAACAAAACCCTAAAACCCTATCAGTAGCCAAGTGTGTGGTGCACACCTGTAATCCCAGCACTCAGGAGGCCACGGCAGGAGGATCACAGTGAGTTTGAGGCCAGTTTGGGCTCCATAGTGAGTTCCATAGTGAGTTCAAGGCCAGCTTGAACTACAGTGAGACTGTGACTAAGAAAAACTAACATATCAGTGAGTGACAAGTGGATTAAGCTGCATCTGATGGGATGCTTTATTCTGGCAAGTGAATTTATGTACTTCAATTGTATAGTTGCATCTGGTGGCAGGCTTTAAGTTAGAATTCAAACTTATTTTAGTCTGTGCATAGGCCACTCACTATTTTATTCACCACTTCTATCCACTCCTTTTTTCCACATTGTTCACTTGTTTCATTCACAGTTTTGGTAAGCCCACAAGTTAACCCTAGTCAAAATGAGTAAAACAATGAATGTCACTGGAGAGCTTATTTGAAAAGGGGGGAAAGACCCCATGACAAGACAGTAAAAGACTCTAAGACTGCCAATGAAGAAAGAAAGCTGCATTTAAAAGAAAATAGCA
The DNA here is from genome assembly GCF_000247695.1 of Heterocephalus glaber. The sequence goes on from NW_004624817.1 coordinate 5,331,717, forward strand.
AGAGGCCTTCTTAAATTGCGGGTTCATTGCAACGTGTGATTCCCATTCTCCAGACCTGCTTTGTATGATATATGGTGGCTGGCTATCCAGTGAAGCCATGAAGCCTTCAAAATTGCTTTGCCACATGGAGACTGAACACCCTGCATTATGAGGCAAGGCTTTGGAGTTTTTCAAAAAGAAAAAAATGTGAACATGAAGAACAGAAGCAGTATTCAAGGCCATCATTTTATCAAATGTGTCTGCATTGAGAGCATCATTCTTAATGGCAAACCACATTGCTAAAGCTAAGAAGCCCTTTACTATTGGTTTAGAGTTGGTCCTGTTTGCTACAAAGAACATTTGTCATGAACTTAATTTAGGAAAGGCATTAGTTCAAAAGGTTGCACATGTTTCCCTTTTGGCTAGCACCATTACTAGATGAACTGATGAAATAGCAGAGGATACTGAGGCACAATTGTTAGAGAGGATTAATGAGTCACTGCAAAATGCAGTCCAAGTTGGGAAGTCTCCTGAGACTGAAAACAAAGCAGCAATGCTTGTCATTATGCTATGTATTTTAGGAGAATGTGCATGAGGATATATAATGTGCACTTTTGTTGTCAGTCAACACCATAGCGGCAGAACTATTGAAATCATTGAGTGGTTATATATCAGGAAATCCTAATTGGTAATTTTGTGTCATTATATCAATGGAGTGGCCTCCATGACTGGTTGATGGCTTTCTGGATTTACTACTTGGGTCGTAGGAGTTTCTTCTGAATGCGAGTCTACATACTGTCATCCATAGAGAAATACTGGTGAGCTGAAAAAATGTCACCTCCACTTAACAACACTTTGCAGGATGTGATTAAAGTTATCAGCCACATTAAAGTACATTCTCTTAATCCATGTCTGTTTGCACAGCTCTGTGAGAAGATGGACACAGAGTACGTACATCTTTTTTTTTTTTGGTACGGGCCATTGAACTCGGGTCCTTGCGCTTGCGCAGCAGGCGGCGAAACCACTGAGCTAAATCCCCAGCCCCATACATCTTTTTTTATACACAGAAATGAGACGGTTTTCTAAAGGTAGATCACTGTCAGAGTTTTTGAGTTATAAGAGCTGCTCCAGAGATTTACCACTGGTAGTACATTTCAGTGACACAGAATGGATTGATTGCAAGATTTGCTTACTTGTGTGACATACTCAACTTCTCAGTGAATACAATCTGTCACTTCAGAGGAGAATGACATCTGTGTTCAAATCAGCAGATAAAGTAGCTGCATTCAAATCCAAACTGGAATTATGAGGGTGATGAATGAACATTGAAATTTTTGACATGTTTCAAACATTAGCAGAAAGTTTGAAAGAGACTGTGTCAGGGCTTTCTCTGTCTTAGCTAGTGCATGACCACCTATCTTAGCTTTTAGAAGTGTTTGAGGATTACAGTTGTACCTTGATTCACAAACTTGATTCTTTCTACTATTCTGGTTACAAACTGAGATAAGAACCAAATCAAATTCAGTGGTTAGGTTCAATGTTGACCTTATGGGGAAATTTGATTCAGTTCTTGTCCAGTTTGGCTTGCAACCAGAATCATAGAGAGAATTGAGTTTGTGAACTGAGGTACCACTGTACTTCCCAACCACAAAAGACCCTTGAATTGGGAAGGAATGGATCCACCATCCATTTGTGAATAAGCCAAGTGAATTGACTTTGTGCTAGAAGTGGATCACTGCCTGAGATCACAAATGATGATGGCTTTATAAATATGTTTAGACAACTTCAAATCTGTATACATTCTTTGTTTGTTTGTTTTTTTAGTACCAGGGATCCAACTTGGGTCCTTGTGCTTGCAAGGCAGGCGGTGGAACTACTGAGCTAAATCCCCAGCCCTATACATTCTTGAGTATAGTCAAGATGGAATATCCTGAGATTGCCATAAAAGCACTGAAAATCCTGCTTCTATTTCTGACATCCTATTTTTGTAAAGTAGGATTTTCTGCAGTGACATTAACCAAAATGAGATTATAGAGTAATTTGGATAAAAAGCAACACACTTCAGATGTCACTGTCACCCCTAGATGGGACCATCTAGTTGCAGAAAAACAAGGTCAGGTCTTCCACTGATTCTGCATTATGGTGAGTTTATAATAATTTCAGTATATACTACAGTGTAATTATAATAGAAATAAAGTACACAATAAATGTAATGTGCCTGAATCATCCTGAAACCATCCCCAGGCTGCGGAAAAATTGTCTTCCATGAAACCAGTCCCTGATGCAAAAAAGGTTGGGGGCTATTGTTTTACAATAAACAGGCTTTTGAACATCTTTTTGGCGACTGGCCCTGTACTAAGCAAAACTGGATACATGGGCATTATGAAACCTGGGCCCTGTTTCTAGAAGTGCTCAGTATATTGGGGAAGATAGTTTTGGAAACAAGACTCTAATGGCATGGATCAAGGCATGTGAGACAAGAGACGGACTTGCTATGTGAGACTGAAGACTGACTGATTCTAATTTGGGATTAGGTAAGCACCTTGAATAGGCATTAGGAAAGGACCTGTTAATGTCATTGCCGGAAGATAAAGCAGAGGTACAGAATGCTTCTGGGGCTGCTTTGGAGCCTTTCATTTTACCTTCAGATTTGATGGTCTGTGGAGAGGAATATTTCCTCCCCATCACCCCCTAGGCAGTGCTGGGCAGACTGTAGAAGGCCCTTCCTGTTCTATACTTGTTCCATTGCTGTTTTGGAAAGATGAAGCCTGAGAGATGCCAAAGGCATGCCAGTTGCTAAGGGGCCGGAAACAGGTGAGACTTTTAGCCCTTCTTGAGTTGAGGAGAGAGGGGTTTGTCCTGTTCAGCCAGCTTAAGGCCTGCCTTTGCTATGAAACAGGATAAGTAGTCCACACAGTTTGTTTTTCATTTGGGGCTATTTTCAGCTCTGAAGCCCAGCAAGGTGGAATGATTAAGATGCTTTTGTAGGGTTCAAGCTCTTGCTAGATCCTATTTGCCAGGATATGTGTCCAGTCATTTCTCAGGGGATCAGCTTTTCCAAACAAATAATGTTAAAAGGAAGGAACACTTCCTTTCCCCTCAATAGGCAGTATAGGAAATGTGAGAGTGGGTATTCAGTTTACTGTTGTAATCCAGGTTCTAAATAGAGATGCTGTATAGTTTGGAATACTGGCATACCGTCTTTAAAGCAGTTTTGAGGAACTCATCTGAGACCTTGTTTTTTGTTGTTGTCTCAGTGGTGAGGCTCTATTATTTGGTGTGTGTATGGGGATAGGGGCCTTGTAAATATGTGGACCTGCTGCTGGCCAGGGACTTCATCCTTCTGTGCCTGGATGCCAAATATAGTGACTTTGTTGTACTGTGAAGTGACCCATCAGTGGTCCATATCCAGGAGTATTCTCAGGAGTTCCCTATTTAGTGAGTGCTTACTGTGTGCCAGGCAGCTGTGAGGTCTGGGTGCACCATACAAAGTGCTGAGGATCTATCAGAGACAATGAGATCATTGTCTTAACACTAAACACTAATGCTCAACACATAAATAAATACTTATGGTCTAGTAAATACTGGTACAAGGAGTAAACTTTTTTTTGCAGTAACCCAGAGGTGGTGTGAGAAGGAAAATTGCTGTCATTGAATGTATACTATGTGCTACACACTGTGTTAAGTAGTTTCACAGACATTTTAATACAGTCTTCTGAGATGATTAATGCTATCAGTATTTTAACAGATGAACAAAATAAGAGACTAAATTACTTGGTGAAAGTCACTTTATAGTAGACTTACCTAGACTCTTTCTTAAAGGTTTGGTCTCTTGGCCTGCCAGACACTTCACAGGGTACAAGTACCTTGTTTTTTGTATTGTGGGTGTGAGTGAGGCTAGTCTGAGTCTTTTCAAAGTTAATGGGAAGTATAATTATCTAGGCAGGGTGCTGATTATATAGATAAGGGCAACATAAGCTGCATAACCTTGAAGAGCTACTGTTGAGTGGGGAGATATGTAAACAGGTATTATAGGGTAGTAGGTATTAAAGGAGCCATAAAATCAAGGAGGGGCCGTTCACTTTGTGAGAGGTGTTAGGCAGGGACTTTTACTCTAAGGCATCATTCAGCTCTTGTTCTTCCTTTCTTCTTATTTTATTTTATTTTATTTATTTAAACAATAGCTTTTTTTTTTTGGTACTGGGGATCAAACTCGGGTCCTTGCGCTTGTGCAGCAGGTGACGAAACCACTGAGCTAAATCCCTGGCTCTGTTCTTCCTTTCATTACCTGTAGGTCCTTATTGGAATCTCCCTTACCACCTGATGGTGTGTTTTGGCAGTTTTATCTTTTTGTTAAGCTTGTTACTCCTGGAGCTAGGTATTCTTTTCTTCTTGCTGCCTCATAATATCTGGACCATTTCACTGGACCTCTCTGGACCTCCACTGTGTCACCTGTAAAGTTAAGCTAAATGATAGACAGGTATTTTATAGTCTGAGAGCAGGGCCAGACCAAGTGTTGATCTCTGAAGGTCTGCCTGGTCTCCCACATCTATGATTTCTGTGATCATCCCTTTCTAGTCCTAATAGAGGGCTGGCCACCCAAGAGGCTTTTAAGTTTTTCATGAAGATTGCTGAGGGTGTTTTACACACCTTATAATTTCTACACACCTCTAGAATTTTCTCCGTCACCCCTGTTGGGGCTGCATACCCAGCAACACTGAGACTCTGGCCTTCTTCTGGCCAGACTTCCTAGACTGATAGTGAGGATTTTAAGCTCAAGAGGATATTGTATTTAAATGTATTTTTCTAGCCTGGTTTCTTTCATTATCAGGTAGCTCAGCTAGAAGTAGTGATTTCCTGATTTTGCTTCTGGAATGCACTGTTTGAATAGTGGGGTTGGACCTGCTCTTAGGATTTTTACTTTTCTGGACATTGGACCAGATGTCTAAAGCTCAATGTGACACACACTGAATATGTACTATACCAACTTGAACCTGAAACTTGCAAAATAATCAATTTTGGAAAAACCTAGAATCCCATGGGACTTTCCAGGAAGTCACAGGAACTTTGAGCTGCTGCTACCATCAATCAGACAGCTAATAATGTTAATTTTTATGATAAAAATCAAATGTTTATGGAGTACTTATGTGTCAGAACAATTATGTTTTTAATTTTTACAATTGGCAATGATATTAACATTGTTATCCTCATTTTATGGATGAGGAAACTAAAGTTACATGTCTAATAATTGGTGGAAGTAGGACTCAAATATACTTAGAAATTTCATGTTCTAATCCCAAAGCCTATTTTTTTAAAAAAATTCTTTTATTGGTACATTTTAGGTATACAATACGTTTACATTTATCATTGGATGCTTGTACCTGTACGTGATGTATCTTAGTTCTTATTTTTTCCCCATTACCTGTGCACACTTCACCCCCTCCACCCTTCCCTGTTTACATAGATTTCATTTCCGTTTTTTTCTTTTCTCATAATTTTTCCTTTCCCTTCCCAAAGCCTATTTTTTTAAAATTCTGAGCTACATCAAAGCCCTTTTTAATTTTTTTTAAAAAAATTTATTTTATGCTAAGGTCTCAATAAGTCACTAAGTTGCCCAGGCTCGGCTCAAATTTGTAATCTTCCTCCCTCAGCCTCCCAGAGTGCTGGGATTACAGACATGAACCACCATCCCCAGCCCAAAGCTTATGTTTTTATTTTTTTTCCCCCAAAGCTTATGTTTTTAACCACTGCACTCTGTTGCCTCTCTAGTGGTTTGGATATATGCATATGTTTAAGTGGGCTAGGCTGCTTCATTGGGAGGAGGTAGATGTGGTTACTGGCTTTCTCTTCTTCAGAACTTGAAAGGGTCATTTAATTTTAAGTTTTATTTTTTTTGGTACTGGGGATTGAGTTTAGGACCTTGCACTTGCAAGGCAGGTGGCAGAACCACTGAGCTAAATCCCTGGCCCTATTACTAGTTTTTGAAGTACTGAGGATTGAACCCAGAGGTGCTCTACCACTGAGCAATAGTCCCATCCCTTTTTATTTTTTGTTTTCAGACAGGCTCTCACTAAGTTGCCCAGTTTGATTTTAAACTTTCGATTGTCCTGCCTCAGCCTCTCAGTGGCTGGGATTAAAAGTGAATGACACCATGCCTGGCTTGATTACAGACATGCCTCATTTAAGGACAGAATTCTGTTCCTGTGACTAGATCATTACATGAATTGATCACTAAATGAAGAATTGTATGTAGTACATACATAATATTCAGAACAAAGAAAGGCTCAAAGGAAACTCCAACTTGGTGACTTAGCTTTTATTTGTGTAACTCTTACATGCAGTACTGAAATGTATAACATAAGGGCTGGGAATTTAGCTCAGTGATGCTGTGCTTGAGTTCGATCCCTGCTACTGGAAAAAAAGAAAGAATGATATGTATAACATAAAATGTACAGTACAGTACAATTAGCAGAAATTATAATATTATATAAATAAAGTATACTGGCCACGCATGGTAGTGCATGCCTATAATCCCAGCTCTTGGGAGGCTGAGATATTACAGGCAGCTAAATTAGAAATTAATATACAGTCAGAAAGGGACTAGGCTGTCAAGAAAATCTAGCAGAAAAAATAAGGACATCAGAATTGTCACTGGGGGTACATCTGAAGCCTAGGCCTCAAGATAAAGATGCAATGGCCAGGCCTGCATGCCTCTCATAAGGGATAAGCAATAACTTGGAATTATACCATAATTGGTATCACTTGGTCCAGTAAAGTCCAAATAGGCATCAGTCACCCAGGTGGATGACCAGGACCTCTGGACCCATCCCTTCCCGAAAATATCTTTGTTTTTTCTAGGTACCCTTGCTACATGACCCACTTCTCTATTGGATCGATATTAGCTAAGTAGCTATATGTAATCTTATTGGTTGATTATAGTTTTTGTTTTGTTTTATACCAGGGATCGAACTCAGGACCTTTCGCTTGTGAGGTAGGCAGCAGAACCACTGAGCTAAATCCCTGGCCCTGGTTGATTATAGTTTGACCTGCTTGCTCACCTCGTGATTTTGTACCCACCTTGTGATTTTGCTCTATAAAATGTTCTTAGAGAAGTGGCTTCAGTTGCAACACACTCCCGGGACTTCCACTGTCTCTCAGAAGCTATCTCTCAATAAACCTTTCCTACGGTTAATACCCTTTGTTTATTTGAATTTATTCTTTGCTTTCAGGGGACATGCACATCTAACATCTAGCAGGTTGAGAGTTATATTTCCCCTATATGAGAAGCGGGAGGATTGCTGGGAGTTTGAGGCCAAGCTGTGCTACATAGTGAGTCCAAGGCCAGCCTGAATTACATAGTGAGACCCTGTCTAAAAAATAAAACCAAAACAAAACAAACAAAAATCCAAAAACATAATGTGTACTGTACAATAAAAGACACCAGTCCTCTATAAACAAGACGTACCCAACTTTACGAAAAAAAAAAAAAAAAAAAAAGGACAGCTTATAAGTCCAAGCGGGTTGTTAGTCTGAACAGTCAAACAGGTAGATTGTTAAATGAGGAATATCTGTATTTGTTTCATTACAAAAGTATTGAGTTATGGTATGAGCCGGGGATTTAGCTCAGTGGTTCTGCCACCTACCTTGCAAGCACAAGGTCCCGAGTTTGATCCCCAGTACAAAAAAAAAAAGTATTGAGTTATGGCATACATACAATAAAACTAATCAAATGCTTAGTGAATGTTTACCAGTGTGTATATCCATGTAATGAACACCAAAATCAAGATAAAAGCTGGTGGTATATAGGCCTACCTGTGGCGGAAGGATTGTAAGTCCAGGCCAGCCTGGGCAACTTAGCAAGATCCTGTCTCAAAAGGAAAAAAAAATTGGAGGTTGGGGATTTAACTCAGTGGCATGGTGCCTGCCTCATGAGTGCAAGGTCCTCAGTTTGATCTCCTGTTCCAAAAAAAATTTTTTTTTAAAAAGGTCAGAGATGTACTCAGTGGTAAAGTGCTTGCCTAACATGGATTCAGTTGCCAGCACACACACACACACACACACACACACACACACACAAATATAGATATATATCTCTAGAGTCTAGCAGAGAGATCAACAAACATTTTCTGCAAAAGCCCAGATACTAAATATTTTAAGCTTGATAGGGCTATACTGCAAGTTATAGCAGGAAAGCAGCTGTGGATAATATATAAATGAATATGCATGGCTGTGTTCCAATAAAACTTCATTTCCAAGAGCAGGTGGTATGTTGGATTTGGCCTGATGGACAGTTTGCTGACTCCTTGTCTAGTCCAGTCTCCAGGGACAAAATAGAAATTCAGTAAATAATTGTTGAGTTGTAGACAAAGACCTTGATCTCAGAAACTCTTTTCCTAATTTTTCAGCAATAGAGCAGCTTGAATCTCCAGAGTAAAGTTGTGCTTTGAGGGATACCCTTGTGTTCACTAGGAAATAAAAATATCATCTGTTGCAGCACTTTCCTAATTTTGTTGGTCTGTGGTTTCTGGGAGCTTAGGGATCCATGAAAGGAGTAAAAGAGTATGTTTTTGTGAATCTTCTGAGGTCACAGACTGTTAATGACTTATTCATTTTGTCCCTAGGGCCTAGCGTACATTGGCTGACAAGGATACATAACATTTGTTTTTGAATGAATAAATGAATTTAAGTTGCTTTCAGTATTTTAACAAACATAATGGAAATTGTACATTTACCTGCAATGAAAGTGTCTTTGTTTTTGGTTTCAATTATGCCATTTCTATGTGTATATTAGCTTTCTCATGTTGATTGGTTCTCTGACAGTGAATGGCATCATAGGACATAAACCTGTCCAGTGAGTGAATGACCTTAGACACAAGTATAGAGCCAAAGTAGGCAACTGGTAGCAGGGCCCAATGCTTGAATGTTTACTTTCACTTTTCTGCTCATTATGAATATTATCTCACAACATGTTATGAAGCTTTGCTGATTGTATATGGTTGGTTAAAATCTGGACCAACATTTTGAAAAGAATCAATGGTGGTAATAAACATAGCTGGAAAAGGTTGAGTTATTTCTGAAGAGTTGTACTTTGTTTATAGACAGAATCCTTCAAGACATGAGGGGCTGTGAAGGAAGACAGTCTAAGTGTTGATAAAAGGATAGGTTTTGCTATCTCTGGGTCTGGAATAGGAGGTTAAACTCTGTCTCTGTCACTAACATTAAGCCCTTTCCTCCCCAGTGGTTGGCCTTCATCACAAATGCATTTTACTTGCTTATTTCTTTTCATCATTCGGAACTAGTAGTTTAGAGATGTTCCCCCTAGGCTGGCCAGGCATACAAGGATTTTCCAATGAGTGATTTTTTTTTTTTTTTTGAGAAAGGGCCTTGCTATATGGTCCAGGATGGCCTTGAATTTGCTATGTAGCCCAGGCTGCCTTAGAACTTGCAATTCTCCTGCCTCAGTCTGCCATGTGCTGGGATTATAAGTGTGTGCCACAATACCTAACCTGAGTGAATCTTAATTTATTTTGCCTCTCATGTCTTCCTAAAATATTTATGTGTGTTTGATGAAGATGGGAAGGGATTGGCATGAAAGGTGGGAGCAGGCTGAGTGTTGACCAGTGTTACTGTTAGGAATAAAAGGCAGATCTTCTAAGTGGTTCTAATAAAGATCACATATACTTTTAGGGTATAAAAAACACTTTCAATCTCTTATTTGATCCTCATTACTATTCTGGGAGTAGTCCTATTTTCACAAGAGTAAGATGAAGCTCTGAGAGTAATTTCTGTAAGGTGTCATACTGCTGTTAAGGCAGCAGAGCCAAGATTTGAAGCCAGGTTCTCTTACTCAGGATTTGTAATTCTTTTTTTTTTTTTGGTACTGGGGATCGAACTCGTGACCTTGTGCCTGCAAGGCAGGTGGGAGAACCACTGAGCTAAATCCCCGGCCCTAGCAGTAGCTTTTAAACTGTTCCTAGGTGTCCCAGGACTTCCCAGAGATGCCTCAGGAGTCGCTAGCTAATACATTTAAAATTTTTAGGGGCCGGGGATTTAGCTCAGTGGTTCTGGTGTCTGCCTTGCAAGCGCAAGGTCCCAAGTTCAATCCTCAGTACCAGAAAAATAAATAAATAAAAATAAAAATAAAATTTTAAAGAATTTATTTACTTTTTTTGATGCTGAGAATGGAACTCAGGGCTTTGTGCATGTAGGCAGAGGCTCTACCACTGAGATACATCCTCAACCCCCAATTTTATCACTTAAAAAAACTTATTACTAGCTAGGCATGGTGGCCTGTGTCTGTAATTGCAGCACCCAAGAGACTGAGGCAGGAGGATCACTTCAGGTTTGAGGGCAGCCTGGGCTACATGGTAAGTTCAAGGCCAACATAAATTGCATAGTGAGACCCCATCTCAAAAAACAAAACCAGGGCTGGAGATTTAGTTCAGTGGCACTGTGCCTGCCTCACAAGTGCAAGGTCCTGAGTTTGATCCCTGGTTCTACAAACAAAACAAAAACACACAAAAACAAAAAACTTATTATTAAGCGAAAATTTAAGAAAAATTAAAGCTGGGGTGATATAATATATAAATATTATATAATACACATAATGATCCTCCATGTGCACATTACTCATCCTCTACAATTATGCACTCATGTCTAGTCAATCTCATTTCATCTTTTCTCTCCCATCTTGGGTCATTTTGAAGCAAATTCCAAACATAAGTATCATTTGATTTGTAAACATTTTAGATACTATATATCTCCAAAAGATAACCAAATATCAATATCATTCCTAAAAACCAAGTTGCTAGTATTATCAATCATTTAGTGTTTATATTTTCCATAATGACTTTTTTCTCCCTGGTACTGGGGATTAAATCTAGGTCCTTCACACTGAGCTATATATATCCCTTTACTTTTTATCTTGAGACAGAGCCTTGGTCTGTTGCCCAGATTGGGCTCAAACTTGTGATTCTCCTGTCTCAGCCTCCTGGAGTGCTGGGATTACAAGTGTGTGCCTGGATTGATCCAAATCCCTTTTAAAAAAAAAAAATTAGTACATGTTTGCAATATATAATGTTTAAAGTCCTTGTGGGGAGTTGATACATAAATATAACCCATCTTAATTCTTTTTTCATCATCCCCTCACCTCTCTCCCCCACTCCCTTCATCTCTTGTTTCCCTTCCCTTTAACAAAAGATCTATCTATTTCCTATTACCTATGTTTCATTTTGCTCTTTATTTATATTTGGGTTTTTCATAGAAGAGAAATCATGTGATATTTAAGTTTGTGTGTCTGATTTATTTCACTTAACATTATGGTCTGAAAGTGCATGTATTTTCCTACAAATGACTCAAGTTTATATACTTTTTTATGGGACAGTAATACTCCATTGTGTGTAAATATTACAATTTCTTTATTCATTCATCTGTTGATGGGCATATAGACTGTTTCTAAGATTTAGCTATTTTGAATTGTGTTGCTATAAACATCGGTATGCATGTGCTACTGTAATATGATTTCTTAAAAGATTTTGGAAAGCTACCTAGAAGGAGAATAGCTAGGTTGAATGGAATTTCTAGTTTTAATTTTTTGAGGAATCTCCATACTGATTTCCATAGTGGTTGTACTAGTTTATATTCCCATCAACAATGTGCAAAGGTTTCTTTTCCCTGTAGCCTTGCCAGCATTTGTTATTATTTGATTTCTTGGTGATGGGCATTCTTTCTGGGGTAAGATGGGATCTCAGTGTCATTTAAATTTGTGTGTTTCTACTGGCCAGCGATGTTGAACATTCTTCTGAGAAGTGTCTGTTCATTTCATTTGCCCATTTTTTAAATTGGGTCTTTCATTTTGAGGGATCTAATTTTTTGACTTTTCTATATATCCTAGATATTAGCCCTCTGTTGGAGGAATAGCTGGCAACATTTTTTCCCCATTCTAAAGGTTGTCCCTTCACTTTCTTGGTTGTTTCTATTGCTGTGCAGAAACTTTTTAATTTGATATGATCCCATTTATTGATTCTTGATAGTATTTCCTGTGCAACCCAGGTTCTGTTCAGAAAGACCTTGCCTGTGCCTTTGATTTCAAGAGTTTTATCTATTTTATCTTGCAGGAGATTGTTTCTGTTTTAACATTTAGATCTTTGATCCATTTTGGTTTTTAGTTTAGTATATGGTTAGATATATGGGTCTAGGTTCAATCTTCTGGACATGGATAGCCAGTTTTCCCAGCCCCATTTGTTAAAGAGGCTATCTTTCCTCTAGTGTTTGGTTTTGGTCCCTTTGTGTGCTTGGGGTTTTTTCTGCACCCTCTATTCTGTTTCATTGATCCACATATCTGTTTTTGAGCCAGTCATGCTTTTTTTTTTTATCACTGTAGCTTTGTAATTTGAATTTTAAAATTGCTTTCTCTAGTTCTATGAAGAATGCTGTTGGTACTTTTATTGGGATTGCATTAAATCTGCCTATCAGTTTTGGAAGTATGGTCATTTTGACTGTATTTATTCTGCCTATCCAGGCACAGGGGATATCTTTCCATTTTCTGATGTCTTCTCTGATCTTTTTCAGGGTACTGTAGTTTTCATTGTAGAAGGCTTTCACTTCCTTAGGTTAATTTCTAAGTATTTAATTTTTCTTGGTGCTATTGTGAATGCTACTTTTTTCTAATTTCTTTCTCAATGAGTTCGTTATTGGTGTACAGGAGTGCTGTTGATTTTGTGTCTTGTTACATTACTGAATTAGGTTATTAATTCTAGGAGTTTTTTTGGTGAATTTTTTTGGATCTTCTGTGTAGAATATCATGTCATCTGCAAATAATGATAATTTGACTTCTTCCTTTCCTGTATCCCTTTTTATTCCTTTTTCTTGCCCAATTACTCTTGTTAACTTTTCAAGTGTTCTGTTGAATAGGAGTGGTGATAGTGGATATCTTGGTCTTATTTCTGATTTTGGAGGAAAAGCTTTCAGTTTTTCCCCATTTAATATGATGTCGGCAGTAGGTTTGTTATAAATGGCTTTTATTAGATTGAGATAAGGTCCTTTTTTTTTAATAGATAAGGTCTTTTTATACCTAATCTCTTCAGTGGTTTTATGACCTGATCCAAATCTTGAGTCTCTTCTAATCCATAGTTTTCTTCCTGTCTTCTATTTCTTTGAAATTTTATTTTTTGGATCCTGGGGATCAAACCCAGAGCTTTGTGCTTGCTAGGCAAGTGCTCCAGTACTAAAGTCATGCCCTCAGCTCTCCTGTACAATTTTATATTGAAGAGAATCATTTCTCTTGAAGAATTTCCCAGTTTCTGGATTTTATTGATTATCTCCTTATGGTGTTAAGACATTCCTATGTCTTCTGTGTTTTCTGTAAATTGTTACTTTGATCTTGAGGCTTGATTAGGTTTAATTTTTTTCTGTCTTTTAAAAAAGAAAATTCAGTAATATTGATGGTTAGGCTCAGAGAGGTTGTTAACTTGATCTGTTCCTTAAGATATTTTTATCAGCTTTTTGCCTAATGGTTTTAGGAGCTGTTGATGTTCATTAACCTATATCTATTGTTTCATTAGAGACTTAATTTGGTAATGAGGTTCCTAATTGGATTTAATGTTAGTGTATTTGAAAAAGAGGGTACCATTGTTTAAAAATAAGTTTTGAAAACTGTTCGGTTTTAGCTGTTCTCTAACAGCACCAGTTATAACAGGAACCAGAAACTGTGAAGTGGGGACAGTGACTGTAATTAACTTGTAAGACTTTTAACATATTTTTACTTCCTCATAGTTGTTTTTCTTGGCCACATTTCCCCACATCCTAACAGTTAAACCTTTATAACAAAAAGAGGGAGATGGATGGACTTTCTCACTATATCTCCAAGCTTGGGGGAGAAAACCCCAAGGAGTAGAGTATAGTTGTACTTTAATGAGTCAAGGAAATGGTTAAGTCCTCAAGGCTTTAGCAACCTGAAGAAGAGCCTGAAAAGTGGCCTTGGGAACATCTAAGATTAGATATTCTTAGCTGAGCAGGAGAGGACCAGTTCCTTTTTTTTATGTCTTACTCCACAGCCCAAGAGGACTCCTTCCTCTGTCTAAAGGGCCTGGTCATCAGGCTTTCGTTGTCTTATCTGATTTGTTCCAGGCCTATGTTCTTGGTAGCTGTGTTTAGAGCAATTCTGAGCTGATAATCTCAGGACAAGGAGTGAAGGGCTTTTTGTTTTTCACCCTGTTCTCTAAGGAGGACCCAAGGGCAGGAACCTCTTAGCAATAGCTTTGACTGAACCTTGTCAGCAAAACCTTGTCATTCTGGCCAAGAGAAGCGATGTGGAGCACCTGGTGTTCTCTAGCCTTTGCAGAGGTCATAGGCAGGCAGGGCAGGACAGCAAGGCCTTAATTAGGTAGGAACTCCTGGAGCACAGCCACTTGGCAGCATCTTCTCTCAGCTAGGACTGGCTCCTTCTCTTGTGACAGTGCAAACATTCCCTCTCTTTATAGCTTTTAGACCTCTGAGAGATTCAAAATGTGTGGTTCAGGGACAGTTTTGTTTTGTTTTGTTTTTATGTTTTTTGAGACAAGGCCTTGCTGTGTAGTCCAGGCTGGCCTCGAACTCTATTATGTAATCCAGGCTGGCCTCGAACTTGTGATGATCCTCCTGCTTGAGCCTCCTGAGTGCTGGGATAACAGGCATGTGTCACCATGCTCAAGTCAGGAGTGATTTTATAAGTCAGAGAGATGGAGTGACAAAAATGTCTTCCATCTGTGTGGTACTGTTTAGCCACTGAAACGATTTAATTTTGTTCTAAACCAACAGTTCTGTGAATTGTAGATGAGGAAATTGAAGCTCAGAAAGAAGTACTTAACTAAGGTTATAGCTAGTTAGGCTCCTAGTGCTTTCTATCAGTATAATGTAAGAAAAGAGGAAAGGAGAAAAGTGGTTAAAAAAGGAGTAATTTTTATTTATCAGGCACTGTATAAGGTACATGGTACTACCTTAGCATTTTACATTCTGTAGTCAAATTTTTGATTGTTTTTTGAATGTTTTTATTATAAGAGATTGAACTTGGGAATGCTCTACCTCTGATCTACAACCCTAGGCATTTTTATTTTTTATTTTGAGACAGGATCTCACTAAGTTGGCAGGCTATCCTCACATTTATGATTCTCCTGCATCAGCCTCCTGAGTATCTGAAATTACATGCATGTGCATTAGTGCCTTGCTCATCACTATTTTATGTATTTTTAAAATTAATTATTTTGAGACAGGGTCTTGCTGTGTAGTCCAGGCTGGCCTTAAATTTGTAATTCTGGGCCGGGGATTTAGCTCAGTGGTTTCGCCGCCTGCCTCAAAAGGGCAAGGTCCTGAGTTTGATCCCCAGTACCAAAAAAAATTGTAATTCTCCTGCCTCAGCCTTCCAAGTGCTGGGATTATAGACATGCACTGTCATGCCTGGCTTAATCCCTGTTTTACTGATAGGGAAGCTGAGCCTCCAACTCAGCTAAGTGACTTTCCCAGCATGCAAAGCTATGAAGTGGCTAAGCTTAGATTCAGATCTAAGGTCCTTTAAGTTTGTTTTTTTTTTTTTTTTTGGTACTGGGAATCGAACTTGGGACCTTGTGCTTGCGAGGCAGGTAGTGGAACCACTGAGCTAAATCCCTGGCCCTAAGGTCCTTTAACTTTAAAATCTGTATCTTGCTGTATCTTGCACATGCCTGAAACTCTAGCATTGTGGAAAGCTGAGGCAGGATAATTGAAAGTTTGAGTTCAGCCTGAGGAACTTAGTGACTTAGGGGGACCCTGTCTGTCTCAAAATAAAATATAAAGAAAAGGGCTGGAGATGTAACTCAGGGTGAAGGCTCTAGGTTCAGTTCTTAATTCTGAATGTCTGCATCAATCAATCAATCAATAAATAAGGCAAGCAAGCCTCTGTGTTTACTTCATTATACTACATTCTTTGATAACTGTCTATTCTAAATAGTCTTGATAGTGCTATATATGCAACACTAGTTACAAGGAACACAAGGAAACATAAGATTTAGTAATATTTGCCCTCATGGAACTCATAATTTGGTTATGCTCACTGCTATGATAAAATAGAAACAGAGGGTATAGATAGAGGGGATAATGGGATCTTAGGGGGTCCCCTAATCACTGGTGGTGAAGTTGTCAAGGAAGGCTTCCCAGAGAAGTTATACCTCAGCCAGTCTAGTGATAAAGGAACATGGGCCCTGGCATCAGACTGCCTGGGTTTCATCACTTTCTGGGTATACTTTATGGGCAAATTACTTAACCTCTCTGAGCCTCCTAATATAGAGATAATCCTGTTATCAACCTCATAGGGCTGTTGTGAAGATTAAGATGAAATAATCTTTGTTGAATATTTAGCAGATTGCTTGACACTTAATAGACTATTCTTAAGTGTTAAACATAGAATTATTATTGGCTAACTTGTGATTCTTCTATGTCCTGCTCAAGTGTGGACAAATGAGGCTAGGCTCTCTTAGGCCTCCTTATTGTCCATTAGGTGGGTGTTTACTCTAAATTATTTAAAAATATTCCTTTCAGGCCTAAGATTGTGTCAAAGTAAAAACTACTAAGTTAATTGCTTCCAGGAGGCAGCTGTCAAGTTACTTTGTATCTAGTAATAACTCAGTCTGGCTTGAACTTCCTAAAGCTATCCCTAGGCAGCTATAGAAATGCTATATCTGATAATGACCCGTCTTTCCTCTGCCAGCTCTTCATTGGATAGGCTGGAAGCTGTCTTCCTGTAACACTAACCCATAAGTGGTGATCAAAATATATGGTGGATGTTTAAATTAAAAAAACTTATTACAGTAAAAGACTCACTGCCATTTAATCCCCCTCAAAAATAGTTTCTCTCACTTCCAATACACATCTCATCATTCTTACTGCTTTCTGAAGCAGTTCTGGAAGTTGTTTTGTGTCTTTATGAGATATGATAAAAAATGCAGTGAATGTTGCTGCCAAGTGCCACTCAACAGAGAAGCAGGCTCATAAAACCATTATGGTGTGTCCTCATCCACCTTATTCACTGGATCTGGTACCATGTGACTTCCAGCTCTTCCCCAAAGCCCATTTCCCTAAAATGACCATGAAAGGTAAATGTTTTCAATCAATTCTGGACATGAAGATTTCTTAACAGCACAACAAAAGACACTTATGAAAGAGGATTTCCAGAACAACTTCAGAAATGACAAGAACTATAGGATAAGCTTGGAGTATTTTGAGGGGATTAATGGCAGTGTCTTTTACTGTAATACATTTGTAAAATTTAAACATTCACCATATTTTTGATAATAACTAATACTCTTCTCCCCTCCCTCCAAGCCTATTATGAAGAAGTATTGGAATTTTAGTACTCCATGTATTCTATACTATTGTAGGTAATTGTGGAATAACAGTGCCTTTATATATTTGTACAGTGCACTGTTTTAAAATAAGTGTTTTTCAGAATATTAGTATTACATGAAATGACAGTAGGTATTACTCAGTGAGAGACCTTTGAGATCAAGTTAGGAGTTAGGAAAAGCTGTGTGTTTTTTTTTTTTTAAAGACAGGGTCTTGCTATGTAGTCCAGGCTGGCTTTGAACTCACTTTGTAGTCTGGGCTGGCCTCAAACGTGGCAATTCTCCTCCCTCAGCCTCCTGAGTGCTGAGATTACAGGCGTGCACCACCATGCCTGGCTAGCTGGGAACTTTTAATATGATAATAAAAGATATGCAGAGTTTTCAACATTTTTCTCATAGTAGAATCTTTTTTAATCTTAAAAAAAACATCTATTGAAATTTTATAAGACACAAATGTTCCATGGAACACTATTTGGTAAATGAGCACAGTGTAGCCCCCTGCTTTGCTGTTGAGGCTTGGAGAAGTAGTATAACAAGCTGTCCTTTGAGGGGCACATTATTTAGGGTCCTTTTCTGTTCAGTCTTATGTTGCTGCAGAAAGCTGGAGCTCTTGGTTAATCTCTAGTTATGTTCTAGACTCAATGGTAGGAGTTTAATTTAAGTTTCTATAGTTGGCCTAACTCTTCTGCTTGGAGAGGGAAGTCAGGCAACTGTCTGGTCCTTTGGTAACTGCAGCTGGTATAGAAGCAGGTATTAATGAGGGGTTGCAGTTGTTATTTTAGTCTTAGATAGTTTTGGGTTCCAGTCCTTAATCTGCTTTTTTACCAGGTATATGGCTTTGAGTTTAATATTTCTATTTTTTTTAACCTTGGTTTTCTCATTTGAAGATGAAGAGGTTGGGTTAGATGGATTGCATTCAGTAAATACTTATTAAACATTTACTATGGATCCAGTCACTGTTCTAGGGTAATGGGAATGTAGTGATGGGAAACCAGATACTGCCTCATGAAATTAAATCTGATAGAGATGATTAGATGATAAGAGTGTGGAAGTGTATGTTACAGAGTAAGACTGTAGTAGTTGAGGGAAGGCAGGCATAGTTATATGAATCACATAGTTAGTAGGGTTAGTAGGTTTCCTGGAAATGGTGTGATTTAAATAATCCCTAAAACTTTGTTTAATGTTTACATACTGTCCAAGTTCAGAGAGGCATTTGGATTGTGAAAATGACCTGAGCACAGAGACCAGAATACTCAAGAGAAGATGATATCCTGTTGTACTGTGCTTAGGCATAGTACCAGTGGTGAAGGGGTTATTCCCTGGGCAGTTGAAGGTAATATTGCCCGGGAGAATGTCCAACTAAGGACCAAGGGGAGAGTTGGGTAGATAGTGGTTGATGTTGTGGGTACAGGCAAAGGATCATAAATGAAGTCAGAAGTTAAAAAGGATTGGGAGCTGGTGGATTGTGGAATGTGAAATGACACAAGGCAGCAGTTCTTCTCCCAGGGTATGAATGACAGAAGGTCTTTAAGCCTGAACAAGTTTGTATAATTTACTATGTTCCTATCATGTGGCAAGCATTATTTTTACCATTTTTATTAGGTTTTAAAATATTAGCTTATTTACTCTTTATACTAACCCTACAAAGGTATTTTACAGAGAAGAAAACTGAGGCCTTATATAACTTACTCAAACTTACATGGTAGTAAATGGTAGAGTTGGCATTCAACTGTTCTCAGAGTTTTTGCCTTTTTTTTTTCAGTACTGGGATTCGAACTCAGGGCCTCACGCTTGCCAGGCAGGTACCGTACTGCTGAGCTACATCCCCAGCCCTCAGAATCTTTGCTTTTAATCACTATGTTTTACAGTTTTAGGCAGTGAAAAGCCGTTATAGATTTCTGCCTAGTGTAGCAACTTGTTGTAGTATGGTGTGAGGCAGTTTCCCAAGGGACAAATTGAAGGCGGGAAGGTCAGCCACAGGCTGTTGTAGAAATCACCCTAGTGGCTTTTCAAGTTGTATAAAGGTCTTAGAATTATTTCACAAATTCCTTCCTGAGATATATCTGGCAGTTGCCAGTCCCTCCTGTAGTTTCAGCCTATTTTAGAAATCATTTTTCAAAGAATTTTAATCAAGGAAACTTTCTTCTCTATTGAGCAGGCTGTTCCAGGCAGAGTGACCCTAGGAACTAGCAGTAGCTCCTCTGGGGTCAGAGTCCAAGCAACATCTGGAAGCTTTTGCAAGGGAGGAAGTTGGACCTATTGAGCCTTCTGGTTGCCTTTGGCGTTTGCTCTTATGATGCAGGCAGAATATTTCTTGTTAGGATCATTAGTCAGTTTGGTTGCTCATTTTGAGACTTGCCAAGTGGGCTGGGGTATAGAGTTGTGAAAGACATAGTCTCGTCCATAAGCAACCCAGAGATTACTAAGAAGATAAGCACATAAATAAGTATACTCATTACAGTATCACAGATGCTACAACAGAGGAACATAGAACATGTTCTGGGAGAGAAGGGAAGGCTGGTCTAAATGTTTAGCAAGGGAGAGTCAGGAAAGGTGTCAAAGGTATTTAAGTTGGATCAGCAAGAATGACTGTGTGCCAGGCAGAGGGCCCTGGAAAGAATTCTGGGCAGAGTGAGTGTAGAAGCACGTGGCATATTCAGGGAACAGTGAGTTGTTCCTTTAGCTAGAATGTTGGTATGCTTGGAGGGAGTGGTGCAAGATGAAGCTGGATATGTAGGGAGGCCCACATCCTGGATGGACTTGTGTTTATTTCATAGAAAAATGCTTAATTCCTTCTTTTTATTAGTACATGTTTGTAGTACACAATGCTTAGATTCCTGTGTGGAGTTGATACATGTACATAACACATCTTAATTCCTTTTTCTACCCCTCCTTTTCCTCTTCCTCCATCTCTTGATCCCCTTCCCCTTTGAAAAAGCTCTATCTCTCTACTTCCTATTATATTTTATTTTGCTTTTTATTTATACCTTGGGTTTCTCATATAAGAGAAACTATGTATATTTAAGCTTATGTGTCTGATTTATTTCACTTAAGATTATAGTCTCAAGGTGCATCCATTTTCCTACAGATGACTCAAGTTTATCTTTCTTTATGGCAGAGTAGTACTCCATTATGTGTAATACCACATTTTTTTTGTACATCCATTTGTTGATGGACCTATAGGCTGTTTCCAAGATTTAGCTATTATGAACTGTGCTGTTATAAACATGGGTATACATGTATCGCTGTAATATGACATCTTTAACTCTTTTGAGAAGCTATCTGGAAGGGGAATGGCTGGGTCTAATGGAATTTCTAGTTTTAGTTTTTTGAGGAATCTCCATGTTGATTTCCTGTGCAATCTAGGCAATTTATCAATTTAGGGAAATCTTGTCTCAAAATAAAAAATAATAAAAAGGGCTCATAATGTAGCTCAGGGCAGAGGCTCTGGGTTCAATTCCCAGAACCCAAACAAGCAAAACAAAGCCAAAGTAAAAAACAATAAACAACAAACTAGAGGCAGGAAAATCAGCTAGAACACTGTGATGGTGGCAGACGATAAGGTGGAACAAGGGCACCAGCCATGATGACTGATTTAAATTGTGTGACTGATGAATGAAGAGGTAGTATTGGGTGACTGGGGATTACTGTGATGCTATTAAAACCTGGAATATGAAGGAGAGAGATAGGAAAGTTAATGTTATTTTTGAGGTGCTTATGGGTGAAACCCAAGAGAAAATATCTGGTATTTGGAGGGAGAAGATGAGTTTTGGAGCTCTGGAGGGAAGGAAGAAAATAGATGTGGGAATGATGATACATAAGTGATAAGCTGTAGAAGTAGATGAGATCACCTGAGTAAAATTTATAAAATGGGGAAAGGAGTGGGGTTGAGCATTGAGCCCAAGGATCTCTGATATGTTCAGACAGAAAAGTTAGGGAAACCTAAGAAGGAGTGATCTGAGAAGTAGGAAAAACTATTGCCTGGGAAGCCAGGAATGGAGAGAGTTTCTAAAAGAGAGCCATACTGTCTGCTGTGGCAGAGAACAAGTAGGATGAGCCCTGAAATGGGGCTACTGAGTCATTGGCGACCTTGGTGATAACAGCTTCAGTGTAGGAGTGTGGACAGAAGCTAGCTTGCTGTGGTTTAAGAGTGAGTCTGAGGTGAGAATTGTAGAGCAACAAAAAACTTCTTGTTTGAGAAATAGAATGGTAAGGGAAGGAAAGAAAGAGGGTAGTATTTTGAAGAGAAGGCAGGAGAGGTAGATTCAGAGTTTATTTTTTCAAAGCTGGGGGGAGTGAAAGGAAGACCTGAGCTGATGAAGGTTGAAGGGAGGAGAGACTGAGAAATGTAACTAGTGAAGGCCCACAGTTCTTGGAATACTCTGTATTATTGTGGGATCCCTGAACTGTGCTAATCTGCTGAATCCTGCAGTTACTGAGGTGTAAGGCAAACAAAGGAGACTTTGTCTTAATAATATGTGAACCGCACCATTTGTTGGGTAATCTCTGCATACCAGGCATTTTTCTAGGTACATCTAGATACATTAAACATACCTCTAGTGCTCATCACAAATTTCATAAGTAAGCATTGTCACCATTTTTCCCAGATTGAGAAGCAGATTAGTTAGGAAGCATACTGCTAGTTAGGGGTAGAGCCAAAGTTTCATGTAGGTCTATGGAACTCCAAGGTGTGTGTGTGCTCCTTCTGCTTCATAGTGTTATTTTTCCATTAGGAGCTCAATGGTAAGACTAAAGAGTACCCTTGCAAGAGCCAGGATAGATGGTCCTAGGGGACAGAGCTCTGGAGCTGGTGCTGGCCTAGAGGAAACATGACTCCATCTCTGAGATGAGGGAGGAAGGTCTTGATCTGCTGTTGCTCTGCCTTCTCTTTGCTTAGCTGGCAGCTCACAATTTCATTTTATTTTTCTCCATCTTTTTGTAACTTCTTACTAAGGCCCCAGTTACTGCTACATGTTGTGGATTGTTTACGGAGAGGGGGGGAAAAAAGAATCAACTTCCAAACCCAGAGAATCTTCTTTTTAAGAAGCTACTTCTGATAAATTGTTAAACTATAGGATGACACTCTCTCTTTGGCACAAGGCACATGGTAGGCTTCTTACTGATAAGTATTCACATTTAAATTGAATAATTTTGGATCAGTAGAAAGAGCAAAACACTGAAACTCTTCCTCTGCATATTTATTCAATATAAGATAAGGGACTATGTTTTACTCATCTCTCTGTCCCCAGCACTTGGCACATGACCTGACTGAATAAATGTCCTGAATAAACTTACTGTAGAGTTAGTTAATCTGCTCATATGTTAAATAAATGAATTGGACATTTTGATTTCTGAAGATCTTTTCAGTTCTAAAGTGTATTGTTCTGTGAGGGGTTATGTTTTACTTATAAAATAATAAGCATTGTCACTTATTTAAAACCTTCTATTTATATTACTGTGTGAGGTTTTTAATTTTAATTTTATTTAGATGAGCCCAGGGCCATGTGCATGCCAGGCAAGCATTCTACCATTATGCTACAATCCTTAGCCTGTTTTACTTTTTATTTTGAGAGAGGGTCTTGCTAAATTTCCCTAGCTGGCTTGAACTTTCAGTCCTCCTGCTTCTGTCTCCTGAGAGCTGGGATTACAAGCACGTGGCACCATGCCCTGTTTAGATGATTTTAAAATTTTAAAAATTTTTGTCTGAGGGCCGGGGATTTAGCTCAGTGGTTCCGGTGCCTGCTTCGCAAGCACAAGGTCCCGAGTTCAATCCCTGGTACCAAAAAAAAAATTTTTTTGTCTGAGACCTTTAGAAATATTATTGTCCCTTAGGCTGTAAGCTCTATAAGGACAGTATCTTTTCCTGTTCACTGCTATTGCCCTGGTGCTGAACACAGTGCTGGGCATGTAATAGATACTCAATAAAAATTTGTTGAACAATTGAATGGATGCCTTATCATCCATCAAATAACAATTCTATGAGATAGGTACTGTTAGCCCCTTCCTGCAGATAAAAAATTTGAGGTTTAAAAGTTATGGAACTAGCTGGGTGTGGTGGTGCATGCCTGTCATCCCAGCACTCTGGGGGCAGAGGCAGGACGATCACTAGAGGCAGGAGTTCAAGGCCAGCCTGGGCTACAAAGCAAGACCCTTTCTCAAAAGACCAAAAAAATTATAGAAGTAGTAAATGGATAATAGAGGATTCAAACTCAACTTTGTCTAACTCTAAAATTGTTGCTTTTACCACTAACACTGTAAATGGCACTGCAAAATGGGACTTTAAAAGATTGTTTTCTTTTAGAGCTAAGCAACTTCTCTAAACTTTCTCTTGCTGAGCACATAACTAATATGCTTCTTTCCTCAGCTTCAAAGAAATGACAGAAGATGCAGATGCTGGGGCCAAGAAGCCAGAGCCCAGTTTCCTTTCCACAGGGAAAGTGGCTGGAAGTGATAAGGGAGGTGTGGAGATCTATATTATCTCTCTGTGCTCTTCCATCCCTCCATTCCTTACTGTAAAAGACCCTTACACACCTGTACATGGGAGATGGTGATTTGAGGCAAATGGACTGCTCCATCTCCTTGGAGTGAGCTTTGTATAAGTCTTCTATTTCTTTTTTTTTAAATTAAAAATATGTATTTATTTATTTATACGTGTTTGTAGTACACAATACATTCCTGTGTGGAGTTGATACGTACATAATATATCTTATTCCTTTTTCCATTCTCTTCCCTCCCCTCCATTTCCCCTCCCTGTATTTCTTGATCCCCTTCCCATTTGAGAAAAGCCTATCTTCCTAGTTCCTATTTTATATATATATATTTTTTTTTTTTTTTTTTTTTTGGGGGGTGGGGGGGACTACCGGGGATCGAACTTGGGTCCTTGCGCTTGCAAGGCAAGTGGCGGAACCACTGAGCTGAATCCCTGGCATGTTCCTATTATATTTTATTTTGTACTTTATTTATACTTTGGGTTTCTTATATAAGAGAAACCATGTGATATATAAGCTTGTGTGTCTGATTTATTTCACTTAACATTGTGGTCTCAAAGTGCATCCATTTTCCTACAAATGACTCAATTTTATCTTTCTTTATGACAGAGTAGTACTCCATTGTATGTAATACCACATTTTCTTCATCCGTTTTTTAAAAAATTTCATTTTATTTATTTATTTTTTTGTATCAGGGATCGAACTTGGGTCGTTGCACTTGCTAGGCAGGCGGTGGAACCACTGAGCTAAATCCCTGGCCCAATCCATCTGTTGATGGACATGTAGACTTGGACATTTCCAAGTTTTAGCTATTATGAATTCTGCTGCTATAAACATGGGTATCACAGTAATAGAATGTCTTTAACTCTTTTGAGAAGATACCTAGAAGGAGAATAGCTAGATCAAATGGAGTTTCTAGTTTTAGTTTTTTGAGGAATCTTCATACTGATTTCCATAGTGGTGTACTAATTTACATTCCCACCAACGATGCAACCTCTCCCCAACCTCGCCAGCATTTGTCATTATTTGACTTTTTGGTGATGGCCAAATAAATGGTCATGGGTGAGTAAACAAACCTGGATGTTATGAACCTAAGTGGCCCATAACACCACAGTGCCTTCATATTACATCTGATATTTTAATTGAAAAACTGAAAGGAAGAGAGTAAGAATGCAAGAATAGAAAGTCAATTTTTTCTTTCTCTCTCTCTTTCTTTTTTTTGTTGAAACGGGGTGTTGCTATGTAGTCTAGATTGGCCTTTAATTCACTATGTAGCTGAGGCTGGTCTTGAATTCAACAGCAGTCCTCCTGCCTCAAAAAAGTTAAATTTTCCTGTGGCCTGGGGATGGGGTTAGAGTTTGGGCACTGTAGTTTAAGAGTAGTAATTATCTCTAATAACTTAACACAACAATAATAACAACGTGGTTGTACTACTAGTTACTGTCTACAGCATTCAAAGTCCATTTTTTAAAAAGTTCACTTTCATACCAATTAAAAAAAAATTCAAACAAAACAAAACAAAACAAAAAAGTTCACTTTCAGGGGAATGGGGAAAAAAAATAAGAACCAAGATACGTCATGTAAGGGTACAAGTTCCCAATGATGAATGTAACTGTATTGTATGCCTAAAATGTATCAATAAACTTGATGGAAAAAAAAAAGTTCACTTTCATAGTTTAAATCGTCATGTTTATTGACAGCTCTCAATTTGTGTTTCTTAGACTTCTCTCCTGAATTTTAGAATTACACAGTGGTACCTTGGTTTATGAACTTAATTTGTTTCATGATTTTGGAAAGATGGCCACATTTGTATTTGTCACTTGATGTAGAGTTAGGAAATGAAAACAAAATTTTGCCAAAGGCTTTTAAAAAATGAATTTTATTGGTATATCTTAGGTATATAATATAATGACATTCATCATTGGAAATTTGTACCTTTACATAATATATCTTGGTTCTTGTTTTTTTCCCATTCCCCTGCCCTCCCTTCAACCCCTCCACACCTCCCTTTTTACAAAGACTTTGTTTCCATTTTTTCCTTTTCTCATATTAATTCCATTCCCTTCTTTCTTTTCACTAACCCTCCTACTTGGCCTTCCCCTTTGGTCCTTTTTTTCCTATTTCACATTAGCCAAAGGCTTTTGTTTGCAAACCAAATTGTTCACAAACAGAAGCACTGATGAACTGAGGTACCACTGTATATCTAACTTCTTAATTGACATTTTAGATGTTTGAAAGGCCTTTTAAACTTAACAAGTTTAACTTACATTGAATCTGTCAGCAAACCTTGTTGGTTCTGTCTTTAAAACAAAAAATTCAGTTCCTTTTCATTACCTCTTCCTTTCCTACCCTGATCTGAGCTCCCAAGGTCTCTTGGCTGTTGAGAAAATAGTCTCCTGCCTGGTTTTCTTGTTTTTACAATTTGTTCTAAGCTGAATAGGCAGAGTGATCATTTCAGAAGTAAATCCAAGTCAGACAGGTTTCTGTTCAGAATCATTCAGTGGCCTCATATATCTCTCAGAGAAGGTCCTTTGCATGATTTTGTTCCCACTTACCTGTCTTATGCTCAGCTCTTCTCCTTCTACTTGCCCTGCCCCATTGGCTTTCTCAGTATTGTTTGAACAAGACAAATGTACTCTTGCTTTAGGGCCTTTGGGTTTGTTCTTCCTTCTTACCTTAACTTTCTGGATGGTTCGTCCCCTTATTTCCTTAAGATCTTTTGTTCAAATGTCATCTTCTCAGTGAGGCTTTCTCCAATCCTATTTAAAAATATCTGCCCCTCCCTTATAGCACACTGTAACCTCTTTCTCATTCTTCACAGCATTTATCACCATCTGACATATATTTATTTTTCACCCTCCTGCCCATTAGTTCCTTAAGAGCAAGGATTTTTGTTTGTTGCTAAGTCCTCAGTGCCTAGAATAGTGACTAGTACGTAGGATATCCTTTGTTAAATATTTGTTGAATGAATGAAAACTTATTTTGGACCAGGTATATTTGTAGATGCTTTATATATATATTTTTTTCTTCACAACAAACCTGCAGAATACCACTATTAGGAAGGCCAATGTCATGGCCAGAAAGTTGTAAGTGGGGTATTGTGGTGGATGTCTGTAAACCCAACACTCAAGAGGCAGAGGCAGGAGGATTGCTGTGAGTTCAAGGACAGCATGAGCTACATAGTTAGTTAAAGGCCAGCCCAAACAACATAGCAAGACTCTGTCTCAAAAAAGAAAGAAAGAAAGAAAGAAAGAAAGAAAGAAAGAAAGAAAGAAAGAAAAGAAAGTTGTAAAGCCCAGGATTGTTCTGCTTACTACATTCCTAAGTTAAAACAAAATGTTACTGCGGGACGAGGTCTAACTATTATTACTACTTTGCTGCTGAATGGAGTGTATAAACCTATAGACCACATGCCTACAATCCTGAAGTATGAATGCCCCAAATTGGAGTCTGATCATTTATTCACTTGGGAATACACTGGAATCTGTGATTCTGCTGCATTTAGATACTTTATTTATTTATTTAGACACTTTAGACACACCTGGAAAAAGAATTTTATGTGAGACCTTGCTTGTACTATATAACACACATAGGCTTGTATAAACAGAAAGTCAGTGGAGATTTATGATGATTTGGAAAATTTTCTCCCCTCTCTGAGAGAGACCTTTCCCTAGTTTGGGACAGTATTAGAGTTACTTTGGGCCAATTGCTTCATGTCACTTTTCTTTGCTGGGTTTAGTGTCAGCCAAGGCCAGAGTATAAACCATACCTAAGGAGTCCTAGGGTATGACTTTCTCTTGAGGAGGCTACAGCCAGAGTTGTTCTCAAAGATAAAACAGCTATAAGTCTAGGGTAATATGAGGCTGGGCTCAAATACCACCCTGTTCATTATAGGTATGTTGTTCCAGACACTCTGCCAGAAAGGCGATGAGGGAGAATAGAATCAGTTTCTAACCTGCTAGAAAACTGGGGCATGGATGTAGTATACTCCCTCTTAAGTCCCAGGTACCAAAAACTTTGGGATGAGAGTTCTAGCAAAGCCCTATGCTTACAAAAGACCTAGACAGAGAAAGCAGATACGGATATGTTGGGTAAGGCTGTTCTCAGTAACATGGCAAGTAGAAGAACAAGAGGTAGGAAAAAGTCATCTTGTGATATTATTTGGTAGTAATATATTTAGAGAACAGTGCAAGGTGGATCAGAGTGGTCCACATGGTGAAATGAAACTGGGATCAGAAATATTCCCAGGGAATAATGAAAAGAGGATTAAAATTTCCCATTTTAAGCCTGCAAGAAGTGATTTTGGAGCTGAGCATAGTTGGGCATGTTTGTAATTCCAGCACTCTAGGAGACTGAGGCAGGAGGCTTGAAAGTTTGAAAGTCTGATTCCAGCCTAGGCAATTTAGTGACTTGGTGAGACCTTGTCTCAGCAAACAAAACACCAAAAACCAAAAACCAAAAAAAAAAAAAAAAAAAAAAACCTGGGGTGTAGCTCATTATGAAGACAGTAGTTTTAATTTTCAGTAATGCAAAAAAAAGGAAAGAAATGTATTTGAGGTGACATTACTAAGATGAGAGAGAGAGAGAGAGAGAGAGAGCGATGTTTGGTCAGCTTTTGAGGAGGAAGGGAAGCATAATGAAAGGAAACAATTTTAGGCTGGTGTTTGTGAGAGAAGAGGCCAGGGAAATAAGCACTTGCCAGATGATAGACCTTATATGTCTCATTGAGGATTTGCAACTTTATTCTTTGGGCAATGTGGAACCACTGAAAAGTGTTAAATAAGGAACAGACATAGTAATTTGCTTCTAGTCACAATGACCTTGTTCCAAGGAAGCTGAGTTAGGAAAGGTTAGGGAAGAGTGTGGCAATCAAAGAAGGGTCTAAGCCTATGCTTGCTAAAAGCCAGAGGAATCTGGCATATTGTCCTGAGCAGAGATGCCTAGGGACTAGATGAAGGCTGACTTCATTGAAAGCAAAGGGGTTTTCCTGGGTTCTTTCTGAAAACCAAGAACCTCTAGTCCTGTGTGGTAGCATTCCTGTAGTCACAGCTACTTGGGAGGCTGAGGCAGGAGGATCAGTTGAGCCCAGGAGTTTAAGACCAGCCTGGGCAACATAGTGAGACCTTGTCTCAAGAATTGCCCAAACCCAAAAACTAAGAACCTTGGTGGGTGCACAGTATTGTGAATGTACTAAATGTCACTGGATTGTTCACTTTAAAATGGTTAATTTTATATTACATGAGTTTCACCTCGATAAAAAAAAGCCGAGCATGGTGGTGCATGCCTGTAATCTCAGCACTTGAGAGGCTGAGGCAAGAGGATTACCATGAGTCTAAGGCTAGTTTGGGCTACATAGTGAATTCGAGGCCAGCCTGGACTACAGAGTGAAACCCTGTCTCAAAAAAAAACAACAACAAAATAAAGATCCTTATCTTGCCTGAATCTTTTTAGAAGTGGGCCTGATATAAGAGAAATATAACTCCCAACCTGCTAGATGTGCTGAGTTTGTGTCTCCTGAGATCAAAGAATGAATTCTAAAGGACAAAGGAGGTTAAGAGGAGGAAAGGTTTATTGAGAGACCGGTCCTGAGAGACAGGAGGGGTCCCTGCAGTGAGTTGTCAGCAAAGCCCTTTGTCAGAGTAATTTATACAGCAAAGTCACAATGTGAGTACAACATGGGCCAAATTATAATCAACCTATAGGATTACAAGTATAGCTGCCTACCTAATATTGATCCAATAGGGAAGTCGGTCAGGTAGCAAGGGAACATGGAAAGAACAAAGGCATTTCTGGGAAGGGATGGGTCTGCATGCTCTGGTCACCCAACTGGGCAACTGATGCCTACCTAAACTTCTTGGACGAGGTAGCTCATGGTTTCAGAGATTTAGTCCATGGTGGACAGGCTCCAAGGCAGGAACAGAATGGCAGAAGGGCATAATGGAGAATAGCTGCTTGCTTTGTGGAGGCTGGGAAGTACAGCACAGAAGAGCATCAGTGAGAAATATACCCTCCAAGGCATGCCCCAGTGACCCACCTTCTCTAACTGGGTCTCACCCCCTAATGTCTATGAAAATCAGTGGATTAATCCACTGGTGAGCTAGCATCCCCATGATTCAATCATCTCTGCAGGAACTTCGTAATACAGTCAGATTGACATCTAAGAATAACTGACACACTGATGCCCAGATAATTCCCTGAATTCTCTCATATATTAAAAAAAATTTCTGAGGTGAAATTCACATAACCTAAAACCTAGCCATTTAAAATTGAACAATTCAGTGGCATTTAGTACCTATACATTGTTGTATGACCAAGATCTCTGTCTAGTTCTAAAATATTTCTGACATTCCAAAGGAATACCCTTTACCTATTAAGCAGTTTCCCCCTATTTTTTACTCCCCCTGGCAACTATCAATAGGATTTTCCTACTTTGGATATTTTATATAAATAGAAATAGGATTTTCCTATTTTGGATATTTTATATAAATAGAATATATGTGATTTTTATATCTGGCTTCCTTAATTTAGCATATTTTGGAGACTCATCTAGCATGTAGCATGTATTAGCATTCCTTTTAAAAGTTTTTTTTGGGGTGGTAAAATATATAGAGCATAAAATTTTCTATTTTAATAATTTATAATGTACAATCCAATGATAGTAATTAGTATATGTGCTGCCGAAGCGAGCACCCAATGATAGTAATTACATTAGCAGTGTTATGCAACTATCACTATTTACAAAATGTTTTCATAATTCCAAACAGAAACTTTGTACCCATTAACCAGTAATTCCCATTTTTTTGTCCCTCTCAGCCCCTGCTAACCACTAATTCACTTTCTGTTTCCAAGAATTTGCCTATTCTAGATACTCATATAAGTGGAATCACGTAATATTTGTCCTTTTATGTCTATTTTATTTCACTTAGCATAATGTTTTCAAGTTTCATGCACATTGTAGCAGCCATCAGAAAACTTTACCTCCCCTCCTTTTGAGATGAGTCTCACTGTATATAGCTGGCCTCAAACTTGAAGCAATCCTCCTCCCTCCCAAGTACTGGAATTACAGGCATGCATCACCATGCCTGGCTTAACTTCATACCTTTTTATGGCTGAATTGTGTGTGTGTGTGTGTGTGTGTGTGTGTGTGTGTTTGTGTATATCTCTATAGATCATAATTTTTTTACCCATTCATCTATTTTTTTTTTTTTGGTACCGGGGATCGAACTCAGGTCCTTGCGCTTTCGAGGCAGGCGGTGGAACCACTGAGCTAAATCCCTGGCCCACCCATTCATCTATTGATGAACACTTGGGGTGTTTCTACCTTTTGACTATTATAAACAGTGGTGCTATGGACATACTTGTATATGTTCTTGTTTGAGTAACTGTTTTCAATTCTTTTGAGAATTATGAGGTCATATGGTAACTATGTTTAAGTTTTTGAGGAACCAGCAAACTCTTTTTCCATAGTGGGTATGCCATTTACATCATCATCAGCAATGTAACAGTGTTCTAGTTTCTTCACATTCTTTGCCAACATGTCTTCTTCTTCTTCTTTTTTTTAAAATTACATCTATCCTAGGGGGTATGAAGTGATATCTCATTGTGCTTTCATTTGTATTTCCCTAGTGAGTAATGATGTTTATTTTCTTTTGAAGTTCTTGTTGTCCATTTGTTTATTTTCTTTGGAGAAATGTCTTTTTAGATTCTCACTTTTTTTTTTTTTTTTTTTTTGGTACTGGGGATTGAACTCGGGACCTTGGACTTGCAAGGCAGGTGGCAGAACCACTGAGCTAAATCCCCAGCCCTTTTTAGATTCTCTCTTCATTTAAAATTAGGTTATTTGCTGGCCTTGGTGGCACCCACCTGTAATACCACCCACTTAGGAAACTGAGGCAGGAGGATTGACAGTTTGAGGCCAGCCTAGGCAATTTAGTGAGATCCTGTCTCAAAGTATTTTTTTTTAAAAAAACCCTGGGAATATAGTTTAGTGTGAGGCCCTGGGTTCAATCCCCAGTCCACTAAGTTAAAAATAATTAGGTTGTTTGTATTTTTGTTGAGTTGTTAAAATCCTTTGTATATTCTAGGTACTAGACTCTTTTCATATATATAATTTGCAACTATTCCCTCTTATTATTATTATTTTTTGAGACAGAGTCTTGCTATGTAGTTCAGGCTAGCCTTGAACTCACTATTTAGCCCAGGCTGGCCTTGATCTGGTAGTGATCCTCCTACCTCAGCCTCTCCAAGTGCTAGGATTACAGGTATGCACCACCATGCTTGGCTCTTTTTTCTGTACATTGATTTTTCACTTTCATAGTAATGTCCTTTGATGCACAGAAGTTTTTATTTATTTATTTATTTGCAGTACAAATTAAGGGCCTTGTGCATGGTAGGAAGTGCTTTACCACCAAGCTACATCCTCAGCTCATAATTTTGATAGCATCTAATTTGTCTATTCTTTTGTTGCTTGTACTTTTGATGTGATAGCTAAGACTCTGCTGTCAAAGTCAAGATCATAAGAATTTATGCCTGTGCTTTCCTCTAAGAGTTTTATGTTTTAGCTGTTATATTTAGGTCATTGATCCATCTTGAGATAATTTTTATAAGTAGCATGAGTCTCATGTACTTTTAAACCCTGATGATATCTTGTTGGAATTTTCTCAGTCAGTAATGATATTTATTTATTTATTTATTTATTTATTTATTTTCTCCATTAAGTTTATTGGTACATTTTAGGTATAAAATACAGTTACATTCATCATTGGGATCTTGTACCATTACATGAGTATCTTGGTTCTTATTTTTTTCCCCTTCCCATGCCCTCCCTTCACCTCCTCCACCCTTCCCGATTCCTGGAAATCTGTTTGCATCTGTTTTATGGATTCCATTTGTTTCCTACCTTGGGATTCCATCATGTTCCTCAGATCCTCTATTTTTTTATCTGTGTCCTCTCTAGATTTATTAATCATGTCTTGCACTATAAGCACAATCTTTGCTGTTATCTGAGTAATTATTTCTGATTTCATTTTTCCCAGATCCTCTTTTGTTGCCAGTTCAGAGAGTCCAGGTGGTTGAGTATCAGATTGTTCCATCTCGTTTCCCTTTGGGGTTGCTATAGGTGATCCGGAAGTCTGTTTTTGAGGTTTGTTTACATGTCTTCTCATTTCCACGGCGGGGGTGTGTGTGTGCTTCTGCCACCCGTGAGGCTCAGCTTCTCTGCCCTAGGAGTGTGGAATGGCAGCGGGGGAGCTTCCTTCCGTATGCTGGGACTGGCTCAGCTTCTCTCCAGTAATGATTTTTAAATCTTAAGACCCTGGTATGAAAGGATAGTTTGCATTATTTTAGGTGCTGTTAGCTATTATGCAGCTCTTTACCATTTATACATTTTAGAAGACATTTCTTCCTCAAATCCCATTGATACGCATTTGACAGGTTTAGAGTCTGTGTAAAGGGTCAAACCATTGACTTTCAGGGCTGCTAGTCAGTTGAGTGACACACCCTTATGTGCCTGTGGTCGGATGCATGCCATGGGCTTGTGTCTCAGCCTGTGAGGAAAAGAAGTGGGGTGAAGTCTGATTGAAACAAGGCAAAGCTACCAGGGGTAGGGGACCCACGTGGTCAGGTACCAAGTCTCTATTGAACCGAGCCAATTCCCAGCTCTGCATGTGGTTTGCTGAGAACTGTGCAAAGTAGTAATGAGTACTGAAAAGTTATTTACTTCTTGGGGACAGAAGCCTTGATTTCAAGTTGGATGACTTAAGTCTAGACACATCTCTGAGTTTGAATATTTTTATTGATGAAATGTGAAAGAACTGACTTTGTCAAGTTATTTTGTTTTTGAAGATCAGGTGAGGTTATCAATGGATAAGTGATTTGGAAACTATAAAATGCTACACATTTTATGCATGTAATGTAAAATCAAGGAGGAGATTTAAGTTTTCATAGAAAAGGTTTGAGGTTTATTCATTAGATGGTTTTCAATTTTTCTCAAGTAATTTTACATTTGTTGCGACTCTTCCAAGTCTCAGTCTGACCTAAGTAATAGAGGGCCTTTATTGACTGAAGTTAATATAGTACCCTAGAAGTAGACCTCCTTTAAGATACAGCTAGATATAGAGAGTTAAAGAAAATGTTATTAGGATCCATTCTTTCTCTTCTCGCCTCTGCTTTCCTTTTGGTACCAGGGATCAAACTGTGGTCCTTGCACTTGCACAGCAGGCATTGAAACCCCTGAGCTAAATCCCCAGCCCTGCTTTTCTTTGTTTTGATGCCCCCTCCTTTTTTTTTTTTTTGAAACAAAGTCTTGAACCTGTAGCTCAGGCTGGCCTTGAACTTGCTGTGTAGCCCAGTCTGGCCTCAAATTCCCAGTCCCCCTGCCTCAGCCTCCCAAGTTCTAGGATTACAGACGTGCCACCATGCATAGGTTTTGGTGTCATTCTTAAGATCTTCCTATGTAGTGTTAAAGATATCAGATTTGAATATGAATTCTACTAGCTTACTTAAAGACATAATTTTACCACTGTTGGTGATAATTCTATCACTGTTGAAGGCTAATATTTCTTTCCAGGTAATCCTGAGTATGATTTGGCTTGAGTTGTGTACACATCCTAAAGTAATCACTGTGGCTGGGAGAATGCTGGTCCTTCATTGGCCAACAGAATTATATTCTACTCATGTAGCCCAGGGATCAGGGTCAGCTGCCTTGGAACCATGTGGATGGAGAGCTGGGAAGGGATGGTTCTCTAAGGGAAAATGTTCAAGAAAGAAGGGTTTGGAAGGTGGGAATGATTTAAATCAACAAAATTCATAGATGTTCACTGTATAATTGGGCCATTTTTATTTTTAAAAGTATGTTTCTGATATTTAAAAAGTCAGGAAAAGTCGAAGTTGTTTACTTGAAAAAGTAGATATTGCTGAGGAACCTGGGGGGTGCGTACAAGTAAAGAAATAGAGATTTTGTTTTCTTTTCAATCTGGAAGAAGGAGGTAAGCAGCAGAGCCAGTTTTTTGGGGACAGGGGTTTGCTATGTAGTCCAGTGTGGCCTTGAACTCATTAGGTAGCCCAGGCTGGGTTCAAACTCTCAGTCATCCTCCTACCTCAGCCTCCCAAGTGCTGGAATTACAGGTGTGTGTTGCCACACCAGGCCTCTACAAAGACATTTTTTTTAGTCCTGAAACCAAACTGTACTTTTTTTTTGTTTTAAAGAAACCATACTTGTTTCTAATATTTTGTTTTGCTTTGTTTTGAAACAGGCTTTCACTATGTAGCCCAGGCTGGCCTTAACTTACTGTGTAGCCCAGGCTGCCCTTGAACTCATAGCCATCCTCTTGCTTCAGCCTTCTGTTTCTGGAATTATAGGCATCTGTTACTGTGCCTAGCTAGTGTTTCTATTTTTTTTTTCTTTTTTGGTACTGGGGATCAAACTCAGGACCTTGTGTTTGCAAGGCAGGTGTGGTGCCACTGAGCTAAATCTCCGGCCCTAGTGTTTCTAATTTAAGTAGGGACTCAAAAAACCAGAAGATATTGCTTTACTATGTATTGGCTAATGTGAATGATTAAATGTATTTGTATTCTAAGCATCTGACCTGGGCTGTATATGCTAGAGTATATAAAGTTGTAAGTATGGTAAATTGAGTGAGGATGAATGCTGCCTCACACAACAGCCAGTTCACCAGGCAATCAGCAATCATTCTTATTTTTAAATTGAGGTAAAATTAATAATAACATAAAATTTACTATTTTTTTTTTGCTACCAGGGATTGAACTCAGTAAAATTTACTGTTTTAAAGTGTGTAATTCTGTGGTTTAAAAAATAATTTTGTGAAACCATTACCACTGTCTAATTCCAGAACATTTTTATCACTCCAAAAAGAAACCCTATACTCATTAAAGCAGCCACTCCCCATTCTCTAGCCCTTGAAACCGTTAGTCTACTTTTCACCTTTGTGAATTTGCCTATTCTTCACATTTTATATAAATGGAATCATGTCTGGTTTCTTTTATGTAATATGTTAATATATATTTATCTTTTTACTTTTTTGTGTATTATTTAGAAGTAACATTATTCCCCAGACCTACCGAGTGGTCATTTTCCATATCCTCAAATATATAATTGGGATTGACAAACTTAGCAGTTAGAGCAGCACCCACATCAGATCCTTGGCCTACTGAGTAAGAACTATTATAGTAGAGGAGCCCTAATGAAACCCTTTGAAATTCCTCCTGCTCCCTTGGCCAAAACAGTGAATGAATAAAACTATCTGGGGGGCTGGGGATTTAGCTCAGTGGTTTCGCCACCTGCTGCGCAAGCTCAAGGACCTGAGTTCGATCCCCAATACCAAAAAAAAAAAAAAAGAAAAAAGAAAAAAGAACTATCTGGGACAGATGATAGAGATTAGTGTTACTAAATATTCTTAAAGTGTGCAGGATAGTGGTTCTTATATCTACATTTAATTCATTAGTTTTCCACTTACAAAACTGGATGATTCAGGAGAATAGTGGTAGACTTCAGAAAATTTAATTTAGTAGTCCTGATGGTGGCAGCTGTGATAAAAGTGGTGTCTTTGCTAGAGCAGGTTATAATACAGCATGGGGACGTTGATTTCATGAATACATTCTTTTCTGTCTCAGGAAAAGCACTTTGCGTTCATGTAGAACAGATAACCTTTATAATTTTGACCAGGGCTATGTAAACAATTGTATCCCTTTACTCTTTGTCAAAACATAATCAGAAGAGACCTGGACCGTCTGGCCATCTCATAGACTATCACTTTGCTCTATCACATTGCTGATCAGCATGAGCAGGAAGGGGTTAGCACACTGGAAGTCTTGGTAAGATACATGTGCTCCAGAGTGGGCACTGTCACATTCTTTGCTAAAGTGGATGTACTTGGTTTTAAAATATATCTCCAAATAAAATAAAGTGAAAATGATGGTGTATGACTTCAGAGACTAGATCATAAAAGGACTATGGTTTCCTCCTTGTTCTCTCTCTGTTTCTTGGATTGCTCACTGTGGGAGAATTCCATCAGTATATTGTTAGGACACTCCAGCAGCCTATGGAAAAGCCCAGGTGGAGAACTGAGGCTTCCTGACAAAATTCCACACAGACTTGCTAGGAGTACGAGTGGGCTACTATGGTAACAAGTCCGCCAGCCCCAGTCAAGCCGTCAGAGGACTATAGCCCTTTTAAAACCCCATTGAGAGACCAGTACATTTTCTACCTTCAGATGTCAATGTGGAGCACCACATCCTTATCACAGAGGTTATGGAGAACATATCTGAATTAGGGGCATTAGTTAGACGAACCTGTTGTTTTGTGTATATGCAGAGTGATTAAAATGAATATTTATTACCTTTTCCTGTGTTCAGACTTTCTTCACCTAAAATACCAGATACTTACTTTCAACTGCTTTTGCAGCTTACCCTAGGTTGTTTTGGTTTGACCCACTCACCAGACTGACTCTGAAGAGCTTGTGATGCAGAGAAGCAAGGCGGAGTGGTGTGGTCCATGTATAAAGACTGAGTTCCCAGAGCAGCAGTAGCAGTGGTGTTAAACTGCCTAGGATAGTGGAGGTTGACAATGGAAGCAGAGGTATCCTAATCAGACTAGTTCTGCTACCTGCATTCATCCCTGGTTTCTCACATTTCAGCCACGGGTCGAGTTACACTTCTGATAGGTTCTTTTTTTGTTTAGCCAGAATCAGTTTTGGTTGTTGAACTAGCAAACCTTGAACTTGCAACTATGAGCCCTGCTGATAGGACAGCTACAATAGCCTGATGTGTTTGTTTCATGGTAGGATAGAAAGGTCATGGGAGGGCGGGGGATTTAGCTCAGTGGTTCTGCAGCCTGCCTTGCAAGTGCAAGGACCTATATTCGATCCCCGGTACCAAAAGAAAAAAAAAAAAGAAAGGTTATGGGAAAGCAACTAAAATGTTTGAACTTTGTTGGCTCCCTCTCCCCTTGAGGGTTTTAGGATTCTTCTTTCCTTGGGCCTAGAATTGTGCCTGGCATACAGTAGGTGTTAAGTAAGCCTTTGTGGAATGACTGACTGATGGCTACTGCCAGTATGTACCTGGGACTCTGCTTTTTCTCAGCTTCATGGCTGACTAACCTCCCTAATTAAGAACACTTATTTTCATTAGATACCTTAATATGAATGTGAGCCCATAAAACAGTGAAATTTTACTGGCTTGGAAGCTGTTGTTTTAAAAACTCGCTTGGCTTTTCTGTATGCTATGAATATTTTAGTTTAGCCATGGGATGTGTATGTGTTTATGTGTGTGTACGCGTGTGTGAGGGACTACACCTCATAGGGCCCAATGAGCCAATAAGAACCTGAAGCTGTCACAAGGCTTTCCTGACTTTCTGGAAGCAAATCTATTCTTGAATGTTCCTCATGGAGCTTGTTGGTGGAGTAAACAATAGAAAAAACAAAAAAGCACACAGACAGTTGCATACACACACAAATATAGAATTGTATTTAAATTTCATATCTGCTACCTAATAACTTTGTGATTCTTTTTTTTTTGGTACTGGGGCTTGAACTTGGGTCCTTGTGCTTACGAAGCAGGCAGTGAAACCACTGATCTAAATCCCCGGCCCCAACTTTGTGATTCTTGATAAGTTTCCTACAGATGTCCTGCTTAGCTTTTCCCCCTGATAGTAGTGCTAAAATTGGGAAAGGCAGGAAGCATAGGGCCATTTCCTTTTTTTCCTATTTTCATTTTAAGGCATTCAGAGCAGAGGCTCCAGATTTGTCCTTTAAGGGACTGTACAGGAACTGGCAGTTAGCATCCCACATGTTTATTCCATGAAATCATTTGCTTGCATTTACTGAGCCCCTTGCTGGGTGCTATGAGATAATGGCATCCCTAGGCTGGAGATGTTGGGACTTGGAGAGGTTGCAATGGCTTGTTCCCAGTTCATTATGTTCCTCACCCCTCTTCCTGGTGGATTGACTAAGGCCAATGGCAGAGGTAGTACATCTGAGATCTCTGTCTCATTGTCTCTAGAACAGTGTTTTAGTTTGGCTTCTTATAAATCAGGGATGTGGATTTTAAGAGGAAGCTCTGTGAACAAGTTAATCAAGATACAAGGATTATCTGACCTAGCTTCTTTAGTTTCAGATGTATAGATGAGCCTAGAGAGCAGTGACTTGTCCAGTGTTTAATCTTGAGTTAGTGGGTATCTGTTTTTTCCTTCATTTTGTTTTTTGGTTTTTTTGGTACCAGGTATCGAACTTGGGTCTTTGCGCTTGTGGGGCAGGGGGTGGAACCACTGAGCTAAATCCCTGGCAAGTAAGTGGGTATCTGAAGATATTTCTAAAGGCAAATTGAAATCCCAAAAAGGCTAAGCTCCATGTGAGGCTTACTGTAACATAAAGCTAGCAGATTAAGGAGGGTGTGTGATTTATTCTGTTGTTTCCTTCCCTGCATCTTGGAAAGGTTCAGCTCCTCTGGTTAATTTTTACATCTGGTGCTGTGGTTTGCTCCCACATTTCACTATTTAGGTTGGATGCCATTATGTAATCTTTGGTCTGAAACACACCCCAATCCTAAATTGCCTGTCTTGAGCTATAGGTTAACCAAGTTTTCAGACAACAATCCTGAGCCTCTCTGGACACTTGAGCAGGCTAATAATAGATCTGAAGTTCTGGGAGAGCCTTAGTCAACCCCCCCTCAGCCTCACTGCTGGTAATTTCTTCAGTGCTCAGACAGCAGTGACAGAGAATGGAAACAGGGCAATCCTCCCATCCCCTTTTAGGAGGCAGTGCAGGTCCATGTCTATATGAGTAGCTTCTGGGCCTCATGGATCTCTGGGCTGTATTGGGTCAAGTGAAAGTGCTTAGTGTTTTGAGGAAATAGTACCCTTATGACCTGGGTGGGATTAAAAAAAATAAAAATGTGTTGGACCCAAGGTATTATATTAGATGCTTTGCACGTGTTGCTGCAATCTTTCCTACAACCTTATGAGGTAGGTTACTGCCATTTTACAGAGAAGAGTACTAAAACTCAGAGAGATTGACTAAGTAACCCAATGTCACACGGCTAGCTAGACTAGAATCTAGGGCTTTTTGGAATCCTGATTCTATCTTTCCTAAATCATAGTTCCCTGTTTATAACTTTCTATAGTGAAAAAGTTTATTTTGACAGCTATCATTGGGGACACTTGTATTACTGAATTATCCCATACAGCTTAGGAAAATAGGGCAAACCTAAAGGGAGGAGAAGAAGGCTTATCAGTCTATTGGCTACAAAATTTGCTTAATGGATGTAGCAGGATTATTTTACCATAAATTCATGTGAACTTAGTGAGCCCAAGTTGGATAACGGGCTGTCCTGCAGGTTAATAAACCATATTCTTTAGTATGGCATATACAGAACAGGGCAAGTCTTTCCTGCTTCATAACCTTATTTCTTCTCACTTTCTATCATACAGTTTTTTCTTTTTTGGTACAAGGGATCGAACTCAGGACCTTGTGCTTGCGAGGCAGGAACCAGCACCACTGAGCTAAATCCCTGGCCCTATCATACAGTTTTTTTTTTTCCTATTGTTCACTAATTCTGCTGTCATCTTTCATTCATGCGCATTTATAGGCACTATTAAGATTCTAGTAAAAAAAATAAGTATTGTCAATTTAGAGATGAAAAATTTTGAATCCCAGTGTCCCAGAATTACTTGGGACTGGAGTTCTGTCATTCATTTATTCATTTGTATGTTCATTCATTACTTTAATATTGGGTACTACTTCTGTGCCAGGTACTGTACTAGGCCGTGGGAATCAGTATGATGAACAGGAAAGATATTGTTCCTGGTCTCCTGGTGTCGTAGAGAAGGCAAAAATGAATCAAAAATTGCAATAAAGTCCTTATTATGATGAGAGGGTACATATAGCAGGCAAACTTAATATTGTTTAGAGTGATAGTGCTTAATGCTTCTTAATATTATTTAGAAAAACCTGACATTATCTGAGGAGATGACATTTAAATTGAGACCTGAAAACTGAGAAGTATTAGCTAAGTAAATGGGGTTAAGAAATTTAATTCTAGGTGTCAGGAAGAATATATGCAAATGCCTAAAGTCCAGGCAATAGGGGTAAAGCCATGTCCATGTCAGTTCATTTATTCAGCAACTATTTACAACTGGTTATAATGCAATGTGGAAGGTTCTGGAGACATAAAAAAATAGGCATAGTCTCTATCTGTCCCAGTGAAACTCAGTAACGAGTAGTGATGTCACTTCTTGGTAACCATGGTGGTAAGGTCACCCTAAATCTTGGACTCAGTCTCCTGGGTCTCATGTGACAAGACTTAATACCTTGAGAAAAACTGTCTGCCCTTGAATGTTTGCCCACCTGTCAAGCAAAGAGGACACAGACCTCAGCTGGAATGTGTACCATTTTCTCTTAACTCTGGATTCATACTCACTTGATCTTTGATTGATGGGACTCAGCTATAGACTAAATATTTGTGTCCCCTCATATTCATATGTTGAAATCCTAACCCCCAATGAGATGGTATTAGGGAGGTTGAACCTTTGGTAGATTAGGTCATGAGGACAGAGCCCTCATGAATAGGGTTAGTGCCCATGTAAGAGACCCTCAGAGAGCTCCCTTGCCCCATTTGCCATGGGAGGTCAGTGAGAAGTCATCCATGAAGCAGGAAATGGGCTCTCCCTAGACACTGAATCTGTTGGTGCCCTGATTTGGGAAGTGCCCTGATTTGGTGATTTCCCAGCATCTATGAGAAATATTTGTTCTTTAAACCACTGAGTCCATATTATTGTTATAATAGCAGCCTGAATGGACTAAGGCAAACTGTTACCAAGAAGTGTGGGGAGGGTGCTACTATAACAAATATCTAAAAATGTGGTAGTGGCTTTGTAACTGGATAATGAGATGCTGGAAGAGTTTGGAGGTACATGCTACAAAAAGCCTATATTGTCATGAACAGACCTGTAAAGGTGATTTCTTTTTTTTTTTTTTCCCATTAAGTTTATTGGTACATTTTCTGTATAAAATACAGTTACATTCATCATTGGGATCTTGTGCCATTACATGAATATCTTGATTCTTTTTTTTCCCCCCTTCCCTTGCCCTCCCTTCAGCCCCTCCACCCTTCCCTATTTGCAAAGATTTTGTTTCCATTTTTTTCCTTTTCTCGTATTTTTTCTTTTCCCTTTTTTCCTTTCCCCTACCCCTCCCACTTCCCCTGCACCTTTAAACATTTTCTTCCTGTTACAAAATATCAATTATACATTTTAAAATTACAATATCAAGATCTAGGAGACATTACCACAGATTTTACAGAATTTAAAAGGATATAGAAAGCATATTACAAAAATCTTTT
>NW_004624817.1:5376515-5400406 GCF_000247695.1 Heterocephalus glaber
GTTATCTGAGTAATTATTTCTGATTTCATTTTTCCCAGATCCTCTTTTGTTGCCAGTTCAGAGAGTCCAGGTGGTTGAGTATCAGAGTGTTCCCTCTCGTTTTCCTTTGGGGTTGCTGTAGGTGATCCAGAAGTCTTTTTTTGAGACTTGTTTATGTGTCTTCTCATTTCCATGGGGGTGGGGTGGGGTGGGGTGGGGGTGCTTCTGGCACCCATGTGGCTCACCTTCTCTGCCCCAGGAGCTTGGGATGGCAGTGGGGGAGCTTCCTTCTGGGTGCTGGGACCGACTCAGCTTCTCTGCCCTAGGAGCTTGGGATGGCGGTGGGGGAGCTTCCTTCCGGGTTCTGGGACCAGCTCAGCTTCTCTGCCCTAGGAGCCTGGGATGGCAGTGGAGGAGCTTTCCTCAGGGTGCTGGGACCAGCTCAGCTTCTCTGCCCCAGGAGCTTGGGATGGCGGCGGGGGAGCTTCCTTCCGGGTCTGTAAAGGTGATTTCTGATGAGAGCTTAGAAAGAGGAGAGCAGTAGAGAAAGCCTCAATCTTTTTAAAGAATATCAAATTAATCCTGGACAAGGTGTTGTTAGAAATATGGATGGCAAAGGGCAGAAATGAAGAACATGTTATTAGATATGGGAGGAAAGATGATCCTTTGTTATAAAGTGGCAAATTACTTGGTTGAATAGGTTTCCTGTTCTTATGTATGTGTTTGTATATATGCTTACACATGCATGTGTGTTCATGTTCTATGTTCTGAGGAAGGTAGAACTTGCACCTAGTGAAATAGTTTTT
Organism: Heterocephalus glaber; assembly: GCF_000247695.1. The sequence continues at coordinate 5,377,301 of NW_004624817.1, forward strand.
TTTTTGGTACTGGGGATCGAACTCAGAACCTTGCGCTTGCAGGGCAGGAATAGTACCACTGAGCTAAATCCCTGGCCTGAAATGATATTTAGTTGGAGCAATTTCTAAGCAAAGTTGTTGAAGGTGCAGCTTGGCTCCTCCTGCCTATTTAGAGAAAAATGCAATAGGAAAGAAATGACTTAAGGAATTGTTAAGCAGAAAAGGAACTAGAAGTTAAAGATTTGCAAACTTCTCAGCCTATCTGTATTGCAAAAAAATGAGAAAACATGTTTGGAAGAGAGCACTAACGATGTGGCCAAGTGACTATTTGATAAGATTAATATAGTTGTGGACCAGCTCTCCAATCAGCCATCTCAACAGAAGCTAAGCACTATCCTTCAAGGTAAGAGAATGAAGTGGGAGGTGATTCAGAGATCACCAGAGCTGACTCCTTGGCTTCAAAAGGGGAAACTATCACCTAGCTTTCAACAGGCCACATGGCCTCTTCCTGAAGTTATCAGGACAGTGTGATCCAGATCTCTGGGGGCAGGACTGTCTGTAGCCTTGTGGGCCCAGACCCTTTCTATCAAAACTGTTAGGACAGGACCACTACCGTAGTGGAATGAAATTCTTGAAAGTGGAATCCCTGCCCCATAAGGCCTCCAGGGTGGACCGCTGAGCCAAAGAGGATAATTTTTGGCTTTAAAACTCTCATGGAGTTTGCCTTTTATATGGACTTACTTGGAACTCATTATATATTTCTTCTTTCCTGTTTCTTTGTTTGGAATAGAAATGCATGTTCTATGCCTATCCCACCATTATATTTTAAAGTGCATCACTTCTTGGATTTACAGGTTCACAACTGAAGAACAATTTGCTTCAGTATGAATCTTACCTTGAGTTTCATCCATATCTGATTTAGATGACATTTACATGAGACTTTAGTTTTCAGGCTTTAGAGTTGACGCTGGAGCAAGTTAATACTTTTGGAAAAAGAAATGAGAATTTAAAAAAGCTTTTGCAGCTCTGGGATATAGTAAATGTATTTTGCATGAGAGAAGAACATGATTGGGAGGGGAGAGGCAGAGACAGAATGCTATAAACTGAATGTTTGTGTCACCCCAAAATTCAAATGTTGAAATCCTAACTCCCAACATTATTGTATGTGATGGTGGGGGCCTTTGGTGGGTCAGTAGGAGGACCAAGGATCATGAGGACCAAGCACTCCTGAATGGGATTAGTGCTCTTATAGAAGAGACCCTCAGAGACCTCCCTTGCTCCTTTTGTCATTGGAAGACAGTGCAAATATGGCCATTTGAGAGCAGGGCATGGTGGCATATGCCTGTAATCCCAACACTCTGGGAGGCTAAGGCAGGAGGATCACAAGTTCTAGCCCAGCTTGGGCAACTCAATGACATAGTAAGACCCTGTCTCAAGAAAACCAAAAACCAAAAAACCAAACTGGAAATGTAGCTCAGTTCAAAGGGCCCTCATCAGGTACTCTGTCTGATGGTTCCTTGATCATGGGCTTCCTAGCTTCCACTGCTGTGAGAAATGAATGTTTAAGCTACCCTGACTATGGTATTTTTGTTTTAGCAGACTGAATGGATGAAAACAGGCTCATATTTGTTATTATAATTGATGATTGGTCTCAGCCTTATCCATTGTTTTAAATATATTTCAAGTGGTATTTTAGCTCTGTTTTTCTGAGTTCTGATAGAATTCTTGGTGGTTACTTATCTTGGACTATGCATTGCATAATTCCAGAGTATATCCTTCAGATAGACTGTTACAATTTGGGCCACCCTCCCCTAAGGAAGCAACAGTGCAACATTGTGGTCATGGTTAAAGAGAAAGGAAGTAAAGTTAAATACTGACTGTGTATCAGGTGAGGTGGTTTGTATTCTTCATTTAGTACATCCAGCAATGCCTTTCGGTTAAATGCTGTTATTATTTTCATTTACAAAGGAGGAGAGTAAAGTTTAGTGAACTAAGTCAGCTTGTGATGGCTTAATATTAGAGCTCAGATCTAACTCTAAAGTCCATGCTTTTCTTCTGCTCCAACATTTCCCAATGTAGTTGCAGACTTCAGGTCTTGTGTGTCTTGTTTCCATGGCTTTTTTGGCCTTGTTACCAAGATCTGCTTGGCCTTTCTGTGTCAGTAACCTAAGGATTTTCAGCATGGCTGAAGCTCAGGAGTGTGTCCTGCTTGGGAGATAAACGAGTCTTTTTTCCATCTAAAATTTATTTTTGTGTTTAGCATGATGCAACTATATAGCTATGACTGGAATCATTTTTAAAGAGCAAGTTAGCTCTGGATTTGTTGGGCTGTCTTTCTTACTTCAGCTCTCATGGTATTCTCAGGGGATAGACACTGGAGATGGCTCACTAGAAATGAGTTTGAGTGGAAAAAAGCCTTGGAATTAAGTCCTTGGAATTGAACTTGAGATTCCCTCAATTGTTCTAAATGGCAAGGCTGCTGTGGTTGATTAGGTATTTGTAAATTAGTACAGAATGCCTATTTTCTAAGGTCCTAATGTTATTCTTTCAGCTAGAGATACTGGATCTATTGACCTCAGATATTTTTTTTCCCCTTCCCAGAGTTGCTGTGTGTGTGTGTGTGTGTGTGTGTGTGTGTGTGTGTGGTGGAAGAGGCATGTATATATGGTTTTTTTTTTTTTTTTGGTACTAGGGATCGAACTTGGGTCCTTGTGCTTGTGAGGCAGGCGGCGGAACCACTGAGCTAAATCCCCGGCCCGAGGCATGTATATATGTAAGGCAGAGTTTGGGGAAAAAGATGGGAGAGGATGTGGGAGGTGTTATGTGTCCCTTTACCTGCTTTTGAGCTTTTTTCTTCTTTTCTTCTCTTGGAAGTTTTGTAGTCCCATTTAAGAGGTAAAGTCCTAAGTAACACGAGGATGCCACACTCATCCATCCTGTGTTCCAGCTCTACCAGACTGCTTGCTGTTCTTGAAGTATGACAGGCCTTTTCATATCTGAAGTCTCTGTACTTTCTGTTCCCTCTGTCAGAATAGCCTACCCGTCTTCTTAATCCCATGTGTCCCTCTTTCATGATCCATTTTACATGTCATCTTTTCAGTGATACCACCTTTGATCTCTTCTTTCTATGGAGGAAGTCACATTCACTTTTGTGCCTTTGTAGCACTTTATAAAGGCCTTTTGTTACATTTAGCCATCTGTCTTCCTCTCCACATCTTGAACCTCTTAAGAGCAAGAAGCTGCTGGACACAGTGGCACATGTCTATAATCCCAGCTACTGGGGAGGTTAGGGCAGGAGGATTGCAAGTTTGAGGGCAGCCAGGGTGACTTAATAAGACCCTGTCTCAAAATTTAAAAATAAAAAAAAAAAAGTTTGGATATAGCTCAGCATTCCCATGTGTTCAATCTCCAGTACTGGGGTTGGCAGAGGTACATATGAGGAGAAAGTACAGGAGATTGAGTTAATTTCATCTATCTCGCACAAGCATAGGGTCTGAGGGAGACTAGAGTATAAGCACTGAACAATTCAATTCACCACAGAACATCAGCGTATCAGTGTACTGATGCCTAAACTGGAAGTTTATTGTGCACAACTATTTTATTTACCTCTGTAAACTAAAATGATTCTTTTCACCAATTCACTGTACTATGTATCTTGAAGGCCCCATAGCCCTTTCAATATGCATGACAGTCTAACTCCCAGGGAGAACAGAGCACAGATGTTGTCTTTGCCTTAGCTTGCCCTTTACCTCATGGTGCTCTTCTAAGCTCCTGGACCTGACCCACGGAATGGGAAGGGAGGAAATGCCAAGAATGAGCCTCTCTTGGCATCCTGACTCCTTGGTTCACAGGTTTGGCCCTGTGGGGCAGCAAAAGGTGAGAAAATGGAAATGAACCTGTTCTCTATAATAGTAGCTGAAAGGGAGTGCCTCCAGATTGTTAATGCAGTCATGTTTCAGCTGCTGCAGTGAGGCACTCCCTGTTGCATTCTGGATCTAAGGCAGAATCTGTTTTTCTGAATTGGCTCACATGGCTTGTCCTGAGATTTTTTAAAAGGCTGACACTGAACAAGTTATCTTAAACTTGTTTTTCTACCATTGTCAGGCAACATACTGTGAGATTGCTGTCATCTCTTCATTTTAGATGGGGAAAGTGAGGCACGGGACTAACTCATGGTCATGTGATTTGTGTCAGCTGAGGCTAGACATTAGTTGTTCAACTCTCTACAAGGTGCTGTCTTCACTATTCCATTATGCTTTTGATAACATTTCTTTTTTCTGTTTGTGATTCCTGTAGATTTTTGAAGTTGGTAAGGGTGAATTAACAAGGAAACCTGTTATCTTTTCCTTGTTACTCTTTGGTATCTATACATCTGGATAGAGGGGCATTGAGGGAAGACTTAGTGAAGGACTGAATGAAAAACAAATTTGAGCCAGGAAGAAGTCACTGTTTAAGCCACAAGAAGACTAAGAAAAGCAGATCTTTTCCAGTTTGATGGGAACATCCTTGGCTCTGGTGATTATTCTTGTGGTTTGGCTTTCCTGGTATTAAATGCAGCCTTTGCTGGAACATGGAAGGAATTTGCTTTGTAACACTGGTGTTTTATCTGGTGAGCTAGCTCCATAATAAAATTTCTGGGAAAGTGCCGCACCTGTGGTAGCTGAGGATGTCTTTGGACCTTTAGGCCTTTTTCTTATTCACCAAGAAAAGTCACAGGACATAGGGACTATGTGCAATATTATAAATAAGTAACATTTGTTAAATGGTTACTATGTTTTCTGGAACTATTTTAGAATTCTTTTAATCTACACTTTCCTCCCTGAGTAGTTACTATAATTTTTTGTTAACTTTTCAAATTGACTTAATTGAGATATAATTTACATGTAATAAAATGCTTTCATTTTATATGCTCAGTTTGAGTATACTCCTGTGTAACCTCTCTTCTGCAAACAAGATACAGATATTTGTATCAGTAGGTACTTTTTTTTTTTTTTTTTGGTACTAGGGATTGAATTCCTGTGCTTGTGAGGCAGGCATAGCACCAATGAGCTAAATTCCCAACCCAGTAGGTACTATTATTGACCTCATTCCCCAGAGGGGAAACCTGAAGCATAGAAAAGTTTAGTGACTTGTCCAAGATCCCATAGGTAGTAATAGAGCCAGGATTTAAATGACTGTGTGGCTCCAAAGCCCCTATTCTTGAGCCCGAATTATTTTTTTAAAAGACTTTCACTCCTAGGGTCAAGTGATCCTCCCTACCTCAGTGTTTCGATTATCTGGGACTGTAGACATGCACCACTGCACCTGAGTACAAGCCCATATTCTTTTTTTTTTTTTGGTACCAGGGATCGAACTCGGGTCCTTGTGTTCGCATAGCAGGCGGCGAAACCACTGAGCTAAATCCCAAGCCCACGAGCCCATATTCTTAACTAACGTGCTGTGTTACCTTTTGTCTCATCTGTGATCCAACTATTGCCCTTCTTACCTTCATGGATGAGTATATCAATAAGTAAGAGGACATAGGCTTAAAGTCTATCCACTAAAGGGGATCCTTAGGGAGCAAGAAGTCCAGAGATAGACAGTGGGGAGGCATGAAGCAGTTATCTAAGTACCTCTACAATTTCAGGTCCAAAATCAGTCAGAGCTGCTTGCTTTTTGCCCAGGTTTTGTCTCTTTAGGCCTGTGAAGAATGGAGTGGACTAGAGTGCCTTATAACAAGGTTATCAGTGTGATATATCTGAAAAAGGGGTTGGCTCCTAAGCAAACATAACTGATGTATGTAGGTATGGAGGATAAGCACAGATCATAGTCTCATGTTCATAGTGATCTGGGTAGCAGGCCTCCACCAGTTCTGGACATAGTGTTATAAAGGCAATGTGGGAAGACTAAAGCATGTGTAAATTGGGCAGCCAAGATTGAGGGAACCTTGAAATCAGATTGAGGAGGGGTTGAAGGAGCCAGGATTGGATACTGTGAAGAAAAAATGTAATCAGTGTCTTCATATTCTTGAAAAGCTACTCTTAGGAAAAGATAACTAACTTATTTTTCTTTGTGGCTTCAGAAGACATGATTAGAGCCCAGTAGGAGTGACAGTATAGTAGATTTTGGAAAAATTGAAGTACAATGGATATGACATTGTTAAAAGGTTTTGAGAGGAGGTTTAGCTGCCAGAGCTGTAGAGCATGCGTCCCTGGTGCTTGAGTGCGTAGACCACGGCCATGGCTGTGACTATCTTGTGCTTGGCATCCTCTGTGTAGGTGACACCTTGTGTATCATGCTCTCCAGGAACACCTTCAGCACCTCATGTGTCTCCTCGTAGATGAGGCCGGAGTTGTGCCTGATGTGGCTGCAGTGCCCTGGTTGTTGTCGTGTAGCACCTTGTGATGGTGCTTGGTACCACCTTTACCAAGGCCCTTGCCTCCCTTGCCATGTCCAGACATGATGAAGCTGCTACTAAGAGACTTCATCAGCTTGGTATACAAATAAGGCCAGATCTCATTTCAGTATTAAAATTAATCTCTGGAATGAGTATATCTAGAAATTTAGTGTGTCTTCCTTGAAGACTTTCTTCCCTCTTTCTCTTTCTGTAGTATTCAAGAACTGTAAGGGAGTATTAAGTCCAAGGGAGTCAGATTTAGTTCCAAATAGAAAACTAAGGAATCTTACTAGTTTGCTAATGGACTCCATTTTTAGCTTCTGTTGGTGCTACATAGTATGACTTTTAAAAATGGATCATTCACAGTGTGCATTTTCCTCATTTAGTGCAACCATGAGAACTAGGTTCTGCATAAGTCACAGTGATTCTATGAGGGAGGATAATCATACTTCTTTAATGTCATCCTTGGCCTAGGATCTACTGTGCTTGAGCTTGCAAGGTAAAAGTACAAGTTTATAGGTATATAAACTCATCTATTAGAGGAGGGAACCCCCATAGTACCCTATTGACTGAGTCTAGAAGTGTTTAAAACTTCAACCACATTCTAATTCCAGAACCAAGCTGAGCACGCTGGTGCCTGCCTGCAATCCTAGCTATTCATGAGGCTGAGCCAGAAGGATTGCAAGTTTAAGACTTGTTTGGCCTATTTAGTGAGATCTTGTGTCAAAATAATAAAGTAAAAAGGTCTGCAAATGTATCTCAGTGATAGAGCTCCCCTGAATTTGATCCCCAGTACCACACATGAAAACAACAACAACAAATGAAACAAAACAACAATAACAAATTAATTCCAGAACTAGCCTTCTCCCGGGATGATTTTGCTTACCTATTGAGCTTAGAACACCTATTCAGACTTTCTCTTACCTCAGTGTGAGCACTTCCTGTTGGCATTTAGTGTCCCTTTAACCTTACTTAGGATCTCAGTCTGTTAGAGAAATTCTAATAGCATCAGACTTCAAAAGTGAGGGGGTCAGTGTTTCAATATCTCTCCCCAGGAGGGCTTTGGGTCCTGTACGTTTTTATATTCATTTTCTTCAGCTTTGCATTCCAAGGGGTATTGGGAAGTCTTTGCCAAGTCACAAAAAAATCTCATGGTATGCTATTCCCAATGGCAGTATGTGCCCATTTGACTTATATTTTATGGTTAAAAGAGGAGTTCTCACGGACAAGAGTCTGCCCCCAGATGATTTGATACTTCTAAGAGAAGGATGACACTTTAAAATGGCGGTTTCTCTAACTAAGGTAGTTTTAATTTTTGTTTAGTTTGGTTCCTTGTTATACAAGGTAGATTTTAAAAAATTTATCGGAATTTACTTTCTTTTATGTTCCAAGGGATTGAACCCAGGGCGTTGTGCATGCTAGGCAGGAGCTACATCACCAACCCACTGAATTAACCCCAACCCACTCACTGGATGGTCTTCCTTCCAGAATAAGCAAGGTTAGCATTAGAAGATGTGAGAAGGGACAACTGGACCATGTAGTCTAAACTTGGATCTTAAAATTCCTTTCTCCCCAAAAGGACTCTTCCTAATTATTTTCATTACTACCTTACTAGTTTTAGCAATGCACTGATCTCTCATTATGTTTGATCCCAAGTTGGGTATAGGAACTTCTCTGTATTACCATGTAACAATGCCCTATTAGAATGTTTAGATAAGAATTTTCTAAAAAATAAAGGAAATCAGCAGGAAAATAAACATAGTTATTGAAACTAGATAATCTAGTTTATAAGATAGCACTTTGTGTACACATAGGCAGAGTCATCATGATCATGAGGCTGTATGCTGGAAAAGAGATGAGAGGGCTATGAATTAGGATGAATTGGACTCCAGAAACCTGTCTAGCTTTGACATTCTATGATTCTTCTATGCCAGTGGTGGTGAACGTATGGCAGGTGTGCCTCAGCAGGCTGTTTGTATCACTGAAAGCTCTAAAAGGTTCACCTTCACTGTTCTAGGCATTTCTAATCTGGTAATTCTAGAACTGACTTTGTACTGTGATTCCTGGAAATCTTCTAGGCCCAACAGTGAGGTCAAAAAAGTGGGTGACTCTTACCTAGTTGAGGTTACCAGTTTTCTCATTTCTGCATTTCTCCCCTAGGCCAGAGAAATACAGATATAAAATACAGCCTCTATTATGATATGTATATTTTACTACAGTTTGAAAAAAACAGCTATATTCTTTGCAATGATGTTAGTCTGTCATTTCTCATTTGACTCAACACCTTGTGATATGAGCAAGAAAAGTATTTGTTAAGGTGGTTTTAGGGATGAAGAAATTGAGGTCCAGAGAAGTTAAATAATTTATTTGCCCAGATTACATACTAGATTAGTATCTTTAGTCCTCTCAGCAAGAACTAGAGTCCAGATTATGTGTTTACTTAGTATTTTTTCTCTTATGTTATTCCTAACACTCAAAGCTTTCCATGGATACCTTTCAGGTTGGCTTTTTTAAAAAAATTGACCTTCTCTTTGGATTTCCCTCATTCTGTAGCTGAAGCTGTATGCACTCGTTAGAGATCATCATCCCAATTGTGTTCCCTACTGAGTGGGAAGGGAAAGAAACATCTCACCCACTGTAATTCTTCTTTTGTTGCTTGTTTTCTGGGATCTTCATATCGTTGCTGACAAGAATGACTCATAGACTTCACTATGTGATATTCTGGGTTAAGAGAGCTTTTTCCTTAGTTCTAAAAGAAATTCGTTAATTGTTATGTATGGTTGAGACACAGCTGTTTAGCAGCTTTACCCAGAACACGATAATTCTCTCTTCTAGTTGAGCCCAGACCTAACAATTTGGCTTGGTAAAACTCTGCTGCCATGTTAGGCCTGGCTATGTAGTCAGTGTTCTAGGGGAAGCCTTTGGGGTGAGGGGAGAGGGACTCAGAATCTATCTGGGTAGATAAGTCATACATAAATAGTAAAATAATTTGAGACAGTTTTGAATAAAATGCAAAATCAAATTGTATACTTATAAATATTTAAATGTGGAGAATAAGTGATAAAGGGCTTAGGGCATGTGCTTTAGAACTGTGGGCCATTGGCAAGCTAACAAAACTCCTCTAACCACTTTTTCCTTACCTATAAAATGGTGATAACAGTAGCATCACAGGGCTGTGAAGACTAAATGAGTAATGTGAGTAAAGTACCAATACAGTGCCTGATGCATGGAAGGCAGACTCTTTTTCAAGGAGTCTGTGGAGGAGCTAGATTTGGAAGGTTGATTTGTATCTTTTGTTGTTACTTGTTTGTTTTATTTTGTTTTGTTTTTTTACAGGAACACCAAAGTGAGTCTTTATTTTAGCAGGGCCCATGCTTCATTGTGCGTGAGTGTGTGTGTGTGTGTGTGTGTGTGAGAGAGAGAGAGAGAGAGTACACAGGAGGGAGCCCTTCTAGACTAACCTGAGAAGTGGCTGGGGAGTGCTGCTTAGGGAGAGGGGATGAAGATAAAGGATGGCAGGCTATAACTGAAGAGGCAGGTCCTACAGGTTAGTCAACTTGGTTGGAGTTGTGGGTACATAGGAGAAGCAGTGGAAATAAAATTAAAGAGACAGAAATATGGACTTTGTATCAAAGTATTTTATGCAAGTGTTTTTAAGCCATGCACATGTTTGTATGTATTTTGTATAAAACTCCTTCTTGTGTTCTATACTATAGTGTTTGAACCATAGAGCAAGACTGCTGTGTATATTGCCCCCACTTAGTTTTCTTCTCCTGCCCTAGTTTCTTGACCTGAAGAATGGAGCTGATAGTAATGATACCTAAAAGGGTTGTCATGAGGATAAATTAAGTAACAAATATAAAGTGCTTAGAATAGCCTCCACACATAATGCTACTTAAATGTAAGGTGCTGAGATTACCATTACTATTTAAATGAAACAAAACTTTTATAAAACAGTACATTTCCTTCCTAGTGAATTCTGATAATTCAAAACAAGAATGAACCACTGACTGAGGGATTGACATCTGCAGTTTGAATACTTTGGCAATAGGTAATGGAGAGCCACCAAAGTGGTGAGGAAGGTGTGGCCTGCAGAGAGTGGGATTAAATAAAACATCTGATCAGGAGGAGCAGGAAGAATTAGAAGGAAGAGAGTTGGAAAAGGGTTTTTGAGAGAGTGTGTCCATGTTAAATCATATAGAATTATAAACATTCTTGTATTTGAAGGTAATTCTTTTTTTTTTTTGGTCCCGGGCATCAAACTCGGAACCTTATGCTTGCAAGGCAGGTGGCAGAACCACTGAGCTAAATCCCGGGCCCCGAAGGTAATTCTTGACAAAGTTAGTCAGTAGAAGTATAGGGCCTGGGGAGCCTTATCAAGACCTTGCATTCTAGTGAATGAAATACAGCAAGAGGGTAGCAAACTGTGTTGCCACAAGAAAAGCATCTATGTATACTTTTGAGTGAATAAAATATAAAATATAAAGACAAATAGAGTGATCACTGAGGATTGCAGAGGCAGGAAGATCCCCTGGAGGGGCACTGCTTGGATTGGGCTTGAATGTAGGGTAGGTTTTTGTTTTTTTTTTGGTACCGGGCATCGAACTCTGGACCTTGCACTTGCTAGGCAGGCAGCTGAACCGCTGAGCTAAATCCCCGATCCTGTAGGGTAGGTTTTGATCAGCAGGGGTCACTGCATGGAGGTAAGAATAGGTATGGTATGTGAACAAGTTAGTGCCAAACCAGTACTTGGACCTGGTTTCTCTGTTTTAGTGAGCTCTGTACAGAAGCATGCCTTAAATGGCTGTGTAGTATTTAGAACACAGGTGGCAATCTTATCATTAAAGTGGCATAAGTAGCCCCCAGTTTCTTGGAAGAGTGGTCTGTGGTGGCTGGGTGGCACATTTCTGGCTTCTTCGCAAATTCTAGGTCCCAGAAAGGCCAGGCTGAGCTGGCATTCTGCAGAGGCTGGATTGGGGATGGGGAGGTACTACAGAACATAGGCAGCTACCTACTTCCCTTTGGATATTGGTTCAAGAGAAGGCCTGAAAACTTGCTCTCCAGCCCATTTCCATTGTTGCCTGTGCTCTATGCCTAGGATAGATCTTACCAGAACATGAGTTTGGTGATGGGTGAGTAGGGTGGCAGGGTCTGGGGATTTGGGGGATCTGCTGAATGGACTGTGGTTTAGTGTGAGCTGTTTGCTTTGCTCTGTATTTGTTCAGTATTATAGGACTTTTTATCTTTGGCTGGCTCAGGGTTGAAACCCCTAAAGGCTGCATTTGAACTGGATTGTTCTCACTTTGGCTTGCTTCAAGCCTCAAGTTTTAAGCCATTAGTAGTTGTATATACCAGCAGAGGTCTTTGTGAGATAAGATTGCCCTAGCAGCTGTGGAATCCAGTTTGCAAGGCAGGAAGCAAAAGTATTTGAGGAAAAGATAAAGAAGCTCTTGTAGAGTCTCAAGCTTATGCCCAGAGTTTGGCATCTTTTGATTACAAGGTGGTACAAGCACCATTACAGAATTTGATGGATTTTATAGGGAGCAGATATCCCAGAAGGATATGAGTACTAAAGCAACAGTATATTCTCCCTGACGCCCCCCCCCCCCCGCTTTTTTTTTTGACCGTGTTAGAAATTGCTATGGCTTGTGTTTAGATGTCTCCCCAAAGCCTCATGCAGTCATAGATGCTGCTTTTCAGAGGTGGCTGGATCTAGAGTGTGTGACACTGGAATTGATTCTTGGTGTAATGCTAGGATCAAGGGCACTAGGATTAGGGGTGTGAGTGCTACCTGCCCTAAAGTAGCTTGGATAAGATAAGGGATGGAAAGAGCTGTGGTAGACCCTTGTTGCTTTGCTACTTTCTGCACGCCAGGAGGTGTTCCTCCTTTGTGATGCCTGTCTGCCATCCGCTCTGCCTTGGAGCCAGCTGATTATCAACTGAGACCACTTCAAACTGACAGCTGAAGAAACCTTTCCTCCTTTAACTTTGGTTGTCAGGTATTCTGTCTCAGCAATGAGAAAAGTAACTAAGACAGGGATTGAATCCAGAGCTTTGCTGTCGCACACATAGTACTCTAGGAAGGACTGTATCACTGAGCTATACCTTAAGCTTATAGCATATTTCTTTTTTTTGGTACCAGTGATCAAACTCAGGACCTTGCACTTGCCAGGAAGGCACGGTGCCACTGAGCTAAATCCCCGGCCCTTGCATATTTCTTTCTTTTTTTCTTTTTGCAGTACTGAGGAGTGAACCCAGGGCCCAATGCACACTAGACAAGCACTCTATCATTGAACTATACGCCCAGCCCACCTATAGCATATTTCTTTCACCCCAAGGCAATTCTTCTGCTCTTCAGGCCTCTTTAGCCCTATCTGTGCAGACTTAGCACTCTAGCATCTAAATGTTCCATGTTCCTCTAATCAGGCTCCAAGAACATCTCCTTTGGGAAGCCTTTCCTTTGACTCCTTATGGAAAATTAATAATCTTAATTCCATAAGAACTGATATGTTCCTTAATTCTAGCTCTTTTAAATATTCTGATTGTTTATGTTCCGCACTAAATGCTAAAGGCAGTAAGCTGATAAGCATGATTTTTTTCTGCAAAAGCTATTGTGATTTAATTTTTGAAAAGATTAGTTATTACTCAATGTGGCTTTTTTCAAAAGAGCCATAGGCCAATTCAGATTTTTACTGTAAAAAATCTAGAGTTGGGCATGGTGGCACATGCCTGTAATCCCAGCACTCGGGAGGCTGAGAAAGGATTGCAGTTAAGTTTGAGGCCAGCCTGGACTATATAGTGTCTCAAAAAAACCCCCAAAAACAACAACAACAAAAAACTAGAATACATGGAAAAATATACCAAGGAACAAATAAAATATAACTTCCCATTCATTCCTCCTCTCCATATGTCTCATACAGTTATATCACTAAGATTTGAAGAAAACAATTTGTCACTTTTTTTTGGTGACATTTGGTGACATTAATATAGGGCCTCAGTCCTGTTTTTTTTTTTTTTTTTGCAGACAAGGTCTCACTATGTAGTTCAGGCTGGCCTTAAACAAACTTACTTTATAGCCCAGGCTGGTCTCAAACTCACGGCAATCCTTCTGCCTCAGCCTTGTGAGTGCTAGGATTGCAGGCATCCTTTTTATTTTGAGACACAATTTTACTAAATTGTGCAGGCTGAGCTCAAACTTGCTATCCTACTACCTCAGGCTCTCAGAGTGCTGGGATCATAGGCATGCACAGTTGCACTTGGCCAAATTATCACTTTTATACACAAAATTCACATAGATGATAGAAGCCAATGAATTAATCAAAAGATGGGTTCATCTATAATGAAATACCAAAAAGCTTACCAGAAGGTAAGCTTTTTGAAGTCGGAGATTTATTTTAATTACATAGCTCTAGAACCTAATCTATAGCTCTAGAAACCTAGCTTACATACAGAATATTCTAAATGAATGGGTTAATGATGGATTTTCAGTACTTTTTTCTTGTTAGGAGTTTAAGATCTCAACTAAGTTGATTTGGTGGGTGGATCTCAGGCTGGGGTCAAATTCTATGTCTTATATTCAGATTTAAGATAATATAAAATGTGTTTTCCTCACAAGGTGTTAACCTTGGCCTTGTCTTTTTTAGTATTCCTCTCTTTTCTTTAATTGCCATTTAAAGATCTGTATTCAGTGAATGAGCTGATGCAGGGGAATGTTTCCCTGAGGACATGGCTTATAATGGCAGCCAAGGCTTTGTGCCTGATTAACTCACTGATTGAATCACTGACCTCTGGAGACCCCAAGAGAGGGAACATGGGTATTTTTAAACTGCCAGAACTCTGTATGCATTTATGGAGAGAGTGGAGGGAGGAGTGGGGATCAGTGTGATGGTAAAATGAAAAGAGAATGGTCATAAAATCAAGAGTTTTAAACTCTTCCTCAATATCCTGTTTTACAATATTTTGAATTTTCTTTACTGTGACCTAGTAGAAAGGGGCAGAAGCCACGAGACTGTCTTCTGCTGCTAACTTACTACTGCACTACTTAGGACAAACCTCCATTGCTTGATGGGTCTCACTTTCTTAATTTGTCAAATGGGGTCAGGAATCTCTGCCTTGCTTGACTTCCTGGACTGTAGTTGGGATTGGTGAGATATTAGGTAAGAAAACTCTGCAGAACAGAGATGATGGTATCCTGGTCAGCACGAGAGGAATGTAGTGACTCTACCATCACATCTTTATTACATTGTCTTCTTGTCTCTGGAGGAATAATAAGTTATAGTCTGGCCCTAGATGCTCCAACCTTTCTGGTTTTCTAGCCTCTACCCTGTCACTTCTCATTTTATAATATGGCTGACCCAGAAAAATTAGTTGTCCCTGCAAACCCCCTATCACCTCTGACTTTCCTTTGTCAGAGCTCTCCCCAGGCTGTCTCACCATTATCAGTGTGAAGGTAGCTATTAAAAATGTAGGCTCTGCTGGGCATGGTGGTGCATACCTGTACTTCCAGCACTCTGGGAGGCAGTGGAGTTGCAAGTTCAAGCTCAGCCTGGGCAACTTAGTGAAACCTCGTCTCAAAAAAAAATAAAAGAAAAGGAAGAAAAGAATATAGGCTCTGGAGTCAGTCTGTCTTTGTTTGAATTATTACTTTTATAATTTACTGGCTGTGTACTCTTGAACATGTTACTTAATCTCTCTGTAGTTTCCTATCTATATAATGAGAGGGCCAATAGTAATTGGTCCACGGGGTTATTGTGAGAATCAAATGGGGCAATATATATGAAGAATTTAGAATAGTGCCTGGCATATAGTCAGCATTCAAAAACATTATTTATGATCAAAATAATCATAAGTATTCAACTGTCTCTTCTTTTAGATAGGGACCAAGTTTATTTCATTATATTTCTTGTCATTATATTTCTTGTCCATAGCACAGTCTGTAGCAGGCACTTCATAAGAATTTCTTCAATAAGAGTATACATTTGAGGGCCAGGGATTTAGCTCAGTGGTTTCCGCCACCTGCTGCTCAAGCGCAGGCACCCGAGTTCGATCCCCAGTACCAAAAACAAAACACAAAAAAGAAACAAAACAAAACAAAAAAAAGAGTATACATTTGATTACTAGGTCTCCCATATACAGTACTAATTTTGTGATTATGAGAAAGAGGCTTGTATTCCTAAAGTCTTAGTTTATCTCTTAAATGGGAATTATAATCATTGCCTTATAAGGCTATTGTGAGAATTAAGTAATATAAAATGCCAGGCAATGAATAAATGTCATTTCCTTCCATACTTGCTAGCTGTGTGACATGTGGGGCCCAGTAATCTGCTGGTTACTGTATACCAAGGTAGTGGACTGTGAACCCAGAGGTACTTGAGAGGTGATGTTTTCTGGATTTTTGGACTGGGAAAGAAGAAGGAAACAGTACCTTGGGATTATTGTTAGCATTTCTAGCCTTTTTCTATCTGCCTGCTTTGTTTCTTCTTCCTTGCAGTCTAAGTTCCTAAAATAGCCAGAATATTTCTCTGCTTCTTAGTTTTCCAAGTGTCTTAAGCAACCAGAGGCAGTTTTATTTTGGCTCCTTTAAAGCTGGTTCTATTTGGCCTTTGTCATTCTTCATTAGCTATTAGCATATCCTGCTTATATTCAGTTTCCTGACCTGCTGTACTTTTTCTAGGGCTAAAATGGCACCCATATCGTTTCAGGTAAATCACTTTATCTGGTTCTCTCTCCTCAGTGGAAAGCATACTGGCTTGTGAGGTTGAAGACTTGAGTTATAGTGCTGGCTCTGCCGTCTGTGTGACTGTGGACAAGGGTCTTGCCCTATCTGTGTCTCAAGCTTTTCATCATTAAAATGAAGGATTTGAATCAAGTAAGCGGTTTCTAAGAGTCTTTAAATTTTGTGTTTCAGATTGGACAATTACCTCTCTTAAAGTGGTCTTAGTTTCTTCATTGTAAAATAAATAGGTTGATTGGTCTGAACAATTTATAAAGCCACATCTAGGCCTGAATATTTTCTCCTTATTCTTAATTATTTTTCTTCTTTTCTGTCTTGTATTGCTTTTGGGAGATTTCTGTGACAGTTAACAGCTGCGGACAGGAAACCTTTGAACACTTCTAACTTGCCAAAGGTTGCTGCTCCCTCTGAACCTCATCCCAGCCCATTTCCTGTGTTTACAGAGTTTGGGTTTTGCACTTAGTGACAGGCCTGACAGGTCATGCTCTAGTTCTTTCTCTACAGCCTGATGACAGGGTAGATGGAGATGAGCACCAATTTGGGAGTCTAGAGGCAGGGTTGCAGTTTTTACTCAGCAGTGTGACCTTAGGCAAGTGACTCTCCTTTCAGGGTTCAGTTTCCTCATCTGAAAAGCCAGAAGGTTTAACTAGTAAGTTTTCATGGTTCTGATGATGAAGGATATGCATATTTGCATCCCTTTTATTCCCCTTGAAGGGCCCTCTCTTCAGCCTGTTTCTTCTACATATTCCACTTAGGAAGGATTTCTGGGGAACTTTCTTTGCACTTTTTCTTTTTTTTTTTTTTGGGTACCGGGGATCGAACTCAGGTCCTTAGTTTGCGAGGCAGGCGGTGGAACCACTGAGCTAAATCCCTGGCACTTTTTCTTTTTTTTTGACAAGGTCTCACTATGTAGCCCAGGCTGGCCGTGAACTCAGTGATCCTCCTGTTCCAGCCTCCCGAGTGCTGGGATCATGGGTGTGTGCCACCATACCTGGCTGCATTTCTTCTGTGGGACAAAATAAAGCAAAAAAGAAGCCAAATAGCCTTCAAAGGCCTGGACTGGCAGCAAAGAAGGGTTGAGATGGGGAGCTGCTATCCTTTTTTTTTTTTTTTGATATTCAATTTAAAATTTTTTTATTAGTACATGTTTGCAATACATGATATTTACACTCCTTGTGTGGAGTTGGTACATGTACATAACACATCTGCATTCCTTTCTTCATCCTTTTCCCTCCGCTCCCTCTATCTCTTGATCCCCTTCCCCTATGAGAAAGATCTATCTCTCTACTTCCTATTAACTATCTTTTGTTTGTTTGTTTGTTTGTTTTGTTTTTTTTGTACCGGGGATCAAACTCTGGTCCTTGCACTTGTGAGGCAGGTGCTGAACTATCTTTTATTTTGCTCTTTCTTTACAATTTGGGTTTCTCATATAAGAGAAATGATGGAATATTTAACCCTGTGTGATTTATTTCACTTAACATTATGGTCTCAAGGTGACTCATTTATCTTTCTTTATGGCAGAGTAGTACTCCATTATGTTTAAATACTACATTCTCTCTGTCCATTCATTTGTTAATGGACATATAGGCTGGTTCCAAAATTTAGCTATTATGAATTGTGCTGCTATAAACATGCATATGAATATATCAGTGTAACATGATATGATAGTCAGTTTTATCTATTATCTACAGTGTATTTTAGGAAAGGCTTCTTTGCTACCAAATATTTTGTTTGAGTAGAATGAGTTTTCAGAAATAATCGGTTAATTTATTCACAATTGATGTTCCAATTTTCTTTTTTCGAAACCGGGGATCGAACTTAGGACCTTGCACTTGCAAGGCAGGCACAGCTCCACTGAGCCAAACCAGCCCTGGGAGCTGCTATCATTGAATTGCCTAACAAATTAGCTGTGTGATTGGTAATCAGATATGCATGGTAACCTTCTTCTTTTCAGGACTCTGGAGACAGAGTATCTAGCCCTGCTTTCAACATCTGTGTGTCTTGGGCAGGAATACCATATCCGGGCCTCAGTTTCCTCATATAGGAGTTAATAAAAGCACAAACTTCACAAGGTTGTTAGAGAGATAACATGTAGAAGTGCTCAATATAATCACTGACATGTTCATTCTTGCTTCCTTAGACAGTTACATTGTATTTGATACTGTTCTTGTGAAAAAAGGAAAAAGACACCCACGTCTCATTCCTCAGGAGCTATCAGGCTACCTGGGGACAGAATTCGGTTATGGTTAGAAAAACCTCTAGGAGGTGGTGCCTGGCCTGGCCTTCTTCATGTAGGCAGTTGCCATCAAGGGCGGGCTTGCTTTGCTTTGCTTTGCTTTGCTTTCCTTTGCTTTGCTTTGCTTTCCTCCCTTCCTTCCTTCCTTCCTTCTTTCCTTTTTTCTTTCTTTTTCTCTTATTTTAGTTTTTTTTCTTTTTTTTGAAATAAGGTCTAGGTCTAATTCAGGCTGGCCTTGAACTCAAAGTGATCCTCCTGCCTCAGCTTCCCAGTGCTAGGATTACAGACGTGTACCACCACAACCAGCTGTCTTTTCATTTTTAAGAGAAAAAAAATCGTAAGAGAAAGGAAGAACCTAACATTTACTTATTTATTTTTCTTTTTTTAAAATATATTTTATTTTATCCCATCCCCCCCAGCCCCCTCTCCTCCCTATGTACAAAAGCTTTGTTTCCATTTTTTCCTTCTATTTTCACATCTCTTCCTTCCTTCCTTTCTCCCTCCCTCCTCCCTTGTTCCCCTTCCCATTGGAATACTTTCTTCCCATTTCCTAACATCCATTATACATTTCAATCCTTATTTCCACTTTCAGTTTCTCATACCAGAGAAACAATGCAGTATTTAAACATGTGTGTCCGATTTATTTCACTTAAGAGTAAGGTCTCAAAAAAAAGAGTATGGTCTTAAGGTCCATCCATTAACTATAAATGTCTGAAACTCATCCTTTTTATGACAGAATAGTACTCCATTGCATAAGAAAACCATGTCTTCTTTATCCACTTGTCAGTTGATAGGCATTTGGACTGTTTCCAAGATTTAGCTATTACAAACTGTGCTGCTATAAACATGGATGTGCATATATTGCTGTGGTATGATGCTTTTAATTCTTTTAGGAAGACACCAAGAAGAGGTATAGCTGAGTCAAATGGAACCTCTAGTTTTAGTTTTTTGAGAAATCTCCACACTGATTTTCAGTTGTTGCACCAGTCTACACTTCCACCAGCAGTGGAGAAGGGTTCCTTTTTCCCCACAGCCCCTCCAGCATTTGCTATTGGTTGATTTCTTTCTTTTTTGGGGGGGTCAGGATCTCTCTTTGTAGTTCAGGCTGGTCCTGAACTCACTATGTAGCCCAGGCTGGCCCTGAACTCACTATGTAGCCCAGGCCGGCCTCGAACTTGCAGTGATCCTCCTGCCTCAGCCTCCCAAGTGCTGGGATTACAGGTGTGTGCCACCACACCCTACTTTGGTTGATTTTTTTGATAGCAGCCATTCTTTCTGGAGTGGGATGAAATCTCAGCATTGTTTTAATTTGCATCTCTCAAATGATCAGTGATGTTCAACATTTTTTCATATATTTATTTGCTGTTTTTAATTCTTCATCTGAGAAGTGTCTTTTTATTTCAGATGCCCATTTTTGCATTGAGTCTTTAAATTGGGGGAGGGGTCTGATTTTTTTTGAGTTCTTTATATATTCTAGTTATTAGTCCTTTATCTGAATAGCTGGTAAATTTTTTTCCCACTCTGTGGGTTGTCTCTTCATTCTGTTGGTAGTTTCTCTTGCTGTGCAAAAGCTTTTTAATAAGATGAGGTCCCAGTTGTTGATTCTTTGTAGTATTTCTCGTGTGGTCTGGGTTTTAGAGAACCTAACATTTATTAAGAACTAACTAGGTTTACTTTTGTCAATGGACTATGTAGTTTGCTTGCATAATCTTAAATACTTAGAAAATTATATTTATTATACTACATTTTACAGATGAAGAAATAGTGCCTTCAAAATGCTAAGCAACTATTCCAGCTCAATATTAACAAGTTATAATGTCAGCTCAAAGGAGCCCTACATAATAATTTAGTATGGCCTGAGCCGTTTTAGATGATAGGTTTAATTTAGCAATTCTCAGTTGTGCTTATTCATCCAAGTTCTCAGTCTGTAATTGTCAGTCTTTTTAGGCTTATCTTCTAAAAATGTTTATCTTATTCCTAGCTCCAACCTATACTTAACTCCTGTTTTTAGCAGCAGTTCTCAGTTCTCTAAATCCTTAGTTTTACTATTGACTTAGACTCTACTTTCCTGTCCCAATCATAAATCCCTAATTCTTTTCTAAAATATTTACCAATAATCTACTTTATGTCAGACTAGGGATGAATGTAAATACCAGTTTGTGTTTTGAACTTTCAGTGTGGTGGTTATATGAACAATTACAGCAATTGGTAATAATTGAATATTTACTATGTGTCGTGCTATATTTGAAGTACTTTATGTGCGTTAACTCACTTAATTCTTACAACCTATGAGGTAGGTACTGTTTTTTGCTGTATTTTAAAGATAGGAGCATAAAGTTTAAATACTTGGTCCAGATTGTGATAAGAGGAAAGTATAGGGACTAAGAGAGCACAGATCAAACCCTAGGGGTCAGTATAGAGAAAGCACTTAGAGGAATTAGAAAACATCTGAGTAGCTTTGCACAGTGGGAGTATCATTAGCCAATGATTTTTTTTCAAGACATAATTATTGCTAATTGAAAAGAAGAAAAAAAAGAAAAAGGAAGGAAGGAAAAAAAGCAAGCAAGCGCGCAAGCCTGAGTAGAATCTTGAAATTTGAGTAGGAATTGGTCAGGTGTAGACTGGAGCAAGGATCTTGTGTACAAAGCCAAAAAGTGAACCTTGCTTGTTTTGTTTAACATAATTCCCTGGAAAGCCATTCACATTGTTCTATCAGTAATTCATTTTGTTTTCATTGCTGAGTAGTGTTGCATTGTGCGTAAGTACCAGATTTTAATCTAATCATATGGACTGATTCTAGTTTTTGGCTATTACAAATGAAGATGTTATGAACATTTGTGTATTGGTTTTTCTGTGACTCTGCAAAGGATTTTATTCAGGAGAGTTATCTACCTAGATTTGAATTTTGAAAAATTATGACTGCTTGATAGAGAATGAGTATGAAAGAAACTAGAACAGAGACAGGGAGATTAGTGAAGAAACTGTTGCGCTAACCTGATCCAATGATGCTAAGGCTTGAGCTAAGTTCTGTGGACTCAGTAAAGAAGAGTTACTCTTTTTTTTATTTTTTGGTACCAGGGATCGAACCTGGGACCTTGCACTTGCGAGACAGGCAGCAGAACCACTGAGCTAAATCCCTGGCCCAAGAAGAGCTACTCTTAAGCTCAGCTGCTTCTTAGGATGATCATCCTGATTGCAGTTTGTTCAGACGTTCTTGGTTATCTTCTCCCAAGAGCAGAAGAGGGACCAGTTATCTTTTATTGTTTGAGTGGAAGCTTATGTGGGGGAGAAAGATACTAAGAAGCTCTCTCCTAGTTCCAGTTGCTTTTAGAGCCCAAGAATGTGTTCTCTGGTAAGCTAGCCAGCAACAGGCCCTAGCCTAGGAGGTTTGAGGTTGTCTTCTTTTTGCTATGGAAACTGGAATCTACATTGTTTTTTACCCCATTCAGTAGTGTGCCTGGTTCCTTGGTGTTTATATCTTCAAGGCACTTATTATTCACTTTTGGGTCTGCTGTGATTGGGACAGGTTATTGGGAGCCAGTTTTACTTCTGAATCTTAAGAGGGTCCCTGATGGGTTGGACATCTCTTCTGAGCGCTGTGTAAAGCCCCCATCTGGACTAGTCATTGGTACCTAACTTAACACTTTTAGAAAACTTTTCTCAGCAGAAAGCTGTCTTTCAGGGCCGGGGATTTAGCTCAGTGGTTTTGCCGCCTGCTGTGCAAGTGCAAGGACCCGAGTTCGATCTCTGGTACCAAAAAAAAAAAAAAAGAAGAATGCTGTCTTTCATTGTTTGTAATTATTTTTTTTTGCCATATCAGATCCTGACGAGTGCTGGCTAGGACACAAGAATGTTTGGGTCAGGCGCCAGGTCAGGGAACTTGGGGTGCCTTCTGAACAATTGTGTGATTTAATTCCCTTGGAGCTGTCTTGTTTCTTGACACAGGCAGTTTTAGAATGTAAAGACCTGTGGCATGAGGGACCCCAAAGATGGGAAAGCAACTCTTCAAAGTCTTCAAAAAACCAACCAAACAGACATATAAAAAAAAAAACCCAAAGTCTGTGTACAGCTTTTCAGTTGTCTCTAGACCAGGTATTATGCTGCTCAGTATTGGGCTAGACATAGGGGAACAAATTAATCCTTAGGAGAAGTGTGTAGGAAGGTTGAATTCAAAGATTCACACCTTCCACTTCTGCAATTTAGTATATATTTAACAAATTGAGAGGTGGAGACAGAATTATAGAGGCCAGAGAAGTATGTCATATTTTTTTGATTTTCCATTGCCATTGGCTAGGTTAGCTAGTTGAATGTTCAGCAAATAGCTGGTGGAAAGTGTTGAGTGTTGAAATGGGTGTTTTAGCATGTGAACACTGAACTGGGCACCAGCTACTTTTAATTCAGTCAGGAAGTTTATAGAAATAAAAGGGTAAATAGACTGCGGCCCTGTGGGAGACCAAGGAACAGGTAAAAGGCTCCTGCACAAGAAGCCCAAGTTACTGAGGTCAGGACTTGCTTGGTGGGGACTCGCTTTAGGGATTAGCCATTTTCTTCTGGAAGGAATCTTCTTGTAACAGGAGCTTTTTTAAGAGTGGTAAAAACACTTTAAGAAAAAAAGTCATTTTGAGACAGGGTTTTGCTGCATAGTCCAGGCAGATCTTAAACTCACTATATAGTTCAGGCTGGCCTTGAATTTTGTGGCAATCCTCCCTCAGCTGGGATTGCAGGCATGCAACATCACACATGCTGTGGTAAAAGAACTTTGACTTTCTAGTTTTTTCACAT
>NW_004624817.1:5401672-5447557 GCF_000247695.1 Heterocephalus glaber
TAATGTAAAATAGGAAGAAAAGGTCCAAAGGGTTAGGGGTAGTGGGAGGGGCAGGGGAAAGGAAAGAAGGGAAAGGAAAAAATGCTGAGAAATGGAAAAAATGGAAATAAAGTCTTTGTAAATAAGGAAGGGTGGAGAGGGTGAAGGGAGGGCTAGGAATGGGACAAAAATAAGAACCAAGATGCATTATATAAAGGTACAATTCCCAATGAGCAATGTAATTGTGTTGTATACCTACAATGTACCAATAAAAGAATTTAATACAAAAAACAAACAAACAAAAAAAACCATTCATTTGAATTCATGACTAGGCCTGGGATCTAGCTCAGTGGCATCATGCCTGCCTGGCAACCACAAGGTTCTGAGTTTGATTCCTGGCACCAAAAAAAAAACCAAAAAGGTATTAGCATTTGAATTTATGACTAAATCCTAATGTCTGTCTCTTAAAGGGTTCAAACAAAATGATGGCAAAAAGTATTCATCCTTAAATCCTAGGAAGTATAATCTAAGTATTCATCTTCTTAACATTCAATTATTTTAGAAAAAACTATACAGATTATACATCACAGTTATGATTTTAGTAGGCATTATGCTCCTGCTTACTAAATGCAATTCAAATACCTTAAAAAAAGAAAGAATGAAGAGTCTTAAATTTAGAAAAATGGTAGTTCTCAACCTGAGCTGCACATTAGCTTCACCAAGTATAAAAAATAGTGTGGAGGTACTGGACATGCCATATGTTACTGGGAGTGTAAAGTGATAGTATAGTAATTTAGAAAACAGTTTGACAATTTCTTAAAAAGTTAAACGTACTCCTATCATATAACTCAGCAAGTTGGCTCCTAAATATTTACTCAAGGAAAATGAAAACATATGTTTACATAAAGCCTTGTATATGAATGTTCATAGTAGCTTTATTTGTATTAACAAAAAATTGTTGAGTGGATAAACAAACTGTGGTATACCTACTCAAACATAAACAGAACAATCCACTGATTCATGTGAGAACATGGTTGAATCTCAAATCACTCTGAGTAAAGGAAGCCAGACACAGAGTATGCACTGATGATTCCATTTATTTGAAGTTCTGGCCCTGTGGGAGACCAAGGATTTGTAGTGACAGAAATCAGATAATTGGTTTTATTAGAAGGGAGATGAAGTTGGCAGTGAAGGGTCAAGTAGGAATAGTTTAAGTTAAAGGAAATATTCTTCATCTTTTTTTTTTTGGTACCGGGGATCGAATTCAGGACCTTGTGCTTTTGAGGCAGGTGCTGGAACCACTGAGCTAAATCTCCAGCCCAAATTTTATTAACACTTGGTATTTCTTTTCAATAACTTTTTTTTTGGTACTAGGGATAGAATTCAGGTCCTTGTGCTTGTGAGGCAGGCAGTGGAACCACTGAGCTAAATCCCAGTCCATTCTGGATCTTAATGAGAGTGGTGGTTACAGAAGTTCCTATGTCTGTGAAACACGTTGATATTAGTGACAGCATCTTACTATGTGCATCTGTATTCTCAAAAATACCCATGCTTTGTTTTTATGAGGGTTTAAAAGAAGGTAAAACTTGACTGTGGATAAAAGTCAGAATAGTGGTTTCCATTTGGTAGTGGGGGGAGCTCATGATAATATTGATTGGAAAGGGAGAAAAGGGAGGGAGTCTTCCTGAGCATTGGAAATGTTCCGTATCTTGATTTTGATGGTAGTTACATAGACATATACATACATACAAATTAATTCATCTAGGTGTTTATGTTCTTTACCATATGTGTATCTCAAATGAAAAAAACAAACCTATGACTATTCCCATTCAGTGACACTGAATTAATTGGTATGGGGTGGGGCCTGAGCATCAGAATTTAAGAGATACCTAGGTGATTCTCATATGCAGCTAGATGAGAGAACCATCAATGTGGAAGGACAGATGAAGGAAGAAACTTTGTGTAAAGAAGGATCATAGCAAGTAGAACTTGCTGGAGATAAGACCAGAACCAGTAGCAGGTGTTAGATCTTTGTGGGTCTTGCTGGCCAAATTAAGAAATTTGAGCTTTTAAGAATAACGAGATGCTTTTTGAAGAGTTTTAAGAGGGAGTGACTAGGATGAATATTCAGCTGGTGTGCGCTAGCACTGTGTATGGCTAGCATTTCTGTAGATTGGCTACTAAGTATTTAGGAGTGACAAGTGCTATGTGAAGAATAAGATTTCAAATAGTGAAGGAGTACTGATCTAGAATGGTAATTGATTAAATTTGAGGGATAGAAGACAGTGAGATGTCAAGGTTTCTGACATAGGCAACTAACTGGAGAAGAAGGAGAAAAAATGAGTTGAGAGAAAATGAGTTGAGATTCAGAGATCTTGAGTTCAGGTGCCTGAGAGACATCCATGTAGAGATAGATGTCTGACAGGTAGTTGAATTCGCTGGGGTCAGAAGTGAAATTTAAAGCAAAGTACAGTGGTACACACCTGTAATCCCAGCACTGAGGAAAGCTGAAGCTTAGATTTTGAGACCACTCTGGGTAACCTAGTGAGACCCTGATTCAAAATAAAAATACAAAGGGCTGGGGATATAGTTTAGTGGTAGAGCACTTTTTTTTTTTTTTGCATATGTGAGGCTCTAGATTCAATCCTCAGTATTAAGGCAGGGCAGGTGTGGGGGAGGTGAAGTCAAGTAGAGGAGAAATCTGCTTTGTACGTCAGGGAAAGATGTATTCATTTATTCAGCACATCCTTAATTGAAGACTCACTATGTTTTAGA
This sequence comes from Heterocephalus glaber, assembly GCF_000247695.1. Next base: position 5,404,427 of record NW_004624817.1, read on the forward strand.
CATTGTACAAGTCCCTGAGGATAATGGAGTAATAAAAAATACTGGCTCTTGTGGAACTTATTTCTGGTGGAGAGAGGCAGATATTAAACAAGTCAAGGAGTAAATATATCATGGTCTAGGTAGTACATGAGAAAAATTCAGAAGACATAAACTCTGCCTTCAGATATCCTCAAATTAGTATAATGCCCAGTCCACTGAGGTAAAGCCATAAAAGGTACAAAATAAGAAATGCTGGTGGAACTAACATTATGTTATATAACATGGAACTTTATTTAGTGCTGAGGATTGAACCAAGGGCCTTCACACTAAGCTACATCCTCAGCCCCTCCTCTCTCCTCTATTTAGATCTGCTAATCACTGAGCTACTCAGGCTGGGCTCATTGTGATCCTCTTGCCTCAGTCTGTTGGAGTGCTAGGATTCAGGTTTGTAACACCGGGTCTGGCTATGGAGCTTTATATGTATATAGTTGACATGAATTACTTTTTTGTTCTGGTACTAAGGGTTGGACCCAGTGGCTCTGTGCCACTGAGCTATATACCCAGCCCTTCATGTTATTTTTTAAATTTTGAGACGCGATCTTACTAAGTTTCCTAGACTGGCATTTACTTGTGATCCTTTTGCCTCAGCTTCCTGAGTAGCTGAGATTATAGATGTGCACTACTATGCCCAGCTGTGGATTACCTTTTTTTGAGCGGGGGGAGAGTCTTTCTATATATTCTAGGGTGGTCTATACTTACTACGTAGCTCAGGGTGGCCTGGAACTTGTTTTTTCTTAATTTTTATTTTTTATTAGTATATGTTTGCTGTGCATAATATTATATCCTCATGGAGAACTGGTACGTATACATAACACATTTTAATTATTTTTTCATCCCCTTCTCTCCCTTCCTTCCCTCCCCCCTCCATCTTTTAATCTCTTCCCTTTTGTAAAAGATCTGTCTCCTTATTTCCAATTATTATCTTTTATTTTGCTCTTTATTTATAATTTGGGTTTCTCATATAAGAGAAACCATGTGATATTTAAGCTTGTGTGTCTGATTTATTTCACTTAACATTATGATCTTAAGGTACATTCATTTTCCTACGAATGGCTCGTTTAACTTTATGGCAGAGTAGTACTCCATTGTGTGTAATACCACATTTTCTTTATCAATACATCTGTTGATAGACATATAGGCTGTTTCCAAGATTTAGCTATTATGAATTGTGCTGCTATAAACATGGGTATGCATGTGTCACTGTAACATGATGTCTTTAACTCTTTTATTTGGGGGGGGGGGACCAGGGTGTCTTTAACTCTTTTGGGAAGATACTTAGAAGGGGAATAGCTGGGTCAAATGGAATTGCTAGTTTTAGTTTTTTTGGTTTTTCTTTTTTGGGCTATGGGGAATCAAACTCAGGACCTTGCACTTGTGAGGCAGGGGCGGTGCCACTGAACTAAATCCCTGGCCCTAGTTTTAGTTTTTTGAGGAATCTTCATACTCAAGGTTTCCTTAGAGGTTGTACTAATAATTTACATTCCCACCAACAGTGTAGAAGTTTTTCTTTTTCCCTGCAGCCTCACCAGCATTTGTTATAATTGGATTTCTTGATGAGAGCCATTTTTTCTCGAGTAAGATGGAATCTCAATGTTATCTTAATTTGCATTTTTCTCTAGTGGCCAGAGATGTTGAACATCTTTTTATGTATTTATTGGCCATTTGTACTTCTTTTTCTGAGAAATGTCAACTCATTTCAGTTGTCCATTTTTTATTGGGTCTTTTATTTTGGGGATCTAATTTTTTCCATTTTTATATATTCTAGATATTAATCCTCTAAGGAATAGCTGGAAAAAAAATTTTCTCATTCTGTAGATTGTCTTTTCACTCTGTTGGTTGTTTCCATTGCTGTGCAGAAGCTTTTTAATTTGATATGATCCTATTTGTTAATTATTTTTTTCAGAATTATATTTTATTTCACATTGATAGAAAGCAGGAAAAACATTTACATTGTCCCACATTATAGCACAACATTTCAATGGGATATTTCTTGCTATAAATAAGTTCTTACTGATTTGTATAACTGAAATAAGTCTAGAGTTCTTCAAGGTAAAGCAGAATTACATAGTAAATGATTGTTTAAAAATTTTAAATCCAAATAAACATATGGCTTCATTATAAACATCCTATGTAGTCCATTACCAGATTATTTCAATGATTAGCACCATAAAGATGCATTCTTAACATTGTTTTGGTAAGTTGAAATACAGCAGAAAATTAACATAGTTCAGAAATATTAAGTATATATTTTTGCTACATTTTAAACTGTATGGTAACTTCCACATTTATAGGGTTCTGATTAACCTTTATTACCCCAAAATTTGCTTTCAAATAATTTTTACTATTAATCTGGAAATTTTGACTATTTAAAATCAAATGATTTGTTTTTATGTTTGCACAAAACACTAATTTTTAAAAATAATTTGAAGTGAAAATTTCAAATAAGACCATTGGCAGATAAAAATAAAGCAATTTTTTTTTTTTTTTTTTTGGTACCGGGGATCAAACTCGGGCCCTTGCACTTTTGAGACAGGTGGTGGAACTACTAAGCTAAATTCCCAGCCCCTAGCAATTTTTTCTTTGGTACCAGGGATCGAACTCGGGTCCTTGCACTTGTGAGGCAGGTGGCAGAACCACTGAGCTAAATCCCCGGCCCTCTAGCAATTTTTTCTAATGGATTGTTTTCTACAGTAGTTGGTTTCAAACATATGTACAGAAAAGTAATGCGGCAAGGGGACTCAGTAAGAAATTAGCTTTTAAAATCAGTCTTAAATATTTCTGTACAGCCAGAATATGATCTAATCATTCAACTGCTTACAGAAAAAATAAGATTTTATTATCTGAATTCTAAATAACTAAATAAGTCTAAATTTGAACTAACGTATAATTATTTGAAATATATAATATAAGAAGTTTAAGTAATGTTTGGTTTCTTTTAAAGTTATATAGATTTCAAATACCACGTGTCTGTAATTCAGAATGTTAAATTATAGACTGTATTGACAGTAGATGTTTATGGCAGGGAGGCAATGTATTTGTTCTGTTATAAAGGATAATCACAAAAGAAAACCTTTTTTTCTTGAGAAAAGAAAATATTAAAAAGAAATACCATCAAGGGAAAAAAAAACTGATCCCCCAAATAAAGGGGCCATTAAATGAAGAGAGCCATGTTACTCTTTACTGACAAAAGCATTATCCCTATTATCAAGAATAATATAATAACATCTAATTCTTATGTATCATAATCATTATGTATAATGAACATATAGAAAAATACAGACCTATGCATGATGACTAAGCAATTTAGGAATAAATCCATAGACTAAATCACAGCATGTATAAATCATTTATACCTAAACTGTTCATTTTACCTGAACAAATTATCATTAGCATACTGGTAATTTTCAAATGATGTAATAAAAAAATCTTATTGCAGTATTTTATTATTTTGCTGAATTATATTTGAGAAAAAGAACCTAGCTGCCTCACCTATTTTAATACTGGTATATTCTGGATCACATTATTACAAATACATGTATAGAAATTTAAAAGATCATAAATTTTCCACAAGGAAACATTATTTATTATATATCATTGATGTGTATTTGCAAAACATTTTTTTGTTTTGTTTTTGGTACCAGGGATTGAACTCGGGTCCTTGTGCTTGTGCAGCAGGCGGCGAAACCACTGAGCTAAATCCCCAGCCCTGCAAAACATTTCAACACTGCAAACATTAGAAGTTTTAAGATTGGGCATGGGAAAAAGTTTATACTCTACTACAGTGCTGCCGGTGTACTTCTACACAAAGCCTCTTAGTGTCATCAGTCATGGAAATGAAGGCTGAGGTGGAAGCCAGCAACTAAGTGCAGTGACACCCGCCAGTTTCTGCTGTGTGGTTAGAGCAATGTATAAAGATAAAGCTCCTCCCTGAGAAAATCCTCCCAAAATAATTCTGTTAGAAGGAATGCCATTCTTCACCTCTTGCTCTGTTAAAGCTTTTACATTTTCTGCTGCCCGTTTCATTCCAGGTTCATCCTCTTGAGAATCTTGTGAAAGTCCAATGATATCAAACCAAGAAGGCATAGCCATGTTCATATTTAACGTTACAGGCATAACTGGCACATGTGGGCAGATATATTTGAGATGTGAACTTCTGATACCTGCAAATGCTTCTGCCCATCCATGCCCAGTGTCTCTCAATCCTTGAAGGAAAATAACCGTGGCGGTGGCCTTCCAGGCAGCCTACTTGTTGATTATTAATGTTATTTCTTGTGTAACTGAAGTTCTGTTCAGAAAGTCCTTGCCTACACCCATTTTTTCCATGAATTTTACCTAATTTATCTTCTAGAAGATTATTTCTGTTTTAATATTTAGCTCTTTGATTCATTTTGATTTTAGTTGAGTACATGGTGAGAGATATGGGCCTCAATCTTCTGCAGTTTTCCCAGTAATATTTGAAAGAGGCTCTTTCCTTCAGGATTTTTAATTTTGATTTTTTTATCCTGGAACTAGTGGTCCTGCCTCAGCCTCACAAGATCATGCCCAGCTCTGTGGATTACTTTTTGATGAATGACCCTGAGGGGAGAAGTAAGTCAGAAGTCAGAGCTTCATATGTTAGGTCACTGTGTCAGTGCTGCTTGGGCAGCAGAAACCAGGTTTGTCCTGCAGTAGAGCTCTTCTGAATCCTTGTCCCTGCTGAGAAGAGCTGGGCCTTCTCTTGGATCCAAGGACATGACATTGTAGCAGACACAAAGACATCTTTCAGATCTGCTGGGTTTACCCAGCCCAGATATGACTTTTCCCTCCTGGATAATCCTGGTATGTGGCATAGCTGAGTTGAGGTATTTCACTGGGCACCTTTACTGCCAATACCAAGTCCTGAACCAGTTCCCCTTCTCCATCGTTACATTTTTGTCTAAAGCAGTGGTGGTGAACCTATGGCACGTGGATTGTTTGTATCACTGAAAGCTCTAAAAGATTCATTATCACTGGTTTAGAGGGACTATCTGCTTCTCCTCCTCTGCCCCATCCTCATTCTAGGTCTCATGCAACAATTGTTTTTACCCTTGTTTCTGGGTGTGATGGGGCACACCTGTAATCCCAGCACTTGGGAGGCTGAGGGAGGAGGAGTGCCATGAGTTTGAGGCCACCTTGGCTACATGGTGAGTTCAAGGCCGGCCTGAGCTACATAGTGAAACACTGTCTCGAAAATTTTTTTTGTCTGCTTTGAAACAGACGAGTGAACAGTGAGTGACTGGCTCTTCTGGGGAGGTAGAAAGATTTGGACACTAGGAAAATAAAGGGTTTTGTGGTTTGTCTATCAAAATAATAATGCTAAGATGTTATTTGTTGTGTTTCATTGTGTATACCTTTGTGCTGATACTGCATAAGCAGTGGTAAAACTGCTTGTACCTTAGCACAAATTAAAGAAAAGGACCAAATAGTACAAATAATCACTGTATTCTTCACCTCCACACATTCTCATTTAAAAAAGTTGTTGATACAAAAATAATCTAATGGTACAGAGAAAAACTAAAAACTCAGTCATTCTTCAACACTCAAGAACCTGCTTCTGACACCAGATTGAGAGTTTTCTCCATACACTAACCTGGATGTCCTCTAATTCAACTGTATTCAAACACCATCTGCCTGGAGACGACATAGAGATGATGTCAGATCCCTCAGGCTGAGGGCTCCGTTGCCACTATTGGCCCAGCTTTCCCACCTCAGCTCAGTTGCCAGTTGCAAGCCCTGGGTTGTGTTTTCTGTGCGTCTGACCTACCAGCTGTAAGTCTGTATCTTCTGAGCTACATCTTGATTACATCACAGAATGCAGGGAGACACTTATTTACATTTGCTGGCTATTACAAAGCATACAGATGAAGAGATGCATAGGAAGAGGTATGGGAGAATGGCCTGGAGCTTATGTGTCTTCTCCAGGTACACCCCTCTCCAGTAACTCTACATGTTCAGCTTTCTGGAAGTTCTCCAGATCCTGCTGTCCTTTTGCATTTTTATGGAGGCTTTATTACATAGACATGATGGATTGGTCAGCTTAACCTTTAGCCACCCTGAATGTTGAGGGATGGGGCTGAAAGCTTCAACCCTCTAATCTTGCCTTGGTCTTTCTGGAGACCAGCCTTCATCCTAAGCTACCTAAGGGCTGCCAGCCATCAGCCAGTACATTAATATACAAAGAGAGACTTGTCATTTTGAAGATTCTGTGGATTTCAGGAGCGGTATGCCAGGTAATGAGAATAAAGACCATATGTATATTTTCTAATATTACAAATAAAAATTATTCATTTTATTAAATTATACCTTATTAATACATGCCTTTTAGTAGTCTGTGTGATGAAATAGGAAGTACACCTAAAACATTGCTCATGTGGAAGTTTGATGGTTATCTCAAGAAAAAGCACTTGTGTGATTGAATTGTAAACTGAACTACCTCCTTTTTCCTGGAAACACTATTTTTACTTGAAAGAACAACTGACAAACTGTGGTTATTCAGACTTAGATATTTGGCAGACATTTTCTTGAAAGTGAATAAGACAAATGGTTCACTTTTGAGAAAACAACTGATAGTATTTGTTGCCAATTCCAACTTGTAAGTGAAAATTAGATTTTGGAAAATTTCTGTTGCTGTGAGTTTGACAGCTTCCCTGTATTAAAACTTTTCTGGTGAAATCTGGTGAATTAATAATTGTGATTATTTTGATATTGTCTAAAAATGTGTATACATTTGGAAGCTCTGCATAATTCAGTGAAGCCATAGTTTCCAAATGATGGGTGCATCATGTTATAAAATCATGTATGTAAGAAGATCCATTCAAAGTATAAAAAGAACAGTGCTTGCTTCGGCAGCACATATTCTAAAAAGATAGAACAATGGATTTTAATGTTACAGAGCACAGAAAGTTCATCTATATAGTTTCAGATTTCACACTTCAAGTAACCTCTTGTTAATGTAACCTTTGACCGCTGTCAGGTTTGAGTGTAGTATCAGAGAAGAATAACCATAAGTACCTGAAAAGACTGTTGAAATGTGCCTACCTTCTCCAACTGTGTATCTATGTTTTTTTGTTTTTTGTTTTTTGTTTTTGGTACTGGTGATCAAACTCAGGACCTTGCAGTTGTGAAGTGGGCAACTGCGCCACTGAGCTAAATCCCTGGCCCTTGATCTACGTTTTAGTATTAGTCAAAACAATACATCACAACAGAATGAATGTGAAAGTGGATATAAGGCTACAATTTAAGTTAAGCCAGATATTAAAAAGATTTGCAGAGCTGGGCATGGTGGCATACACCTGTAATCCCAGCACTCAGGAGGCTGAGGCAGGAGGGTCACCAAGTAAGTCTGAAGCCAGCCTGGGCTACACAGGGAAACCTGTCTCAAAACAGCAACAAAAGGATTTGCAAAAATTTGAAACAGTCCCACCCTTCTCATGAATTTGTTCAGAAAACAATTATTTTTCATAAAATACTATTTTATATTAATTTGTTAGAGATTATTGTTTTAAAATGAATAACAAAATATAAAATTTTAAAATTTATTTTGAGGCAGGGTCTCTGTATTAGTTCAGGCTGGCCTTGAACTCACTATGTAGCTCAGGCTGGCCTTGAACTCATGGTGATCCCCCTACTTCAGCCTCCAAGTGCTGGGATTACAGGCGTGTACCACCATGCCTGGCTTTGTTTAATTTCTAGTGTGGTAAATATCAAACATTTCTCTAGGATTTAAAATTTTTAAGTGTATAAAGGGGTCCTGACACTAAAAACCTGAGCCTATGCTCTTCTTTTTGTCCAGAATTCTTTTCTTTTCTCCCTAGGAAATCATACTTATAATTGTGGAGTTAATATTTATGTATTAATTTTTTAAAATTACAGAACATTTTAATGAGAACCTGGCTCTTTGCACGCTGCTGGCTTCATGGTTCTTATCCTATTTTGTGGAAATAACAGTCTGGTGGAGATGACATATTAAACAGATAATTGTAAGACTGCATGAAAAATGTTACCAGCGACAGCACATAGTTATTGTGGGAATCCGGGCTATTGTCAATGTCTTGCTATAGCCATTTATCCACTCACCTAGGACATATGACTGGTCAGTTTGATTGGACTGAACCTCCTATATTTGATTCTTCATAGCATGACAGGGAAAGTGGGTAAAATTAGCAGAAGATGAGAACTGTTCATTTGCTGCTCTGGGAGGAAAGAAGGGTGCTGCAAATGTATTGAATGTCAGCTTTATGCCATGCCCTATTCTGGATGTTTTAACAAATGCAGTTTTACTTAATTCTCACAAAAATCCTATGTAGGAGATTACTACCCTCATTTTGCAAATGGGAAATTGGAGGCTCAAAGAAGTTAAACAATTTGTTCAGTATTGTACAATTTATAACTGGTGAAGGGGGGATTTTAATATATGTGTTCTGACCATAAGTTCAGGACTCTCATTGTAGTACTAATGCACTGCTAAATGGGTGGCTTTTCAAAGATACTTCCACATGACCAAGGGAAACCTTGCCTGGATGGAAAGATAGAAGAAGTCTCCAGAGGGATGAGGAAACAGCTTAGGAAATGCTTACTTGAAGGAGTTATTTGTGAGTTTGGCTGACATGATTCTTTAGCCATATGGTGCTTTAAGCTTTTGTACTTCTTTATCTTCAGTTCTTCTAATCCTTCTGTGTGCCAGATGATGCCAGCAGCAGAGGTCACCTGTCTGATCAGATTACAAAGCAGAGTTTGGTGTTTGAAGCACAAACTTCTTGGACCTGCCATAAGACTTTGGGAAAGGTCCTGGCTGACCTTAGGCCACTAGAATCCAACCTGGAGGCCCCTATTCCCTAGAGCTTGGTAAACTATTTCCATTATTTTAAAAACCTGCTAGGAACTGTGCTGTACTTAGGTAAGCCTCGTATAGATGCAGGCTAATAAAAAGACTGGATTCTTTGGGTTAGAATGTTGTCAATCTAATGTGATTTATGTATGTTACCTGTAATCTTCTAGAACATACATAGCCTGTGAGTTAAATTCAATGCACCACCTGTTTTTGTGAAAAAGTTTTTTTTTTTTTTTAACACAAACTCATTTATCTATATTTTGTCTGTGGATGTTTTAGCCCTGCAATGGCAATTAAGAATTGCAGCAGAGGGCCGGGGATTTAGCTCAGTGGTTTTGTTGCCTGCTGCGCAAGCGCAAGGACCCAAGTTCGATCTCCGGTACCAAAAAAAAAAAGAATTGCAGCAGAGAGGCTGGGGGTTTAGCTCAGTGGCACCGTGCCTGCCTTGCAAGCTCAAGGTCCTGAGTTTGATCCCTGGTATCAAAAAAAAAAAAAAGATTGCAGCAGGAACTAAATCTTTAATTGTTTACTAGGTGGCCCTTTACAGAAGAAGTTTGTTGACCCCCCTTTTTCTCTGTTGTGACTCTTAGCACATAGTGTTTTGTCTGTTGCTCATACTTTAGTAATTGAGCTCCTGGGAACAAAAATAAGATGTGATTCATACCTTTATGCCAGGTGCTGATCATAGGGCTTTAAATATGAACAGTGCCCAATAAATGTTGTTTAAATGGGTGTATTAGGTGCTAGCTGAAAAGCTCTGATGGCAGCCAGGCGTGGTTGCACAGGCCTGTAATCCCAGCTACATGAGAGGCTAAGGCAGGAGGATCACAAATTCAAGGACAGCCTAGGCAAATTAGCAAGCCACTGTCACAAATAAAAAGGATTGAGGGGCCGGGGATTTAGCTCAGTGGTTCCACTGCCTGCCTCGAAAGCGCAAGGACCCGAGTTCGATCCCTGGTACCAAAAAAAAAAAAAAAGGATTGGGGATATACCTCAATGCTCCCTTGGCTCAATTCCCGCGCCCCCCCCCCCCGAGCTCTATAAAAATGACACTGAGGGGAAGAAGTTAATATTGATTAAGGTAATTTAAGCTCTCTGTGCTTTATTTATGAATTAGTCATGCAATTTGAGGGAATGGTTTTTCTGGAAATGGGTTCCAAGAATGAAACAGTCATGCCAGGACTTCTTGTTGGTGAGGAAACTGAGAAACAGTCTTTGTCTGTATTTTACCCTATCTCTCAGAACCTACCATCTCTCCATGCTACTCCCAATCCAATTGGGCAGAACACATGTAGAGAAACTAACAGTTCCATACAGATATATCTTTTGTATGCATGCTATTCATCTTATATTTTTTCTTTTCTTTTATAGAGCATTGCTTTTAGCTGTGTATGGTAGCACATGCCTGGAATCCCAGCACTCTAGTGGCTGAGGTAGGCAGATCTGAATTTGAGCCTTGCCTGGGCAATTTAACAAGACCCTGTATTAAAATCAAAGAAAAAGTGCTGGGGATGTACTTCAGTGCTGGTGTTACCTAGCATGCACAAGGCCCTGGCTTCAGTCCCCAGTACTGGGGGGAAAAAGATCCAAATCAAAAGGAAAGAGGAATTTTAGAACCTAGGAATTAGAAGAAATATACTAGAAATTTAGTCAAAATGCCTTTTTCAAATGACCTAGAGGCTTGGGGAAGAGAGCTGATCTTTCTTGTTACATAGTAGAGCTAAGCCTAGATTCCAGGCTCTTTGTTCTGTGTATATTCTTTAAAAAAATTTTTTTTTATTAGTAGCGGGGCTCAAACTTGGGTCCTTGTGCTTGCGCAGTAGGTGGCAAAACCACTGAGCTAAATCCCCGGCCCTCTGTGTGTATTCTTTAGGATAGATGTTTTCCAGGTTTATGAGGGATTATTAGTTGTCATGGAAAGAGCTAATGTGGGTCTAAGCACTTGTGCTGGTTTGTGGTATGATGGTGAGCATCGGAAACTTCATTCCAGATCTCTGGGCCTGTTTTATCAGTTGAGCTCAGGACCTTTAGATATCTAATAGATACTTTGCTGGATCTGCCCATGGGAAGGCTAAAGATGTGAGCAGTTTCCCCAGTCAGCCTGTATCTGGCATTGTATATACCAGCAGAGATAAAGTAAACAAAAAGGAAAACTATACATTATTTAGACACTGGGATTAATTGTTGGTTGTTCTATTTCCAGAAATATTGTATTGATTTACATTTGTTTATTTGACAAAAAGTGGTATCTCATTTGAATGTATTTATTTATTTATTTATTTATTTGGTACCAGGGATCAAACTCGGGTCCTTGCGCTTTCGAGGCAGGTGGCAGAACCACTGAGCTAAATCCCCGGCCCTTGAATGTATTTTTAAAATTACTAATAAGTCTAAGCTTTTTTCTTGTGCTCATTGATGTGTTAGTTAGCTTTCTGTTGCTGTGACCTGAGAAAAACAATTTAAAGGAGGAAAGATTTATCTTTGTTCATAGTTTCCTAGGTGTCAGTCCGTAGTTGGCTGGTTCCATTACTGTGTGGAGGTGGGAACATGTGGCAGAGCAAAGCTGCTTACCTCGTGGCAGCCAGGAATCAGAGAGACATACATGAAAGGAAGGAGAGAGGGAGGAGAAAGAAAGAGAGGGAGAGGGAGAGGAAGAAACACACACACACACACACACACACACACACTAGTGTCCCAGTAAGGCCACACCCACCATGACCTTCACCCTCCACTTAGGTCCCATCTCCTGAAAGTCTTACCACCTCCCTCCTAGGAGGGCCATCTGCTGGAGACTAGGCCTTTAACACATGAACTTCTGGGAGACATTCCATATCTAAACCATAGTAATTGGCTATTTGTATTTTCTGTCACTTGTGACCTTTTCTTGTTCTTGTCTAGTTCCAAGTGCATTCCTCGTCTTATACTAACCTTTACTACCAGGGAACTATTAGGATGGTAAAGCATTACTCCTATATGGGAGAGCTCAGCATGTTCTCCAGGACTTAAAAGGCTAGGTGGTAGGTTTATATCACTGCATAGATGTTTAAGTGCCTATGTGAGTCAGATGCTAGAAGCTAAGGATGCTGACATAGGTGGGTGATAGAGGCGGAGCAGCAGTTCTGAGTAACATCTCTTGCTTTTCTTGTACAGAGTTTTGCCGGATTGACAAGCCCCTGTGCCACAGTGAGGATGAGAAGCTCAGCTTTGAGGCAGTCCGCAACATCCACAAGCTGATGGATGATGATGCCAATGGTGATGTGGATGTAGAAGAAAGTGATGAGGTGAGCTTTCTCACGCTGCCTCACCTCTCTTCTTTTCTGATGTGAAACAGTGCTCAAAATCTGCCTAGGCAAACTGTTCACTAGGAAGAGATGTTCTTTGGTGACTTTTTTTTTTTAAAATGGGTTCTTTGGTGACTTTTTGTTCTCTAGGAACTGAGCCACATCAGGGGAGGTGGCTCTCGGCAGAAGAGTCCTCTAGGAACCAGCCTGGCTTTGTGCAGGCTTTATGCCTTCATCTGCCTGAGTGGTAGGCACCTGCCCACTGGCCAGTAGCCTAACACTGACTAAGATGTGCTGTTTGGGAGGAAAGGGATTCCTGATCTTATCTCTACAGTTTCTCTGGATCTTTAATGTAATCCTTTCATAGATAAAGGGCATCAATCTGTACTCAGCTCTACCTATTTGGAATGTGGGAGAGAAACCAAAATAGTCAGATCCTGCCTTGTGGGAGTTTATACTCTATTTGGGAGGAAGAAACAAGTCCTAGAAAATCATCCTAAATTCTAAGCTGCAATTGTTGGGAGCCAGTTGAGTGGTTCAGATAGTATGAACTAGAGAAAATTCTAAATGTTTTCCCAATTTTTTTTCTGTTTTTGTTGTTGTTTTTATCTTTTAGCATCACTACAATTCCAACTCAGTAGAGCTCAAAGTTTAAGGTTATCATGTATGAAAAGATTTAAAGTTTCTTGATTTTAAGCTCAACATGAAATAGTTTGATAGTTTGGTGAAACTACCAAATCATGCCAGATCTTCAGTAGTGATGTAGTATACTGATATTCCTCATTTAATGACCTCTCTGTTTAATGACTGTTCAGACTTATGACCCATCGTTTTTGTTTTTTGTTTTTGTACAGTTCTGTATATCTTGTTTATAGATCCTCAATGTCTTTTTTTGGTACACCTTGTTTATACAGTACTGTAAATTTTGCTGATATATTGTACAGTACTATACTGCACTTTTATGTTTTGTTATACATTACAGTACTGCATGTAAGAGTTGTGTAAATAAAAGCAAAGTCAACAAATTGGAATTTTCTTTGACCATTTGTTTGTTTTGAATCTTGTACATACTGTATACAATTCCTCGTTTAGTGACCAGTTCATTTAATGATCTAGTCACAGGAATGTAATTCAGTTTTTAAACAAGGAGTGTCTGTATATTTTTTTGATTTTTTTTTTTTTTTTTTTTGCAGAATGGGGAATTGAACTCATGACCTTGCATTTGCCAGGCAGGCGTGGCACCACTGAGTTACATCCCCAGCCCCATGTCTGTACACTTTAAGAGAGCAGATAAGCCTAGTCTCTCTTCCCTGCTAGTTAGTCTGCCTTTAAGTTTTGAATTTAATTTTGGATCTCACAACATCAGAGGACTTAGAACAGAAAGAAACTATACAGACAAAAATGACAAGAATGATGAAGAGTATGGAAAGTCTGAAATCAAGAGCATTCAACACAGTCTGTAATACCTGCTATTGTGGAGGCTGAGGCAGTAAGATAACAAGTTCAAGGCCAGCCTGAGAAAATTAGTAAGACCTTGTCTCAATGTAAACAATAAAAAAGGCTGGGGATGTAGTTTAGCATCCCCTAGGTTCAATTCTCAGTACTGAAAAACAACAACTCCTCTTGTTGCTCCTCTACTGTCTGTCTGCCGTGACCTGTTGTCCTTCTGCCAGCCTTGGAGCCAGCTGATTATGGACTGAAACCTCAACAAACTATAAGCCAAATAAACCTTTCCCCCATAATGAAAAAAGAAAAACAACAACAATAAAAAACAAAAATGAAGAATAAGAGTTAAGTATATGCCCTTCATTGTGCTAGGTATAGAGATGGGATTATAAATGAGGCAATGAGGCAGATATATTCTCTCTTCAAATAATGTATAGTCTAGTGAAGATGCTTTAGCATGGAAAAGAGGAGATTCATGTAATATAATTTCTGTCTTCAAATATGTAAGAAGTGGAAAAGTCAGATTTTAAAAACAACAGTAACAATGAGTACCACAGTACTAGCTGTCATTTATTGAACTTCTCTTCTATGGAAGGCACTGTTGAGCTCTTTGCAGTTACTTGTTTAATTTTCTTTCTTTTCTCTTTTTTTTTTTTTTTTTGAGACAGGGTCTCACTCTGCGATTCAGACTGGCTTTAAACTCACAGCAATCCTCCTGCCTCAGTCTCCTGAGTGCTGGGATTACAGGCATGTGTCATCCTGCCTGACACTTTTTAAATTTTCTTAACAGCTTTTTAAAATTGGTGTTATTAACATGGGCCAGAACCTTAGAGAGGTTAGCGTTTTGTTTAAGGACATACTGGATATGAACTCAGATCTGATTTCAAAATCCATGCTCTTAAGTTCTGCTATATTGTTTCCCTTATTCTAAGGGGTGAGCCACGACCAACGTGGGGAAAATAAAAAATAGATATATCCTTTAGCATAAAAGAATTGCCTGTCTTTCCCTCTCCCCCTCTCTTCCTCCTCCTTCTCCCTCTTGTACTGGGGGTTGAACCCAGGACTTTTTTTTTTGGTATCAGGGATTGAACTCAGGACCTTGCGCTTGGGAGGCAGGCGGCAGCACCACTGAGCTAAATCCCTGGCCCGAAACCAGGACTTTTTGCATGCTAGACAAGCTTTCTACTATTGAGCTACATGCCCAGCTCCACCAACCCCCTTTGTTTTGAGGCAGATTATTGCTAAATTGCCTAGGCTGGCCTTGAACTTGTAGCTCTCCTTCCTCAGCCTCTCAAGTAGCTGGAATTAAGGGAGTGTGTCACCATGCCCAGCAGTTTTCCTTGTTAAGTAGTGAACCCCTTGTTGCTGAATATAGGGAACACAGCACTCCACTAACTAGTCAGCAGAGGGGATTTTTCTGTTAGGAAGAAATAGGTAATGTCCACTGAATTCAAGGAAGAGAAAAATAGACCTCCTAGAGGAAATGTAGAATTTGGATAGAATGGATAGGTTAGGGTTACCTGATTAGTGGAAAACCAGTGTGAGCAAAGGTGTGAAGGCAGTAAGAAGATGATGGGTTGGTTTGGTTAGACAGAAGGACTGTGGTAGAAAATCACTAAACAAAAAATTGAAAAGGAGAGGGGTGCCTAGGTACCAGGCTGAGTTATGTATATTTGTTGAACCAGGCAATTGTCGTTATTGAGCAAGGATTACAACTGTGATCAAAGTATCTGAATTTTTGGCATATCCAGAAGTGTCACAGGACCAAAATTTTATTTCTCTCTGCCAAGGATAGGGGCATGTTCCTGGTAGTGAATGAAGTATCCTGATCATTGTCCTAGGACATTGCCTCGGGACTGGGGAATGGACAATTTACAAGGTGATACAATCCAAGATCTACAAATTCCTGATTATTTTTGTCATGTGCTCCTCCTTTTTTTCCATTCTGCTGAACTGCTTTGTCAATGAGGGAAGGGAGAAAATGTTTTTAGAGGAATGTTACCACAACAAAAAGCTCAACAGCACAAACTGTTCCAAAATTACACAAAAGCTATCACCCTGCTCTTCTCTGCACCAGTAGTGAGCTGTTCTTTTTCAGCATAGCTTCTGCCTTGCCTTGGCTTCCTCTGTTCTCACTGCAACTTCAGGCCTCTTGTACTTAGAAGAGGCCTGCTAGCTTGAGTGTTCACAATTATAAGCTACTGTCCTTAAAAGAGAGTAGTAAATGTGTGTGCTTAAGGCAGTTTAAACATATAGGAGACAAGCTTGGGATTTAGGTCTAACCAGAAAATTGGGCAGATAGATCAGGGCTTAGAATACTGGGTGATGGGGCTGGGTATGGTAACATATGGTTGTAATCCCAACACTCAGGAGGCTGAGGCAGGAGGATTGCAGTGAGTTTGAGGCCAGCGTGGGCTACATAGTGAGTTCAGGGCGAGGCTGAACTACATAGCGAGATCCTGTCTCAAAAAAAAAAAAGAAATTGAATATTGGATGATGGAAGATGAGGCACCATGGATTAACTCTGCTTGTGGTGGCAGTCAAGGACCTGAGATTTTTATGACCCATCCAAAAACATTACTCATTAACTAAGAACCTTAATAGATGTCTGAAGGGAAGCTCTATTAATACTTCATTTATTCTGCCTCCAATTGCTAAGTTTTTCTGATAACTAAAGTGAACTGAAATATCTACATCAGTGCTAAATCTTTAAAAAAATTTAGCCATTTTTTTATGCCACTAGTTTATACTTTATTTTCCTATAGGTTGCTGTTTTATTTAATAATTTGTCTTAAAGATTTTTTTCCATTTTATTCTTTGATTGCTGCATAGTATGGGCATATTCTATGATATGTATCATAGTTTAATGATTTTTTTTATCTTTATTTATGTTATTTTTTAAATTAAAAATTTTTAAAAATTAATTAATTAATTAAGTTTTGGTACTGGGGATTGATCTCAGGACCTTGCGCTTGCAAGGCAGGCGCTGGAACCACTGAGCTAAATCCCCAGCCCCAATTTATTTTTTATTAGTACATGTTTGCCACACATAACGATCACATTCATCATGGGAATTTGTACCTGTACATAATATATCTCAATACTTTTTTTCCATTCCCCTTTAGCCATTTTTAAGTAAATCTTTGTAACAGATTGTGACCAGAGTGTTAACTTTCTTTGCATGAATCAAAGCATGTCTTCAGGCCTCTTGCACAGTACAATACATTCCCCAATACACTCCTATATTGTTGTGCTTGCTCCTTATAGTTTTCTGTCTTATCTTTGATTCATTGTCATTGGCTAAATGCTACATCTACTCTGCTATGAAATTAGGCTTACAGTAAAAAAAAATTAGGCTTACAGTAAACTGAGACTCAGCAGGCATTTTATAGAAAACATGTAATCATTTGTGTGGGGCAGCTCATTTGCTGCTAAAATGCATTTTTTTTTTTTTTGCTTGTGTCTGTTCTAGATAGCAGAGGCTGTATATATAAGCCTTTCACATAAACAAGATACACTATTGGTGATGGTGCCATTTTTGCAAAGCTAATAAGAAGTTTTGCCAAGCTGGGAGTGTGGGGATTCATGACCTGTGTTCTATTCGTACCTCTAATGGGGACATTGCACGGCCTATGGGCAAAAGTTTTGGTGTGGCAGGATGGTACTGTCAGGTCGACTTGATAGTATGAGATGGGCGGACAGGGGCCTGCCTAAGAATACTGTCCTTTGGCTAGATGACCCAAGTATTTGAAGTCAGTGCTATTTTCTGTTGTGCAGCATACATGGAAATTAAGGCATTTATTGACCATTAAACAAATCTTTAAAAAAACCCACAAATTCTTATTGAATATCTATTATATGCTAGGCACCGATTAAGAGCTGAGGATTCTGCAATGAAGAAAACAGTTATAGTGTTTAGTTTTATGGAGTCTGTGATCTGTATGTCACAGTGATTAAATAACAAAACTGAAATTAGAGAATGATCAGATTATAGTAATTTAGTGACTTCCCTTTTTGTTTTCTCAGGATAAAATAGTGGTAATGATTCGTGCCCTTGGAGCATTATCAGGATTAAATGAGAAAGTACTGTTAAATGTTCCCAGCATAGCTGGGCAGGGTAGTGCATACTTGTAATCCTAGCACTTTTGAGGGGGTGAAGCAGGAGGATTGAAAGTCTGAGTCCAGCCTGGGCAACTCGGTGACTTTAGCAAGACCCTGTCTAAAAAAAAAAATCCAGTACAAATAAAGAATTCTGAAAATCAGCAATAGAAAACAAGCAGCTCAATTAAAAAAAAATAGGAAAAAATTTGAACAGAGATTTTTCCAAGAAAGATATATGGATGGCAGATAAACATATAAAAAGATGCTCAATATTATCAGCCATTAGGGAAATGCAAATTAAGATCACAGTGAGATTCCACTGTTTGTTAGGCTAAAATTTAAAAAATTTTCAGTGGACAATACCAAGAGTAAGGTGAAGGCCGGGGATTTAGCTCAGTGGCGCTGTGCCTGCCTTGTAAGTGGAAGATCTTGAGTTCAATCCCCAGTACCAAAAAAATCCTCAAAAAAAAAGAGCAAGATGAAGAATAAGAGGCACTAGAACTCTTGCTGATGGGAATGCAAGATGATAGAATCATTCTGGAAACGTTTGACAGTTTCTTATAAAGTTAAACATAATGTACTGTATGTCCCAGAAATTCTTCTTCTATGTATTTACCCCTATAGATAAGTTGAAATTTATATTCACACAAAATCTGTATGTGACTGTTAAAGCAACTTTATTTACAATCTCCAAAAAGTGGTACAGCCCAATTGTCCTTCAGTCTGTCAAAGAGTAAACAACCTATGGAAAATCATTTAGTAGTAAAAAGGAATGAACTATTGTTGCACACAACATAGATGAACGACAGAGATATTATGCTGAGTGAAATAAACCTGTCCCAAAAAATTATATACTATATGATTCTATATATGACATTCTGAAAAAGGCAGAACTATAGGGATGGGAGCTAGATCCTTGGTTAACAGGGGTTAGGAATGTGGGGAAGGTTTGGCTGCAGAGGGTCAGCATGAGGGAGTTTTTCTGAGTAATAGAGTTGTTCAGTGTCTATGCAGATTGTGAGACCATTACGTGAATCTACATATGTATTAAAACTCCTAGAACTATACACACAAAAACTAATTTCATCACATGCTAACTAAAAAAATAAGTTCCCAGCATTCAAGCTCAGTGGATACAAGTTACTTTCCGTTTTCCTCTATATTTCTAGGAAAGTGACTTGGATCTGACAGTTGTCTTTTTAATAATTATCTGATTGATGTGTTTGACCAAGTTATGAGCTTCTTCAGAGCAGAAACTGACTTATCTGATTTGTCTCTTTCCCCCAGTGGGTAGAAGAGCCTGTAACAGAATATGTACTTAATAAATGTGTTGAATGACTACCAATGTTACTATAGTAACATGATATCAAGCTGAGATGGGAGTTCTGAGCAAGCCTGTATTTATACATTTTGAAGGTGGGTATGGGTAGGTATTAGTATGAGCCCAGGAAGCTGCCAGATCTATTTATGATTGTGTTATCTGTGATGTCTAATGTAGAGGGATATAGCACAGGGTTAAGACCTTGTGCTCTGGAGCCACATAGACCCGAGTCTGCCTTGTACTAGTTGTGGAAACTTGGAGAAATTACAGGTCTTTATCAGCCTGTTTTTTCACTAGCAGCTTTTTTTATTAGCGATTTGTTATGGCCTGATTCTAGAGTATCACTCATGTGAGCCAAAATAAAAATCCTCTTCTTAAAAAGAAATGTTTCCCAAAGGCCAGCTGATAGGGTTTTGGGAAATGGTGAGATCATGAGGATGCTAACCTCATTAGTGGATGAGTTTATAGCTCAATGGGCTTATTAGGACTAGAGGTGTGGCTTTGAAGGGTGTATTTTGTCCCTGGTCCCTTTGCTGGCTTTTCCTTTCTTTCTGTGCTTCCTGTCTGCCATGAGGTGAACAACTACTGGTTTCTGTGATTCTGTAATATGCAGGCAAGCACTGTGGGAGTATCCAGCTGCTGAGCCTGTAAGCCAACCTAATAAATAAATCCCCTTTAATAATTATATATATATATATATATATTTTTTTTTTGATTCTGTTCCTTTAAAGAACCCTGACCAACACAATTGGAGTGATAATTGTAGGTATCATGTAAAGTTTTTATGAAGATTAAATGTGTAATGCATATAAAGTACTTAATATAATGCCTGGCACATTGAAGAGGCTCAATAAAATTAGTGTTTATAGTTATTATTATTGTTTTGATGCTGACAGGCCTGTGTTCAAAGCTTGACTTTGTTATTTACTGGCCATATAACCTTAGGGAAGTAACTTCACCTTTCTGGGCCTTGATTTTATTTTTAGCTATTTGAGAATTGTTATTCACAGGATTGTTGTGAGAATTTAATATATGCAGAGTCTCAAGCACAGTGCCTTGCACAGGACAGGTGCTAAATCCATGTTTTTTTCTCTCTTTTCATAGTGTGATAGTGCAGTTAGTGAGGGCTGCCCTGTATAGCAAGAATTCCCAGTTAGCTCTCTCATTAGCCCATGGCACCGCAGCAGTCAGCCATGGAATCTACAACAGCAGTGTGGCTGACTTGACTGGAGCCAAGATACTGCATGATGTTTTTTCTGTCCTAGCTTGAGTAGCTGATGTTAAGAAGGGGGCATGGTAGAGTAAGGTTGCAAATTTACAGGATTATACCTTCTCTGGAAGCACACTCAGCTTCCTACCTTTGCTTGTGTACTTTAAAAAAGGTATGGCTTTTTAAAAAAGATCTAGGCATGACCTAATTTTCCCCTACCCACCTGTATTAGTTAGCTTTCCCATCACTGGGACAAAATCCCTGACTCCTGCAACTTATTGGAGGAAAGGTTTATTTGGCTCACAGTTTTAGTGGGTTTAATCCATGGTTGGCCAGCTGCAAGGCAGAAATGTCATGGTAGACGTGTGCGGTAAAGGACAGTTGTTCACTCCATGGCAGCCAGGAAGTAGTACGAATACCTACAGCACATAATTTGTATCATTCAATTTCGCACTTAATTAGAAATTGTCTTGCTTTGTGCCTTAATGATTTGGATTGTGTTGTTTTAAGTTTGTTTTTCTGTACTAATACTGGAATCAATAAAGCACAACTCATTAGATTACTCCTACCTTATAAGAGGAGTGGGAACATCCTTACCATGCACCAAGTCTTGTACCAGCTGATGATATATCCATTTTAGAGGCGATGAAACTCTGAGTAGTTTGCCTTTGTTTATTTAGTTAATCTGAATTCTAACCTGCCCTTTAATGCTCTCATAATCTGGCCTTAGCTCAAGTTATGCTGCATTTATTCCCTTACTTTCTGCTACAGCCATCCCAAACATGCTTTTCATGTCCCACCACTGTGCCATTGCTCCACATAAATATTTATCCTGACATCTCTTTGCCTCAGTTTTGCCCACAAAAATTTCTCTTGTCCACCAAGGCCCAAATCAGGTTTCTCAACCTCAGCATTATTGGTATTTTGGGCCAGGTAATTCTTTGTTGTGGGGACCTATTCTATGCATTGTAGCATGGTTAGTAGCATCTTAGCCTTTACACATTGTGTGCTGGTAGAAAACCTCCCTCTTAACTCCATTTGTGACAACCAGAAATATTGTCAGTTACAAAAGTCAGTTTCCCTGGAGAACAAAATTGCCCCCAGTAGAGAACTATTGGTCTAGATTAAAGGTTTCCTTGAAGAAATCTTGTTTGTTTACCTGTACTGGAAAGTAATACTTCCTCTTGCATGCTCCAAGTACAGTGCACCCTTGATTTATGAACTTGATTGGTTCCCGAGGGTTGGTTGTAACTAAGTCAGTGCAGCTGAGATCTGGATGTTTACCTGGGTACATGCTATAGATAACAAGAGGCAGATGAATCTTCCATTAACCTAATTAACCAAAGTTGTTTGAATGTCAGGCTGGTCATAAATTGAGGGTCCACTGTACTTGGAATGAACCTCACATTTGGCATTTTACTCTGCTCAGTGATTAGTTGGGTCCATCCTTATCTCTTCTACTGGCTTGAGTTCCTCTAGGGGGCAGGAACCGGGTCTTACTCATCCCAGTTTCTTCCACTGTGCTTGGTGCAGGGACTTACACAAAAAATTATCAGTTAAGATTTTTTGAATTTTAAATTTGAAAGCAAAAATCTGTTAAATTGTTTCCCAAGGGCAGATCAAGAAAATATATAGTTGGTTGGTCATTGGGGTGGGGATAGGGCTTGTGAGATTTGGACTTCTGATTTCTTCCCAAGGATAGAGGCTAAATCAGTGTTGGGTTTCTCTGGAGTTGCTCGTTTGGACTCCATACACATTAATATGTGGCTTACAGGTCTGCTTTTCACTACCCCTCTACCTAACAGTATGACTTGTGTGTAGAATCTGGACGGAAGCTAAATTGCTTAAGTTGAAATAATAGGAAAGATTTAGAGAAAAACACATACTAGAGAGGCACAGGTAAAGAGAAGAAAAGGAAGGGGAAAAGAAAGAAAGCTGAAACTCTGTGTAGAAGAGCAAAAATGTACACTTTTGGAGCAAGAAACACATAGGTGTACTTTCCTCAATTATTGGTTATATGGCCTTGGAAAATTTCTGAAACTCTGTGAGCTTTCATTTCTCACAGTAAATGGGGACAGTAATTTCTACCTGAAAGGATTATGGCGAAGATGAAATGAAATTATGTATATAAAGTGAACAGCTTGTGATCTAGTTTATAGTTGCAGTATTACTACTATTTCTATTCCTATTCCTATTATCAATGCTGTAATTTGATAGTTCTATGCTGGGTACTATTATACACATTTTTCTCATGCAGTCGTTTTCCTTTTCCTTTTCTCTTCTTCCATTTCTTCCTCCCTCCTTCCCTTCTTGCCTTCCTCCCTTCTGATGCTGGGGATTGAACCCAGGGCCTTGTACATTTTAAGACAGGGTCTCCTTAAACTGCCTTAGCCATCCAAGTAGCAGGGATTGTAGGCATGTGCCACTCTGCTCTGCAAAAGTTTTTTTTTTTTTTTTGTAGTGCTGTTATATCCTCTACTCTCTCATGCAATGTTTACAAGAAACTTGTGAGGCAGTTATTAATATTTTTATATAACTAATAAAGAAACAGACTGAATTAGCTCTTGGTTATCCATTTTTTGAGTTACTGAAATTCAGATCTACATCTGGCTGATGACAGTGTTCTAAACTAGGATTCTAGTGGTGGTTGTGTACCTCTGTGAATATCCTAAAAATCACTGAGTTGTATTTTGTAATTGTTATGTGATTTATATCTCATAAAAATGTTTAAAAATAAACATGTCACTGCTTTGATTGACATGGTAGTCACCCCTCACTTGCCTTTCTGGAGCCCAATGTAAGAATCAATAGGGCCAGGAACATTTTGAAGTCATGGTGATTTCTATTTCCATGTCTCTTACTCCAAATTTGGACAGAGATCTCATGGTGCTTCCAAGTCTGAAGTACCTCGATTCCTTGAGTCAGAGATCCTTAGTTGATAGTGAGGCTGCCTCTGTTTTGGGGAGGGTATCTGTGGCTTTTGAGGACACCAGACTTTGAAAGAATTTCCTTCCTTCCTCCCTCCCTCCCTCCCTCCCTTCCTTCCTCCCTCCCTCCTTCCCTGCTTTTTCTAGTTGGCATTGCTTCTGGAGAAACTAAGATGTCAAAGAAGCTGTGAGAATCCTTGTGGTAGTTCCTTCTTACCCACATACCAGAGCCCTGAATCAATTTCTTGGCCCTTACCTTGTGGAATACCATGTGGAGAGTTGTTAAAGCCAGCTGGCCAAGTAGCCTTGGTTTTATTTTTCCTGGATTCTCCTTTGTGCTCAGGGTCTCCCTCTGATTTGCACTGCTGCAAAATCACTCCCAGGGGCTGTGCACTAGCCCCTGGGAAGCAGAACTGTCCCTTTTGTCCCTAGACTTGATTCTGAACATAGATTTTTTTTTTTTTTGGTTTCCCCTGTATATAACTTTCAGCCTTCTTTTAAAATTTTACTGTTTGGAAATTAACCTCATCATAGTTTCTGATGCTGCAGTAATTTTTCTTTGGGCTTAGTTTAGAGGCATCTCTCTTATTTTTTGCTTTCCAGCTTCCTGCTTGTATCCTGATGAAATCACCATCTTGTCTTCCAGCCTGCTCTTAATCCAGGTGAAGAATAGAGTAAAGTTTATTCAGGTCTTGGATAGAACAGCAATGGCCAATAGTATAATGACATCATCCTTCAGGTGAAACCTGCCCTTTATGCTAAAGAAGTGTCTTCTATCCCCATTCTTTCTTTTAAATATTTAATTATAGGGGAGCTGTAGGATTCACCTACCAGGAATGGTTCCTAGTCAAGTTTATAGGCTTCAATTTCCATTGAGTTCACGTTCTATAGTCCTGCTAGTTCATTCAGCTAAATTTTTGTGTTTCTTAGAATAAACTGTTTGGACACTGACTGTTTATACTGTGAATGAAACTCATGGGCACTCTACCACTAAGCTACATCTCCAGCTTTTTCTATAATTTGAGACAGGGTCTGCTGAGTGGTCCAGGCTCTACCTGAAGTTGCTGTCCTCCTGCCTCAGCCTCATAAGTAGCTGGGACTGCAGGCTTGTACTACCATGCCTGCCTGACTTTTTATTTATTTATTTATTTATTTATTTATTTATTTATTTATATTTTAATAGAGGATTCTTGCTATGTTGTTCAGACTGGCCCTGAACTGGGCTTCAGTGGTCTTCTGCCTTAGCATTTTGGGTACCTAGAACTGACAGGGATGAACCACCAAGCCCATCTTGGACATTGACTTTTTTTTTTCTGGTACTGGAAATTGAACTCAGGACCTTGAGCTTGCCAGACAAGCTGGTGCCACTGAGCTACATTCCTGGCCCTGGACTTTGACTTTTTAAATGTCTAGGCTTGAAGCTGGGCATGGTGGGTGATACATGCCCATAATCCCACTTCTGAGGGAGATTGAGGCTGGAGGATCTCAGCATTCAGTTCCACTAGGGCAATTTAGTAAGATCTTGTCTCAAAAAAAAAAAAAGGTTAGGGAGATAGTGCAGTGGTAGAATGCCCCTGGATTTCAGTACCTGTGGGTGGTGGGTGGCTTGAGAAGCATCTAGGCATGAGCTTTGGATTCTGATGTGAATTTAGATCTAAGCTTTGCAGTTTACTAGCTATAAGGCCAACTAGTTTGGAGCCTCATTCTCCTCAAAACTGAGAGGAAAATAAGATACTCTTTGTTATCAGCAAGTCTTCAGGCTAGTGAGAAAGACAGTTACATAAACAATGAGAGTACCACATTCAAAGGGTTATAGTATTCACAGGGGACCATGGAACTTTGAAGAAGAGTCAGGTTGTGTTGATCTACTATGTGCTGTATAGCAGGAGATACATTGTCAGCTAGCACTCCGGCAAGGGGACCAGGTTCCAGACAAGCTGAGCTACACATCAGGGAGAGTAGGCATGGTTTACAATCTGTCCCAGTGCCTTAGCCAGATACAGGATGAGGCAGCAGCTCCCCCAGATGGTATTCCTCATGTTTCCAGGAAAACCCAGACGGTAGCTTGCTTTGACAGACAGGGAAATTCTTTCTCACTAAGCAGGCTGTTGTTTTCTTTCCTCCTCTCTTTGTTGTAGAGTCTGCTTTATCTATTCTGGATGGCAATTCTGTTGATGACAGGACTAGTTATATTTGTAGGGCTTCTCTGTTTATGTGCAGATCTATGCTATCTGTGCCTTTGTGTTTGTGTTTCTTTGTGTGTATATATACATCATTTTGTGCTTGTGTGGGTGTGTGTCTTTCTTAGTTAGATGTGTTTGTATATATAACAAAAAGTGGAGGAAGGGGAGGAGTACTGAACCAAGGAAGTAGGGACTGAGTAAAATCCTATACACCAAGTCAGGGATCAAAGGGAAAGGTTATGGGCAAAGGCTTGGGCCTACAGTGTAGTATTCAGGACCTAGAGACGAAAGCAGAGCCAGAAATGTAATCAGGAGCCCAAAGATGCTGTTAGTCTAGGCAAGATCAGAGCCCTACAAAGTTGGAGGCAGAGTGTAGAGGTCATTTGGTAGCCAGGAATAGTGAAGCCAGCAGAAAGGGAAAACCCCTGTGTCAGGCATTAAGATTCTGACTCTTCCTGTCTAAGGAGGAATTGACAGCTGATGCCCAACTGTTGGTTTCTCTGTGTATTTGTCTTTCTGTGCAAGTTTGTATCTGTATTCACATCACATCCAGTATACTTCATGGCATTAGAAAGACTTGGTTTCCAATGCAGTGTCTGGTTCACTTGAGGATTAATGAACCTCTTAGTATACGTTCTTGTGTTGTTCTTTCCCTACCTCCTCCCTTCTTCTCTCTCTTCTCCAAATATACTTACTATGCTTCATTTTAAAAGAAGAGCTGAAGTTTACCAGATAAATAAAGGAAGCAGAGCATTCCAGAAAAAGGAAACTTCATGAGTAAAATTATGAGGTAAAAAAATAGGACATCCAGGGAGAATAGTTTCCTCATCCATAATATAGAGACATCCGTAATATATACCTTCAATAAGTGGTGTGAAGGTCAAAAAAGATAAAAGATGTAAAAAATCCTTTGCAAACCCCAGAGCTGTGCACAAATTTCAGTAGTAGTGTGAACTATTTTTTTCTAATTTTCTTTCTGTGCTCGAGAGTGTTAGGCCCTCCCATGTGCAAGTCCTTGTAGACATGCACCACAGAAATTCACCACTGAGTGGGTGAGAGCCATGCCCTGTTTCATCGTGCCACTTGGCATGTTATGGAGGTACAGCAACAATGAGACCTTCCTGGGACTCAGGCTAAGTGTTGGTTTGGCTAGAATAAGCCAAGATAGAGAGTGTGAGCCCTCTTGTCCAGGGACCCAGGTTCAGCATAGTCAAATATTTATAAAGTATCACCTGCATATAGGCACTGTGAAGGACTGTACCTTAAATTATCTAATTTTATCTGTTTTGTAACTCTGACATAGTCTGCATTTTGCATGCTCAAGAAAACATAGTGGTCAGCTTCAGAGATGGGATTTGAATTTGTATCTGTGAGATTATTTTTCCTGAATGACATTTCATAAGTTTTCTAATATCTCCGAGTGACAAACAAATTCCCTGATTAGTTGAGAGTAGAAAACTATGAGATCTCAGACAATATAGAGATGGAAGAGTTGGAGAGAGTTGCTGGGCTCTTTTTGGAATTTAATGATAGAATTTTTTTGGGGGGGTGGGCGGGAACCGGGGGTCAAACTTGGGTCCTTGTGCTTGCGCAGCAAACAGCAAAACCGCTGAGCTAAATCCCCGGCCCAATGGTAGAATTTTTTTCCCCACACTGTTCCTGTCCTGCATATATCTGTATATATTTGTCTCAGGTAGTTTCTTCCAGTGTATCTGATTAATCTGTCTATCCACAGATCCTAGCACAGAACTAGTTACAGAGTAATTTCTCTGTAAATACTGGTTAGGCAAATGAATGAATAAATGGTTCTTAGTAAAAGTTTCTTGGACCCCTAATATCTGTATTATTCCTTTCTGCCTTCTCTCATTGTACTGTAATATCCTAAGAGAAGATTTTTTTTATCCTCACCATCTGACTTTTTATTACCTTCTAGTAGGTGTGAAATAGTACTTCATATGCCTCACTTACCCGTATGTCAAATTCTTTTTCCATGCTTGGGAAGTTTTCTGCCATTACTTCTGTGAACAGGTTATTTAAAAAAAAAATTTCATTTGCACTATCTCCTGTTTTTTCATTGACTCTGATCAATCTTGTGTTATTCTTCTTTGCATCATCCAGCAGCTGTTGGATTGATTTTTTGTGGTCCCTTGCTATTTTTAAGAAATCTTTCTTTTCATGCGCACTAACCACAGTCCTGTCTTCTATATCTGATATTTTGTCCTCACATTGGCTCATTCTGCTGTGTATACTTTCAGTGGAATTTTTAATTTCCTGGATATCTGTTTGAATCTGTTTCATGAATTCCATTACTTTCCTATGTTGGGCGTTCATGATTTCCATCATTTTCCTAAGCTCCTCTATTTTTAAAAAAAATTTATATTTGTTTTAGAGTCCCTAACCATGTCTTTCATTATGGTCACCATCTCTGTAGTTATCAGAGAGATTATTTCCGATTTGATTTTTTTCTAGAGCCTCATTCATCTGCTTTGCTACTTCCAGTGTTACCACTTCAGAGAGTTCAGGTGGGTGGCTTTTGGATTTTACCACCTCATTGTCCCCTGGGTTTGCCTTTGGTGAGCTGGAAGTCTGGGGTTGTGTCTTGCTTAAGTATCTTCTTATTTTCTGTTTTTTTTTTTGGTTTAATTCTTGGGTTGATGCTTATAAATTGTTTATGGCAGGTAGCTTTATTGCTAGTATTTAGAAACCTTAGGAAATGACTACTTCTCAGACGTCTTCTTGATGTAGGTTTCTTCTTTTTTTGGGTTTTGAGTATGTTGCAAGGTCCTTTAATTTATTGAGGATGAGAAGTTGCTGCCTGTTTGGCCTAGCCCCTGGTTCTTTGGCACTGGCCTATAGTTTGTTTGTGACCCTTAGACAATCTGTCTTGGCATACTAGGAAGAAAAACTGATTAGAACAATTATATCATGTTAGCTAAAGTAGTAGAATCAGCAATAACAATAGCATCAAACACAGCCTAAAACATGACAGACTGTGGTAACTATAATTTGCCACCTTTAACATATGAACTATATTTGAGATTATATAACAAAATTTAAAACAAACCAGAAAATTGTCTATAGTAAATATGCCCAAAATATGGTGATTTTACCCTCAGGGGAGAAAATTTAAAAGGAGCTGGGGGAAAGTATAGAGAAACAGAAGAGGAAGAGATTAGAAGCAAGGCTGGAGGGCAAAGGAAGATTATGCAAACTTTGGGAAATTGGTGAAGAAGGTAGGAGGGAAAGAGAGAAGGAAGAAATAAAAACAAGAACAGAACAGAACAACAACAAAAAAAACTAGTAATAATGTTCACACTAATGTAAAAATAAGAACAGTCAAGAAAAAAAGAAGAAAAGAATGAAAAAAATGTCCATTTCAGGGTGTGTCTCTGCTGTCAGTAGTTGATAGAGAGGGCAGATGGAGCCCAGATCTGTGTTGATTAATCCCAGCAAGCCAGTTGTAGATTTTACAGCAGAATAGTAGATAATCCCAGTAAGTCTGCACCTTTAGTTTCACTGAAGTTTAGGCTCATTTCTGGCTGTGAGGTTGGAACCCGGTTTGTTCAGCCTGCAGCACTCTGTGTGCCTCCTGCCAGCCTAAACTTGGCTTGCTGCTGGTTTGAACTCAGGTTCTTGACCTCCTGCCAACTTGAACTTGGTTCTGCTTCACCCCTGGAAGCTACTAGATGGAGCCAACCCAAAGCTTCTCTGAGTTCTGAGCTTAGTTGGCTTCTCTCCGAGATGGCTACCGGCCAATAACCCTCTCCTGGGGGATATCCAAATTGGAATAACTCACCAGTGACCACAGTCTGCCACGTCCACTGCTCTGCTCCACTGGTGCGTTTCTCTGCAGAGGCTTTTGGGTTACCAGTAGTCACCATGTGTCTGCAGATTCGAGCCACCCCCTCCACGCAGCAAACCAGGGCTCAAGGAGAAAGCACCGCTTGTCACCTCCCTCTTCTGTGTTGAGAGCTCTCTCTTCACTCTCCCGATAGGCTTCAGTTCTCACTTCAGATCCTTGCTGTGTCCCAGGACCCACTTTCTTCCTTCTTCTCTTCCTCATTTTGCTATATTCCAGTGTCTGAACACCAAATCTTGGAGAGGCTGTTTTGCTGCTGTTCACCACTCCACCGTCTTCCCAGAAGTCTGTGAAATAGTATTTCATTATGGTTTTGAGTTATATTTCCCTAATGTCCAATGTTGTTGAACATATTTTCATGTGCTAGTGCTATTGATCATTTGTATATCTTCTTTGTAGAAATGTTTTTTCAGAGTTTTTGTTTGTTTTTTTGAGATAAGGTCTCACTTTGTAGCACAGGCTGGCCTCAATTTTGTGGCGCTCCTCTTGCCTAAGCCTCCTCAGTGCTAGGATTACAGGCATACACTACCATGCCTGGCTCCTTTGCTCATTTTTTATTTGGGTTAACTGTCTTTTTAGTATTGAGTTGTTAAAGTTCTTTATATATTCTAAATGGAAACATCTTATTAGATATATGATTTGTAAATATTTTCTTATACTATTGGTTGTTTTTTTGCTTTCATGGTAATTTCCTTTGAAGCATAAAAATTTTGTAGTTTTAATGAAGTCCAGTTTATTTTTGCTGTTGTTGCTGTTCATGTTTTTGATGTTATATATAAGACCATTGCCACAACCATTGCCAAATCCAATAATTCATTGCCAAATCCAAGGGCATGATGACAAACTCCTGTGTTTCTTCCAAGATTTTAAAGGCTTCTGAAGTTTAACATGCATCAAACTGAATTCTAACTACCACTTCACCCAAAACATGTTTTACCCACAGTCTTCTCTGTTGAAGTTATCTTCATTGTTTCAATTTCAGCCTAGGCCCAAAATTATCTGTAATTGCTTTCATACTCCAGAACCATTGGTAAATCCTGTGTGTTTTATCTTCAAGATAAATCCAAAATGTAATCATTTTTTACTTCTTTATTGCAGGGACCAAAGCTCAGTAGCCTTGCCTCCTAATAGATAACACAACCAATATTCTATTCTCAATGTAGCGGCCAGAGAACTTAAAAAAAAACTATATATTTATCTCTAATCTTCCTTCCTTCCTTCCTTCCTTCCTTCCTTCCTTCCTTCCTTCCTTCCTTCTTTCCTTCTTTCCTTCTTTCCTTCCTCTGTCTCTCTCTTTCCCTCCTTCTTTCCTTTTACTTCTCTGCTCAAAACCCTGAAGTAGCTTCATGTTTTATTCAGTGTGAAAGCCTGAGTCCCTACAGAGTCAACAAGGTCTTGTGATCCTCTCTCTTACTTGTATCCCCCTTGGCGACTCTAACCATGCTCCTTGCTGTTCTTCATGTATTCCTTGTTCTTGCTTTAGGGCCTTGGTTCTACTTCTTACCCCAACTTGGGATATTCTTCTCCTAGATTCATTTGCTAAGCCCCTCATAT
This sequence comes from Heterocephalus glaber, assembly GCF_000247695.1. Next base: position 5,435,196 of record NW_004624817.1, read on the forward strand.
CACAAGTACTTTGTTAATTCTCATACTTCACCTTATTGATGAGAACTTTCGCAGGGCACCATGTTCAATAATGGAATTCATACCTTTTGCCACTCCTGGCACTCAGGGGCTCACAGTGCATCTTTTTTTTTAAGTTTAAAATTTTTAATAAAAATTTCAAGAACTTGGGCTGGAAGGGGAGGGAACAAAGATATAAAAAGAATTAAGATGGATTGTGTACATGTACCAACTCTCCATGATGAACATAATCATTATGGACTGTAAACATGTACTAATAAAAATGTAAAAAATTTAACCTATCATCTTTTGGATTCTATCATTGAATCATTTATCATTTATTGTCTACAATATAATCTCTGTAAGGGGAAAGGCTCTGTTTTGTTCACTGCGATGGCTTAGTATTGGTACTCAATAAATATTGTTCAGCAAGTGAATGAATATCTTGAAAGGAAAAGATTTGTTTTTTTCACCTGAATTCAGATTGCTATCTGGAGTCACTTACCTCAGAACATGTCTACTACTGGTAAATGTTCTTCATGTTTATTATCTAGAAAAGTATTTTGCCTTCATTTTTTCCCAAGAGGCTTTTGTTGAATATAAAATTCTTGATTGACATTTGGGTGTGGTGCCACATGCCTGTAGTGCCATCTACTTGGGCAGCTGAGGCAGATGATTGTGAGTTTGAGGCCAACGTAGGCAATCCAGTGAAACCCTGTCTCTGCACCCCACCCCATCCCACCCCGACCCTTGTCAAAATAAGATTCTTTGCATATACACTATTTGTAGTTTGTTGGAACTTCTTAATGGATATATTAATGTTTTTGAAAAAGTTTGGCAAGTGGTGCATGATTGTAATCCCAGCTTCTTGGAAAGCTGAGGCAGGCAGATCACAAGTTCAGGGTCAGCCTGATCATTAGAGAGACCCTGTCTCAGAATAAAAGAAATTTTAAAAAATGGCTAGGATGTAGCTCAGTGCTGTGTGAGTTCAATCCTCAGTACTGCAAACAAAACAAAGCACTTGGGAAGTTTCCAGTCATTATTTCTTTGAATATTTTTTCTTCTCCTTTCTCTTAACCATTTCCTTCTTGCACTCATTATACATATATTGGTGTGCTAAATGGTGCTGCACATTTCTATGATACTGTTCATTTTTGTTTATTTTAAGATTGTGTACGCTCTACCAATATCTGTTCAGGTTCACTAATGCTTTATTCTGATGGTTCAGATCCTACTGTGGAGCCCCTCTCCTAAATTTCTCATTTCTGTTATTGTAATTTTTGATTCCAGAACATCCATTTAGTTCTTCATTTTTGGGGGGGCGGGTACTGGGGATCAAACTCGGGTCCTTGTGCTTGCGAGGCAGGTGGCAGAACCACTGAGCTAAATCCCCAGCCCCCCTTTTTAAAAATTTTTTATGGTCCATGCTAGGCAAGCACTCTACTACAGAGCTACATTTCTAGCCTGTTTTTCAAAAATTTTATGATTTCTGTATGTTTATTAAATTCTTGATGCAACATTGTCATCACTCATTCCTTTACTTTTTTAGTCATGGTTTCCTCTAGTCTTTGCTTTTTTTATTTTTTATTTTTAAAGAGCAGATTAGGTAAGTGCTTTCTCTACCATTGGAGCTGTATCTCTAGCCCTTATGGACATATTTTATACATGGCTACTTTGTGGTCTTTTCTGTTAAATCTGACATCTGGTCACTCTTACAGAGTTTCTGATGCTTGCCTTCTTTCTGTTGTATAGACCATACTTCTTGTTTATTGTATGTCTTGTAATCTTTTTTTGAAACTAGATATTTTTATTTATTTATGTATATATGTATTTATTTATTTGGTACTGGAGATCGAACTTGAGTCCTTGCGCTTGTGCAGCAGGCGACGAAACCTCTGAGCTAAATCCCCGGCTTGAAACTAGATATTTTTGATAATGTACTGTAGCAATTTTGAGTACTACTCCAACCTCTCTAAGGCTTATGGTTATTTGCTTATTTCTTTTTCTTTCTTTCTTTTTTTTTGGTATTGGGGATTGAACTCAGGACCTTGCGCTTGTGAGGCAGGCAGCAGCACCACTGAGCTACGTCCCTGGCCCACTTGTTTATTTCTTAATCACTGACTATATTATTTTAGTGGTCTTTCTCTCCCCTTTCTCCACAGTGTGATGTTGCTCGTCAGTGAGTACATTCTTGAGTGTGCAGTCTCTCTTGGATGATAGTGGTTTTGGCAAGGCTCCCTTTGGCATTTGCTCTGGCCACATGTAGCTTTTAAGTTCCATTAATTGCCATCTAATTGCTCTCTTGTTATTAACAGTGATATCTTTGAGTCTAGGTACTCACACATGCTATGCAAATATTCTACCATTGAGCTACAACCCCAGCCCCTGTTAATTTAAAATTGTACATTCATCTGAGTAGCATGAAATCTCACACCTTCTCTCTCTATTCCATCCCAGATGTGAATCAGCCCTTTATCCAGAGTATGCTCATTGTATATGCTATCTGTCCTATCATTCACTTAGTAGCTATTTAAGTTATAAGATCTACTGTCATGGTATCGCAGGGGCATGTTTAAATTAATGATTCCAAAGTGCAAGTGTAGCAATGCTGGCGATTTGGAAATGCCGAAAAGAGGTCATGAGGTAATGATTCCTTCAAGTGAAAAAGTGAATATTTTTGACTCAATGAAAAAGATAAAAATGTATGCTTAGGGCCCAGGGATTTAGCTCAGTGGTTCCGCCGCCTGCCTTGCAAGGTCCTGAATTTGATCCCCGGTCCAAAAATAAAAAAGTATGCTTAGTTGCTAAGATAAATGGTAAAATGAATCTTCTATCTGTGAAACTATAAAAAAGGAAAAAGAAATTTGTGTTAGTTTTGGTGTCACACCTAAAATTGTAAAAGTTATGGTCAAGTGCATGGTAAATACTCAAGATGGAAAAGACATTACATTTATCATTGATATGTATGTGTGTATAGGAGAAAATGCAGTAGAGTGGGTTCAGTTCAGTACTATCCACAGCTTCAGGTATTCACTGGGGGTAGGCACTTCCCATGAATAGGGGGATGACTGTACCACTAATGAATCTACTAATCTTTTCCCAAATGCCTTTCACTATCATTATTTTTTGAGAACATCCTTACTTCTTCACACTTCTAAGATGTAGCCATTTCCTTTGGAAGAGATTTGAAGATGTCTTGTCCTCTAGGCAATGTATTTGAGTCATGGTTCTAGAGCTGTGAGTAGGGACAGTGACATCCTTCTCTCCGAATAACACCCTCACTTTAGGAGCTGAGCATTTGCTGGAGGGGTAGTAGTAGCTTCAGGTCTTCTTGATTGCCTCTCCTAGATTATAATTGTCATCTTGTGAGCCAGGGCAATGACAGTTGGGGCCCCAGTATCCCTACTGGTGCCGTATCCATGGTAAAGCTTCTGTCCTATGAATGAGGGATGAGCAGAAAAAGGCAGGCCTACCTCTTGGTCATACTCTCCTGGAATTAAACTCTAGCAACAAGTAGCTAGGGGCAGGATGAGAAATGTTGATATCCTATCCCTCCCAGGGAGTTAACCCTCCCAGTGGGAGCTTGGTGTTCTGCACCATTCTGGAGCAGAGTTTCTGTCTCATTGAGGAGGGTGTGTGGTTGGAGCAGGTCTTCTTTCAAATATTATAGATTCTTGCTCTTATCAAGCTTTGGAGCAGGCCTTTTTTCAAATATTATAGATTCTTGCTCTAATCAAGCTTTAGTAAATTTTATTGAGCATATGTTTCTTTATTTGCTATATACCCTCAAGACCGTTTATAGAGACTTCTAATGGTTGTTTTTGAAAAATAATTTTCCCCAGTTTCACTGGAGACCAAATACATGGAGTTTTTCATGCTGTTACATCAGAAGTCTTCTCTAACACATCAAGCTTTTGTAAATGTCCTTTCTTATGTATTCTATCCAATGCTATGTATTCATCCCATGTAAATGTGGCACTATTAACGTCAATTAAGAAGGCATCTCTTCTTTCTGCAAAAAACCTTTTCAAATTAGTGATTATTTCTGTCCTGCTGCCAGAAGACAAAAGTTTCCAGCCAGTAATACTTAGCTGGTTTAGATATTTCGGTCCTTATGTGTGTAGTTCCAAGATTGGAGATGTTTGATTATCTCAGTCTTTGCCATTCTGGCCAGGTAGCTGGTAAGCTTTAACCTTAGATGCTGCCTCTAGGACTTGACCTGTGTCATGTACTAGTGTCATGGTAAAGCCTCTGAGATTCCATGAGAGTGACTGAACTTCATCATCAACCTGAGAGGGATTCTCTGTATCTTCATTGGTACCAGGTGGTTGAAATGAAGCAGTGAAAGGAAAGATAAAGTTGCTGCTTTGGAGGAAGTTTCCTGATGGTAGAGATAGCCATAAAACAGCTAAGGATGCTATAGTATATTAAGTGAACACTGTGATAGAGTCACAGCAGGGGAGGAGCTCAGTCACCTTGCCCTCATCCAGAGTCACTGACGTGTATTCTGGGTTTGAACAGATGACTATGTGTGATCAACAGGACACTGTTTTAGGTGTGAGAATAGCATGGCAAAAACACTGGTCTGGTGAAAAACCTTGTAATTTTAGAGAATATTAAGGAATTAATTACCATAGAGAATGGTGGGAAGTAGCACTTGATCAATGAAAACAGCAAATAAGGGCCAGTCCATAGAGGGTCTTGTATAAGGCTAGAAAGTTTTGACTTTAGATGGAGTTAAAACTTTCAAAGTAGGAAAAGTAGGACTTTTGAAGTTAGTACCAGTAGACTACAGCACCTTATCTTAATTATCTCCTTTGTGGATATCCTGGCACATTGTCTTTTCTTTTCTTTCTTTTCTTTCTTTCTTTACTAGGGATCTTAGGACCTTGCGCTTTTGAGGCAGGCGGCGGGACCACTGAGCTAAATCCCCAGCCCGACATTGACTTTAGATAAGCACTTAGGAAAGATATATCTTCTACCTCCTCTTTGGGTCTCCCTTATATATGAGGGTTCTTCATCACTGTGATAGTGAGCCCCTGGATTGTACATTCTTAGTATCTTCATATTCTCCTTAAAATATATTTTACACAGAGATATGTGTGTGTGTGTGTGTGTGTGTGAACACAACAGGCAGTATTCTAAGCTCTTTATGTGAATTAACTCACTTATAATGCCCTCCAAATGAAAGAATAGAAAGTTTTATACAACTATTATCTCCATTTTACAAATCATGTGCATGATACATTGAAAGTAAGTGGTAAAAACCAAGATTCAAACCCAGGTAGCCTGGCTTTAGAATCAAGTCTAAATTGTCATGCTACATTGACTTTAAGCTAGTGTAACCTTCTGGTCTCTGGCTAAATACCTTTGTTTTAGATTGGGTGACAATTTGGAGACCTTTTTCTTTCTTCTATTTGGTTTACATAGTATGCATTGACTATTTTAAGCTAAGCATTGTACTACATATTGTGGGGCAAACTCAAGGAAGGGGCACTCATGCATTTATGTAACAACCATAAGCCTTGCTCTGTGCCAGGCCTTATGTTTGGATGTGGGTTTTGTGGAGCTAAATCAACTATTCATTTAGGTGTACCAAAGAATTTATATGATACTGTAGGAAGATATAAATGATAAATAAAATATGGTCTCTGTTTTGAGTTGCTTAGGGAGAGTAAAATGGGATAATTAAATAGTAATTATAGTACAATGGGTAAGTACTACCATAGATGTATACTCTCAGAACTAAGGAAACAAATAACTAAGGGGCAACTAATTCACCTGGGAGCAGTCTGGGAAACTTCACAGAGACAATGACCTTATCTTTTTTTTTTTGGTACTGAGAATCGAACTCAGGACCTTGCACTTGCAAGGTAGGTGCAGCACCATTGAGCTAAATCCCTGGCCCTACAGTGACTTTATCTGTAACAAGAAAAAAGTGGAAGAAAATGTATTATATAGAGTGCCTTGTGCAAAGAATTGGGATCTAAAAGACCATGGTTTGTTCAAGGAGCATGAAGTAGCTTGATATGTCTAGAGCAAGGGTTAGTGACTTTTTCTATAAAGAGTCAGACAGTAAGTATATTAGCCCTTGCTGGCCATAGTCTCTGTAACAACTACTCAGTTCTGCCTTTGTAGCATAAAATTAGACAATACATCAGCGAAAGTGTTTGGCTGTGTTCCAGTAAGATCTCATTTACAAAAATAAGCACCGAACTGGATTTGGCCATTGGCCATAGTTTCCTGACCCCTGGTCTGGAGTTTTAGGTCTAGTAGGAAGGGAGAGTGGCCAGGAGGGTGACTGGGAAGTAAGTCTGTGAGCCACATTGTAAAAGGCCTCAAATGCCAGGCTGAGAAATTAGGACCTTTTCTTTTAGGTTATGAAGAGCCATGATATTTTAAGTAGGTGAGTTGGTCTAATTTGTGCTTCATAAAGGCCATTCTAGTGTTTAATTTGATAAAGAGGAGACTTAGATATACAAAGATGAGAGAGAACGGTCTGACTTCTCCCTACCGTCAACAAATAGCTTCTGATGTTATTTGGGACAGGTATTTCATCCCTGAAACATTCATGTCCTAGCACTCCATGTAAATGGCATTTAGTGCTACTGTAGCTAAAATGTGGGTCCTTGCTGGATGTTTAGGAGGTGAACAAGAGTTGAAGAGTATGAAAAAAAGAGTTGGGAGGTATGGAGCACATGACGTGCTGTTTACTAAGGAGGTGGTGGGTTGCAGGGTAAGTGGGAGTAGAGGTACAGTTTGGCTTGGGAGGCATGGAAGGAAAGTAATGAGGCACAAAGTTAGATAAGGGAGGGGAGTAATTGGTTCTAAGGTAGGACCCAGGGGAACTTCCCAGATTCCTGCACCCAAAGTTGTGCTGGTTTTCCTTTGGCCTTTTTTTTCTTTTTTAAAACTGGGGATCGAACTGGGGACCTTGTGCCTTCAAGTGAGGCAGGCGGCAGAACCACTGAGCTAAATTCCCGCCCTCCTTTGGCCTTTTGTTAGTGAATTCTGTTGCCTGAAGTGCTGAGTGGGCCCGCATTGTGGGAATTCTAGAGAGATGTCTCACCTCTTTGCTGCTCCCACCTACACTGGTTCACTACTTCCTCACACTTAGGATGGGGTTGCTTGCCTTATGCTACTTCTTGAGAGATCACTTTTCTGAGCTCACAGAGCTAAATATACCTAGTGACAGCTGGTGCCTTGGTGCTTAGGCGAGCTATTGAGCTGCAGTTTTAGCCAATACTGCTTTCCTCATCGTAAGGCAAGACTTTTAGGGATCCTCTTTGGACCTTCTTGAGGGAGGGGCTCCTTGTTCTGAGTCTAAAACAGTAAATCCTTGTTGGGGGAGCCAAGAGGCAAAAGCTGCCTATAAAGCTGCCTTTGCTTGTTGTTGCCTGTAAATTTTGTCTTAAGTCAGGTTTTAACTTTTAGCAGCACGGGGGGCCAGTATTTAGAGTAAGATGTGATAATGCTTACCTCAAATATATTGAACATCAGAGTTGTAGTTCAATATAACTTCAGTTTGTGGTATTGGGGATTGAACCCAGGGCCTTCACAATGAGCTACATCTCCAACCCCTGTAATATATATATTTTTTTTTAACTTTTGAGAGAGGGTCTTGCTAAATTGCTAAATTGCCCAGGCTGGTCTCCAATCTATGATCTTGCCTCTGCCTCACAGAGTCCTTGGGATTACTACAGGCTTGTGCCACTGCGCCTGGCTCAGTATAACATTTTGATATGCTACATTTATTATCGAGTAACTGGAAGCTTCTGTCGGAGTATGTGGTTTTACAGGGTAGACACAGAACGAGGCTGATAAAGGTATGCGCAAGAGCTGTGGAAGCATAAAACAACCCATTTTGTTAAACTTACAGAGTGATTTTGTATATACTAGAAGTCAAATTCAATGCCTCCAAAGACTGCGGGTATCATAACTACTAAGTGTATAATCTGTGATGGCAGGAGCAATGGCAAACTAGAGAGCACATGCTTCTTCAGAAGGAGGCAGCTGCTGCTCAGCTCTGGCAGACTATTGCCACATAGGTATGTGAATCCAGGAGTGGTGTCAAAGAGCTGCTTGTGATACCTGTTGATAGCTCAATGAAGACAAAATCGAGAACTTCATTATCTCCCTTAGCACCAGCTCCAAGCTGCTCTCCCCCATTTTGATACAAACAATTGATATTTTTCTCAATTTTAGGTAAAACACAAAGCAAAACATATTCATAAAATGTTGCATTTGACAATTAATTTACAGTGAACACTCTGGAGAAAAGTAGTGTGTTTGCTGTGCAAACACAATCTCATGACAAGTCCTTTAGCCACTACCCTAACTTTCCAATCAAATTATAGCCCTTAACTATTTTGTTTTTTAAAAGCTAGGCTGAAAAGCTGGACGTAAGTCCAACTGTACAATATGCTTTGCAGGCCAATAATACAAAGGCAGTTTATGACTTCTGTAAACATGTCTCATTTAATTCTTATCACACTCAAATAAGAGGGATGATTAGCCCTCAATGTGAGGGGATAATAAGCTAAGAGATGCTGAATAGCTTGCCTAGAGCCACACAGGAAATAAGTGGCCTATTTGTACAGGTTCTAAAGTATACTGTATAGTATAGTGCCTTTCTGAATTTAAAGGCCTGACTGTTGCAGCCTCACTTCGTTGTTCTCTGGAAGAGGTTCCATTCAGATTCAGACCCTTCCTTCACATAGAGCATCTGTCTGCCATTTTCACCATTTGGCATTGTCTTTGTGCTGGCCTTCTTTTCTGACTCCACTCCTTTGCATGCTTTTGTGGCACCAATAGGGTCTGTGAATCCCCAAGCAGATACTTTCCACTTTCTTTCCATGAACTTTTCTGCTGTCCACATACCTCATGATCAGACTTTCCTATAAAAAGCAGTCTACTTCATGTTGGTTCTCTATAAGCAGCTAGCATCTCTTATCAGATGGTTTCCTGGAGTTATCTAGTAATAGAAAATCTCCTTCCTTGGAGATTTTAGCATTTCTGTTCTTAAGACCTGCCTGTGATACTTGTTGATAGATCAGTGAAGACAAAGATTTTTTCTGTTTTACACATACATCTCTCATACCTGAAACTATACCTGACATGGAAATCTTTATTTATTTTATTTTTCATTTTTTTGGAAATATTAAGAACACATTGAAGTCCTACCTACCCCAGGAGCTGAGGTGGGAGAACTGCTTGAGCCCAGGAAGTTGGGGGCCAGCCTGGACATCTTAAAAAACAAACAAACAAACAAACACACACTGGACCCCAGGGATAAAGAAAAATGAATAAGAAACATTTCCTGATTTCCTGAAAATCCTACTATAATGTGTTCCTTTGAGACTAGTAGACTAGTAATCAAAATAGTGTGTATATGTATGTGTGTGCGCATATATATATATATATATATATATATATATATATATAGCAGTGATCACTGCCTAGCATATAAAGAGTTAAGGATCAAGCTGAATGATTCTGTGTAATCACAGATAATATACAATTTCTAAAAGTGTTGATTTCCTTCATTTTTCTCCTTTCTTATAAAAGTATATTATGGAAAAAATTCTGGATAATTAAGAGATGACATATGCAATGCCAGGGAAATATTTGGACCTTAAAGTCAGGCATCATGGGTTAGAGTACTAATTCCATCACTTATCAGCTATAACCATGAACAAGTGTTTTAGCTATCTAATGCTGTATTACAAACCTTCCCCAAACTCAGTGGCTTATCATGGCATTTATTTTGCTCATGTATTACATTCTGGGCATGGCTCAGTAGAGATAGGTTATCTGTGTCCACTAAGTATCAGATTCAAAAGCTGGGGGCTGGAATCTCCTGAAGTGTCAATCATATGTCTGTCGTCTAGGCTGGAAGACTTAAACAGTTGAAACTGCTCAGATATCCCTCTTTATAGTTTTTCATATGATCTCTCCAGCATGGTGACTTCAGGGGAACCTTCAGGTGCTTCTTATATATTGGCTCAGGGGTCCCCAAATATGTGTTTTAAAAGAAGGAGAACCAGGTGGAATCCATATTGCCTTTTCTAAACTAGCCTTTGGAATCATACAGCATCACTGCTGCCACATTCACTTTGTTAGAAGATGAGTGTATTTGTCAGCTTTCCATCACCATAATATAATACCTGAGGCAATTAACTTATAAAGAGAAAAGATTTATTTTGATTCACAGTACTGGAGTCTCTATACCAAAATTCAGTGTCCTAATTTCTTGGAGTCTTTGGCAAGTGAGGGTGGTACGTCATGGTGGAAGTATATAATGGAGAAAACAATTTATGTGGTGAGCCAGGAAGCAAAGGAAAAGAAAAAGAGGCTGGAGTTGTTCAGTCCCCTTCTATGGCATGCCCCCAGTGACACAAAGACTTCTCACAAGGCCCCACCACTCAAGTTTCACCACCTCCTGGCAGTGGCACCCTGAGGACCAAGCTTTTAACACATGGGCCTTTTGAGGACACTTATCTAAGCCATAGCAATGAATTGCAAATGCTAGCCTATATTCAAGGGGAACGGAATTCATCTTTAAAGGGAAGATTGTCAAAGAATTTGTGGACATGTTTTAAAGTCATAACAGCAAGTAATTTAACCTCTAAATCTAATTTTATTTGGGTCAAATTACATCACTTTTGAGAGTATTACTATTCTTATTTGTAAAATAGGTGTGATAATTCATTGGTTGTGAAAATTAGGTGAGAGAACATTGTGAAAGTTCTTGGAATATTTCTTAGTGTATAAAGAAGTATTCAAAAATTGCGAATTCTTCTTTGCTTTCTTTCTTCCCTTTTCTAGCTTATTGAATTCCAGTTAATTGTCATTTATTGTATTTCCATAATTTAAAAAACGGTATAGGGGATGTAAAAAGAATTAAGATGTGTTAAGTAGGTGGACCAACTTCCCATATTGAATGTAATTATTATGCACTGCAAATATGTACTTTTCTTTTTTTTTTTTTTTTTGGTACTGGGGATCGAATGTGGGACCTTGTGCTTGTGAGGCAGGCGCTGGAACCACTGAGCTAAATCCCAGGCCAGCAAATATGTACTAATGAAATTTAATTTTTTTTTAAGTATAAGAAAATAATTTCTGATTCATATTTATTTTTCAAGTGAAACAGAACAAAGAAAGGTAGTTTCAATGGCAACTAAGACATATGGACATGATACATGAGTGATGTGGTACAATTATGCATTGGGTAAATGGAATAAGCTATGGATAGCTAGAAGTACCCTCTGTGAAGATCTTGTTGGACTGGCTCTGTGGCATGTCTTGTGACTTGTGTGCTTTTCTCTTGCAGTTCCTAAGGGAAGACCTCAATTACCATGATCCAACAGTGAAACACAGCACCTTCCATGGTGAGGATAAGCTTATCAGTGTGGAGGACCTGTGGAAGGCATGGAAATCCTCAGAAGGTAATAGGCAAGCTTGCTTGTGAGTCCTCGTTATTAGAAAGTTTAGAGGAGAAAGAAGATGGATAGCATCTTGGCCTTAAAAGGACATGAACATAAAAACCAAATTATTGAAATGATTCTGTATACAGTCACTGAATAAGACTGAATATAGTCACTGTGCTGGGAAAGGGGAACATTCTCCAACAAGAATTAGTGTTGTCTTTTTTCAGAATGTTTTTTGAATTGCAGCCTATCTCTACTTCTCTTCTCACACCACCCTGACATAGGAATCAGTTTCTGCTGCATCATCCCCACAGATAAGGAGCTTACTGGTCTCTTGAGGCAGCCCTTTTCTTCTGTAGCTCACCACTTAGTCCCAGTTCTGCTGAGTCCCAGATGGTTCAAACATTGGATAGAAGTACAGATGAGCTCTCTCCTGAGCCTTTGCTTTCCCAAGTTAAATAGCCCTAGTCTTTGAAGAAAACATTTTCTCAGCCTTCTCCACATCTTGGTTTCTAACATTTTTATTAGAATGTTTCTTAGATCTCTGGAATTGGACACAAACTCCCAAATGTAGTTTTATCCTCACAGAGGTGACTTCTTGGTTCTGGACCTTGTGCATCTGTTAATGTAACCTGTTTAGATACTGGTGTCTTCAGTAGTCATATTGTTCTACTGACTCATATTGATTTATTAATGAAAAATTTAGATCTTTTTCATATGTGAGTATAAAACTGCTAAACCATGACTAGCATTTTTTTTTCCTGGAGCATTTTCTTCAGAGTTCAAGTTAAAGAGCATGCCTAATTGATCCCGCCACTCCCAGCCCAGAGGAAAGGGTTTTTGGGCCTCCGTCTTTTCCACAGGTCCCAGTCCAGTGGTAGGGGCTTCTGAGCCACTGTCCCACTGCTCCTGGTACAGAGGAAGGGGCTTCCCAGC
>NW_004624817.1:5453129-5475906 GCF_000247695.1 Heterocephalus glaber
TGTGTTGTATACCTACAATGTACCAATAAAAGAATTTAAGAAAAAAAAAAAAGAGCATGCCTAATTATGTGAGATTATGACAGGAAAAGGGAAAACAGGGCTTTAGCTTCCTTTCCATTCATATCTGTGGCTAAAGCTTCCTTTGATACTATCCAGATTGGAATCAATCTCTTCTCTTAGTGTATGTCCTCATGCTAAGAAGGGTTAAACGTAAGTGATTACCAGCATTCCTGGTTTTTAGATGAGGAACTTTAGACCTTGGCTTATGAAGTTACTTGTTCATTGTTTTTTTTTTTTTAATCATTCACGTTTTTGTTTACTATATACACAAGACAACAAAAATTCAGGAACAGTGGGAAAGGAATGTATAAAACTAATAGAAAAGGAAGAGATTATAAAATATAATATCACTATATGATTTTTATACAGATACTTGAATGTTTTAATATTTTTCAAACACTTGCTAAATAAAGTACTTATAACTCAAAATGCTAAATAATTGTTAGTCTTTGACTAAAACTTCTAAAGAATAAATTGTTGCTGAAAACTCAAAGTTGTTAGTAAGCTCTGACCTTGTATTACTTATAGATGTCAAGATGATCATGATTAATACAAAATTAAGCCTTTACAGAATATTATTTATGCCCGATACTGATTTATTAACTCAAAATATCAGAGAACACATTATCAAGTTATAAAGCTTTATTGAAAACCATCTTTACTAAAGTTTTAATACTCAAAGAAATATATGTGAAATCATTCCTAACTGAAACACAAAGCTATTCTTGCTAAGAGTATAAATACTGTCCTATAGTCATTATTGTTTGCAACTCTTTTCCTTAAAATAAAACTTTGAAAGAAAAACTTAAGCTTATCAAAACTCATAACTACTCTGTGTATTTATCATTCTATTAACAAATGTCTTAGGAATTAAATAGTACATTAAAGCCATAAATCATCATCTCATCTCAAAGGACTATTATTACTCAATTATCTAGAAAATCATTTTTATGCTGTGTCTTATGAGGCTGAGGCTGGCCTACAGTGGGTAAACAGAACCATTTTTTCCCCTTTATAAAGTTTTAAATTTTTTATTGAAACAGAATTTAGGAGTTGGGTATTGGATTCGGGTAGGGTGTATTTATATTTTATCAAACAGATTCTTGAGAAATAAGCTGATGGCATATAATTTTACAGTACACATCCTTATTATTTAAACTGACAAAAATAATGCTTTAAACAACAGTTTTAACATGCATCAATGACCAGCAAGTTTCAAATATAATGTAGTAATCAAACTATTTAACTTTGCTTTTATCAAACTTTGACAAACACATTCAGTCTTCATTGTCTGAGCAAATCAACTTTAGTTTCTTCATGGTCCGCCATCTGTCTTTTAAGATGACACTTGTTCCGTTGTTGAATTTGTAACGTAACAGTATTTTGATCCAGTTTCCCTGTCCATATTTTCTCACACCAGATTTCAAATTCTTGTCCTCTTCCCAAAGCCATGGCTGGTTTTTCCTGTGTCACTGTATTTTGTGAGTTACTGGTTGGTTTGTTGAAGCAGGTCTTTTAGTATCTCTTCTGTTTTCCTTTCTTCCACCTTTTTTCTTTATCCAAATTAATATCAGTTTCTGTTTCATCATCATTACCACTAGGTTTATCTTGAGAAGTTATTATTCTTGTTTTCTCATTTTCCACTACTTTTGCTGCTGCCTTCATTAGGAAAGTTGATGATTTTTCACTTAGCACACAATTCACGTAATTTCTAACTTTCTCCATCATGTGATTGTAGCTGAAGTGTTGAAAAAAAGGAGTGATATGGATCTTTCTGAGAGATTATCGTAAGTAATTTCCTTTCCAAGGTCTGAATTTTAATTAAATTCTGTATTTCTTCATGAAGTTTGCCATGTTGTTTTTCAACTGAAGCCCAAATCATCAGGGCCGATTCCCAGGGTGTAATTCGCTCATCACTTTCAAACTGTGCATCAAGAGATTTTCCTGCTGCAATTCTTGTCAAAAACTGACATATGTATACAGTTCTCAACTGATCAGTTGTAAGACTATGTAGTCCATGAGTAATAGCCTCGGCACTGTTGTGGATGCTGTGGAAGTCCTTGGAGTGGCCGTCACAGAATGCCCAGCAGAGGGAGAGGCAGAGGAAATCCAGCATCCACCCTGCAGCCCCTGCCTCCGCCTTCACCACCAGGTCCGTGTCCTCCTCCTTCTCTTCCTCAGGGATCCCGAACTCCACCTGGCAGTCCAACAGTTCCTGGCACTCTATGTGCTCCTGTTCGTTTCTGGCCTTTTCCATCAGCCACTTGTTCATTGTTATGCATTTAATAGAGCCAGAACTTAGACTTAGGCCTCTGATCTCTAGGCTGGTACTTTTCCTTACCATCTTGGTTGAAAGCACTGTTACGGTGCTAGAGGAGACTAGAATTTTAGATCTGGAAGGGATCATCTATAATGTAGATATAGAGAGCATTGGATTTGATGCAGGAAGACCTTAGTCTGATCCTAGTTCTGGGATGGATCAGCTGATGCTTCTTGTTAACTCTATTTTATCAATTTGTTTTTTTAATTTTTTAAACTTTTAAAATATTTTATCAGATTAGAATAAGAATAAGGAAGCTGTAAGAGAGAGCTTACTGGAAATCTTTAGAAGCTGAGTTCTTTGTGGGGTTTTGGTTGTTGTTTTAATAGCTCCTGAGCAACTCAGACTGTCTACTGATGAGAGATGAAGCACTATCATGAACTTTGGAACTATACCAGAATTTCCAGGAAAAAATCTACCATCAGTACCATTTAATTCTGGGTTTCTTCTCTAATAACATAAGGACAAGGCACTTGCTTTTTAAGAGTCGGTTTTATAAGTAGGAACTTAGAATGAAAGATGCAGGGTGAGCATTCCTAGCCTTTTCTAAAAGCTCACAGGAAGTATTTGGGAAGAGAAAGTGACCAAGAGAAGGCAGAAATAGAGGGATTAAATCATAATACTAGAAAACAGCTCCCGGCAGTTTTCTGGTAAGAACTTTATTTTTGGACTCAGCAACTATTTGGAACACTTCCAGTATATTCTGAATTACAGAAAAATGGAAGACAATGCATTGAGTTTTTTGGAGGAGAGGGTTCTCATTAGTCTTGAGGAGAGAAAAGCATTTTAATTCACAGTAATGTAGCTCATAGCTAAGACAGGAGAAGATATATATGTATATATATTTTTAAAGGATCGACTAACCATGTGTTATATTCAGTGGTTTGACAAACTGAAAGTAAAATTCTTCTTGTCTCTATTTTTACCAATAATTTGCCTCATTATTCAGAGCAGGGCCCTAGTCTCTCTAGGGCAACAATTTCCAGAGCTGCAAAAAGCACATCATAATCTGGCCCTAGCTCAAACTGGCTGGCCTGAGTTTAGCTAAATGGTGTAGATATCAGCAGTGGTCATTTGTGTTTAGAACATTAGCTGGCTAATGTCAGTCTCATCTCTGTGATTAATGCAGTTAATATTTTCTGACTAATATTGGAAGCCAATCTTTTCTCTCTGTCACTTTAATCTGAGCAGAAAAGGCTGCTGATCTCTGTATCGACCAACTCTGGACTTTAATAATAAAAACAGCAACTCAAAAATGACCCTGACATTTATATAATATTTAATATGTGCTAGGCACTATTGTAAGTGTTTTACATATGGTAACTCATTTGTTTCTTACAAAATCTTACAAACAATAGATTCATTATCTCCATTTACAAATGAGGAAAATGAGACAAAGAGATTAATTGAAACAATAATAATGTGTTTGTCATTAACTACCCAGAGTTACTTCAGACTTCCCAATTAAGGGATAGTCCCCAGTAAGTTTGCCCTTTCTTCAGACACCAACCATAAGCTCTGGGAATTCCCAGGCTACGTCTACTTCTGCTGCAACTGACTGCAAATATGGGAGTTCCCACAATCCTTTTAGGTTCCATAATTTTCCTAAACTATTCATGGAAGTCAGGAAGGCCCTACACTTATGATTACTTACTTACTCAAAAGCAGTGGTGGTGAACCTATGGCATGCATGCCGCAGCCAGCTGTTTGTTATCATTGAAAGCTCTAAAAGTTTTTCCATCACTGCTGTAGAGGATACAAATTAGGACTAACCAAAAAAAGAGACCCAGAGGCTGAAATCTGGGAAGATCTTGAATGTGGTACTTCTGTGTCCTCTCCTGCTGGAATCAGGGCACATCACCTTCCCAACACGTCAATGTGTTTACCAATCAGAAAGCTCAAGCTAACTTGGTGTCTACTATTTTTATTAAGGTTTCATTACATGGGCATGATGGCTTGCATTATTGGCCACATGACTGAACCCAGTCTCTAGCTTCCTTTTCAACCACAGGTTTGGGCTGGTATTACTGGCCCAGAGCCCCAGCTCTCTAGTCTCATGGTCTTTCTGGTGACTGTCTCCCAACCTGAGCTATCTCATTAGCATGAATTCAACTCTGATCCAAGGGGCTGACCACGTATAAGAAAGATACTCCTATCATTGAAGGAATTCTAAGAATTATTACATCCCAGGAATGTAGGACAAAGATCAGCCAAATTCTTAGTTCAACAACATTAAAAAATTAAGTAAGGAAGACCTGGACAAGTTGGCCTGAGAAACAACGGAAAACAAGTAGAATTCCTGGGATACCAGCAGCAGAGACTGAGGGATTGGCCTCTTCTAAGTGGCTGCTCTCAGATAACTCATCATTTTTTATCCCCAAGTGTCTTCTTGTTCAGAGGTGGTGGTGCACACCTGTAATCTCAGCACTCTGGTGGCTGAGGCAGGAGGATCATAAGTTTGAGGTCAGCCTGGGATACATAACAATACCCTATCTTGAATTTTTTTTTTTAAAGAATCAGGTATGGTGGGGGTGGGAGTGGAGATGAATCAGACTGGCATAGTCTGGATTACAGGTTTATATGGGTGGTGAAAAATGGGATGTGGGAAGGGGTTTGAGGAGTACTGAAATTTTCTGTCCCTCTAGGACCATGTGAGGTAGAGCGACATGGAAGTTCTTTAAAGGAAGAAATACTAAGTAGATTTTGTAGAATATTTGAGAAATAAAATTGTTGTTTGAAGATAGTAGAAACACCATCCGTATCCTTTGCAATGAGAAGGAGTGAGAGGCACTGACTTAAGAGAATTCTCCTTTAAAGTATGGCTTTCATTTCTTCTAAACAAAGTGTACCATTACTCTTTGTCTTTTTCTTCCCTGGGGACTAGATTTTAAGTAATGATATCTGCATATATATATATATATAAATATAAATAAATATATATATATATATATATATAAATATATATTATATATATAATATAGTTTTTTTCTTTTTTAAGCAATAAAACAGCAAATATTTATTCTGTCATGTGGTTTCTCATCTTCTGAAACCTTGGAGTGGCCCAGCTGAGTGATTCTGGTTCAGGCTTTTTTTCCAGAGGTTAATTCAGGTTGCATTTAGATCTGCCAACAACAGGAGGTCCAGCTGAGATTCAGGATCAGCTTTCCCACTCAGTTGCTCATTGTTTGTAGTCCTCAGATCTTTGTATAATCTGGATGGTGAAAATTTCAGTTAAGGTACATTTTCTCCACATCTTTAGTTTTCCCAGACTGGTCTTTAACTTGTGATCTTCCAGCCTCACCCTCCAAGAATGATTGAAACTCATCCTGGAAGTGAGAGGTATATACCACGGCAGCCTGTTTAGAAGTGGGTAGTCTGAGTGTTGACATTGGGAAAATGAGTGAAAATCACTTGTGATTCTATAAGCAAAGCACTCCTGGAGGTCTCTTATTTGCCATAGCCCTGGTAATTCTCATCCAATTTCTTTTTGGTCTTCATCCTGAAGCGTGTATCATTGTAGAACAATCCCATTTCTTAAAATCCCACCTCTTCAGTTTCTTTCTCACCTTTTAATCCTTCCAAACTACTTCCAGTTCCTTTTTTCTAAAACAAATATTATTATTGCATCCTGCTTCACTTATACATAATGAACTTCTTTCAGCTGGGATTATTTCTTCTACTTAACCACTCTTATAATCCTTCAAGAAGTCTTCATTAGTTTCTCCGTCTTTTTTTTTTGTTTTGGTTTTTTTGAGACAGGGTCTCATTGTTGTTCAGGCTGGCCTTGAACTTGCTAAGTAGTCCAGGCTGGCCTCGAACTCATGGTGATCCTTTTGCCTCAGCCTGCTGAGTACTGGAATTAGAGGCATGCATCACCATACCTGGCCAAAGAATATTTTTAAGTAATAATTTCTTTCCTCATTTTTATGAGTCAAAAGCATCTTAACTAGCAATCTTTGATTTTAACTAAGTAATATACTTCTATCTAAAAGCAAAAGAATATGGTATTCTAGTGTGTGTATGGACTTTGTTGTGAAAATTTGTTTATTTTCTACTAGGCTTTTAGAAACAATGAAATAAGCTTATACAGAGATCACCATTTCTTTCTGTGCTACTCTTTGTAGGAAAGGATCTTTTTGCAGGAAGCAGTGGAGCAATAATAGAGAATCAGATGGCTATTAGAGAGAAAGCTCAGCAGAACTGGCATTTCTCTGTCACTAAAACACAGAAAGGCCAGGTAGCACCAGGGATCTATCTAATCCATTTCAAAAGTCAGGTCAGTATGAAAGAATTGCATTCTCCTATTGTATTTACATAAACTCAACAAGAGATACATTTATTCTTTTCTTTTAGGGGTTTAAAAATTGATTTACTAAGAGAATCTTCAAATCACTTAGTTAACAACCTCAGCCATTAGTTGTTGCTGAATTTTTTGGGAGAAAGACACAGTTGACCTTTTCTTTCCCTTACATTATTTTCAGATAATTATTTTAGTGCTGAGAATGGAACTTCATGAATACTACGCTATAAATACTCTTCCTCTGTGCTTCCTAGCCCCCCACATAATTTTTCTTTCTGATAATGAAGATAGCTGCCATCTATACAGTGATTTAACATTTATCACAGTTATTTCCTGTTTATTTTTAGTAGACACTTGAGGATGAAGGTCTTACTTGTATGCCCATTTAATATATAAGGAAACGGAATGCCTCTCATCTACTTCTGTCTTGAGGATTATACTGCCTTAATCAGATGGCTCCTCCGCATCTTTGGTCCTGGGGATTGAGCTCAGGGCCTTTGCACCAACCTATATCTCCACCCCTTTTTTATTTTAATTAAAAAATTTTAAACAATTATCTTACATGTACCTTTTGTGATACTGCCTTAGCTCAACTTCATCTTTTTTTTTTTTCCCCCCGGTGGGACTGTGTTTTGAACTCAGTGCCATTTTACTGAGCTAGCCCTTTTAATTTTTTAATTTTGAGACAGGGTCTTCCTAAGTCACTTAATTGCCCTGGCTGCATTTGAACCTGTGAGTCTCCTGTTTTAGCCTCTCAGAGTGCTGGGATTATAGGTGTGTACTACCAGGTCTGGCTTCAACTTCATTATCTTTTAATGAGATTTATTGAGTTGTAATTGACATACAAAAAAGTGTCAGTATTTAAAGTGTATTATTTCCTAAGTTTCAGCATATGTATACAACTATGAAACCATAACTGCAGTAAAGATAGTGACTATATTCATCCGTCCTAAAGATTTACTCAAGCTGGGTGTAGTGGCATTTGCCTGCAATCTTACCACTTAGAAGGCTGAGGTGGGAGGATCACAGTGAGTTTGAGGCTAGCCTAGAATGCATGGTGAGCTCAAGGCTAGCCCGAACTATATAATAAGACCTTGTCTCAAACAAACAAATGATTTTTTCTCATAACTGTTCGTAATCTTTCCTTCTCCCCAGATAACCACTGACCTACTTCTGCTACAAATTAGTATGCATTTTCTAGAGTTGTATATAAATGAATTATATAGTAAATATTTTTAAATATCTAGTGTATTTCACATATTTTAAATTCATTATATTTTATATGCTTTTTATTGCTGAATATTATTCCCTTATAGTGATACATCACAATTTATTTATTTATTCATCTATTGGTAGACATTTGAGCTGCTTTCAATTTTTGGCTATTACAAATGAAACTGCTGTGAACATTCACATACAAGTGTATAGACATAATTTCTTTTCTCTTAGGTAATTACTTAGGAGTGGAATGACTAGATCATATAGTCCATGTATTAGTCAACTTTCCTTTCAGTGGAGCACAATACCCAATACCTATAATTTAAAGGAAGTGAAGTTTAATTAGACTCACAGGTTTTTTTTTTTCTTAAATTCTTTTATTGGTACATTTTAGGTATACAACACATTTACATTTCTCACTGGGAACTTGTACCTTTACATGATGCATCTTGGTTCTTATTTTTTCCCCATTCCTAGCCCACCCTTCCCTATTTACAAAGACTTTATTTCCATTTTTTTCATTTCTCATCATTTTTCCTTTTCCTTCTTTCCTTTCCCCTGCCCCTCCCACTACCCCTGCCCCTTTGGACCTTTTCTTCCTATGTTCCACTATCGATTATTCATTCTAATCATTGGTACATTTTAGGTATACAACATAATGACATTCATCATTGGAAATTTGCACTTTTACATAATCTCTCTTGGTTCTTATTTTTCACCCTTGCCCAGCCCTCCCTTTAGACTCACAGTTTTAGGGGATTCAGTCCCTGGTAAACTGGCTCCAAGACAGAAACATCATGGTGGGAGGGCGTGACAGAGTAAAGATATTCAGTTCATGGATGTTGGGAAGAAGAGCAGGGGATCAGTGCCAGAGAGGAAGAAAGGAGGGATCAGATATTGTACCCAGGGTTATACATCCATGACCCACCCAGACAGACCCAGAAGTGTGCCTTCCTAGTCTCTCCAGCAGCTCCCAAGTCAGTCAAGTTGATACAGTTAAATTTAACCCATACAGCATATTTGTATATACTGTATAACTTTGTATATTTTTAAGAACTCTCAAAACTGTTTTTCAAAGTACATAGTTGTACCATTTTATGTTTCCACCAGCAGTGGATGAGACTTTGAGTTCCTCCATGTCTTTGTCAACACTTGGTATGGTCAGTCTTTTAAATTTTAGCCATAGTGTAATAGTATATCATTATGGTTTTATTTTGCATTTGCCTAATGATATTGGGTATCTTTTCATCTATGTAAGTTGCCATTCATATATCTTCTTTGGTAAAATGCCTGTTAAATCTTTTGTCTATATTTTATTGTTTTTTTAAAATTGAGTTTTGAGAGTTATTTATGTATTCTGGATATAAGTTCTTTATGTGATACAGTCACCTTCTATTTTTTTTTTTTTTTTTGGTACCCGGGATCGAACTCGGGACCTTACATTTGCGAGGGAGGCGGCAGAACCACTGAGCCACATCCCGGGCCCACAGTCACCTTCTATTATCTGCAGGCTCCACATCCCCAATTCAACCAACCTTTGACTGAAAATATTCAAAATAACCCAGAAAATTCCAAAACAAATACCTTTGATTTGTTTTTAACTGAGCACCATGCCAAAGCCATGCAAATGAAGTGATATGTAGACACTCCCTGCTGTAGCCTCCAACCATTTCACAGATCCTCTATCTCTCACCAGTATTCATTTGAGCATTCTTCACCTTGTATCTTGTTCATGTACTGTGTAGTTAGACCTAGAGGTTGCATCTATACTGAACATGTATGAATGTTTTCTTGTCATTGAGTATCCCCTTAACAATACAGTACAACTACTATTTATGTGGTGCTTACATTGTCTTAGGTATTGTAAATAATCTAGAGATAGTCTAAAGTAGATAGGAGGATGTGTTTAAGTATGGGTTTTTTTTGTATTTGTTTTTTGGTACCAGGGCTTGAATTCACGACCTTGTGTTTTCGAGGCAGGCAGCAGAACCACTGAGCTAAATCCTTGGCCCTTAAGTGTGTAAATACTGCACCATTTTGTATGAAGAATTTGAGTATCTGCAGATTTTGGTAGTTTGTGGGAGAAGAGGTCCTGGAACTAATCTCCCTCTGATATTGGGGATAACTATATGCTTGCAGAGATTTTTCTCCCAGTCTATGACTCTCTTATTATTAATTTAACAATAGCTGTTGAAGAACAGAACATTTTAATTCTGATGAAGTCTAATTTATTTGTTCATGTATACATCATGCTTTGCTGTTGGATCTAGGAATGTTTGCCTAATACTAGATTACACAAAGATTTTGTTCTCTGTTTCCTTCTAGAGGTTTTATTATTTTAAGTTATATTGTTTTATTTTGTTTTTGGAGTGAGAAAGAATATGTATTTTAAAAATTTTTCCATTGAGGCATTTTATTTGTATGTATGTAATACACCCCTAGAAAAAGAATCCCAGAATTTCCCCTCCTGTGTGTTTTCATCTTATTCTTCTTGGTCCATGATACCAGCTCAGGTTGTCAGTGCGGTGAAACCAACTGACAGGAGGAGAGCAGATTATTCTGCCATTTTTCTTTTCTTTTTCTTAAAAAATTAATTTAATTGGTACATTTTAGGTATACAATATAGTGACATTCATCATTGGAGATTTGTATCCCCTGCCCTCCCTTCAAACCCTCTACCCTTCCCCATTTACAAAGACTTTGTTTCCATTTTTTCATTTTGTCATATTAATTCCATTTCTTTGTGGTTTTTTTTAAAGAGTCTCACTATGTAGTTCAGCTGGTCTTGAACTCACTATGTAGTCCAGGTTGGGCTCAAACTTGAGGCAATCCTCCTGTGTTAGCCTCTTGAGTGCTGGGATTACAGGTGTGCACCACCATGCCCAGCTTTCTCCCATTTTTCTAGACCCTTTAGCTGCATGTCAAATCTGAGGTTGATTATGCCACAGAGTTTTAAATTTAGGTATATGACTGGTTTTGTGCTTTTGTTTTTGTGTATCATTTCAAGTATTGACCATAGTTCTTTTTTGTACTTATAGATGTCTCAATTGTACTACAACCATCTGTTGAAAATGTTATGCTTTCTCTACTGCATTTACATCTCATTTTTTGTTAAAAATTAGTTGTCCATTTAAGTGTAGATTTATTTCTGTATTCTGTATTCTGATCCACTGACCTATTTGTCTATCTTTATGATGACACCAATACTATTTTTTTTGGACGGGGGAGCACCAATGCTATTTTGATTGCAGTAGTCTTATAATAATTAATTATTTTGATCAGACAGCATTAGCCCTCTAATTTTGTTCTTTTTCAAAGTTGTTTTCACTATTTTAGATGCTTGAACCAGCTTGTTGATTTCTTAAAAAAAAAAAAAAAGCCTTCTGGGATTTTGAATGGGGTTGCATTAAATTTATAAACAAAGTACATCTCTCTCTATTTAAAAGATAGATTTGCTGTTGACAATATTTTATAGTTTTCAGTATACAGGTCTTTCACATCTTTTCTTAGATTTATTCTTAAATATGTTGTAGTTTTTGATGCTATTATAAATAGTATTTTAAAATTTATGATAAAGTACATATAACAAAGTAGTTAAATTAATTTTTGTTTGTTGCATATATATAGAAATAAAAGTAATTTTTACACATTAATCTTGTATTCTGCAACTTTGCTAAATTTACTCTCTAGTAGAGTTCATCACATTTTTCTCCTCAATCATGTTGTTGGCTAATAAAAAGTCTTACTTCTTTTCCAACTGATTTTCTTTTCTTTTCTTTCCTCTCTCTTCTTCCTTTCCTTTCTTTCCTTCCTTCCTTCCTTCCTTCCTTCCTTCCTTTTCCTTTTTTTTTCTTTTTTGCCAGATTACCCTGGATAGTATCTCCAGTTCAGGGGTGAAGAGAAGTGGAGAAAGTAGGCATCCACGTCTTATTTCTGATTTTACAGGGAAAAATTCAGTCTTTCACTGTGATATTGGCTATTAACATTTTGCAGAAGTTTTTTTATCAGGTTAAGGAAGTTCCTTTCCATTCCCAGTTTACTAAGAGATCTTACCAGGAATGAACGCTGTATCAAATGAATTTTGTCTATTGAGATGATTACATAATTTTTCGATTCAGTTTATTAATATGGTATATTATAGTAACTGATCTTTCTCTCTCCTTTCTTCTCTCTCTCCTCTCTTCTGTCTTCTCTCTCTCTCTCTCTCTCTCTCTCTGTCTCTTTCTCCCCAGGATGCCCTTACACTTATGATCCTCCTCAGCTTCCTGAGTAGTTGAGGTTACAGGCATGTACTACCACACATACCCTGCTAGTCATTAATTTGATTTTTTTTTTTAAATACTGAGGATTGAGCCAGGCCTGGTGGTGCACACCTATAATCCCAGCACTTGGGAGGCTGAGGCAGGACAATCACTGAAGTTCAAGGCCAGCCTGAATAGCGAGACCCTGTCATGAAACACCAAAACCAAAAAAAAGCGGGGGTGGATCTTGCAGAATTACCCATGCTGGGCTCAAATTTGTGATCCTCCTGCCTCTGGCTACTGAGTAGCTGGGATTATAGGTATACACCACTGCACCTTGTTAATAATTTATTTTTGAACTAGGGATCGAACCCAGGATCTTCACACTGAATTGTGTCCCCAGCCCTTTTTTAAATTTTTGTTTTGAGACAGGGTTTTGCTAAGCTGAGTTGCCCAGATTGTAACTGAATTTGTGGTCTTACTGCCTTAGCCTCCTAGAGTGCTGAGATTACAGTCATGTGTCACCAGGCCCAGTATAGTAATTGATTTTTGAGTGTTAAACCTACCTTTCATTCTTGAGATAAGCCCATTTGGTCATGACATATTATCCTTTTACTTTAGTGCTGGATTAGATTTGGCAAATTTTTCTTTTAAATTTTTGCATTTGGATATGAGTAAATATTCTGTTGGTTGGGATATTCTATAAATGTCAACCAGGTCATGTGGATTGATAGTGGTGTTTAAGTCTACTATATCCTTATTGATTTTCTGGGTACTTGGTTTAATAATTATTTAGAGAGGAGCACTATTTAAACATCCAGCTATAAGTGTAGCTTTGTCTATTTCTCCTTGCAGTTTTTGCTTCATGTTATTTTGAGGCTGTGTTCTTAGGCAGATGAAGATTTAGGATTATTTCATCTTGATTAACTGGTCTGTGTCATTATAAAATGGCATTCTTTGTTCCAAGTAGTGTTCTTTGCTCTGAAGTCTTGTTTTGGTGTTAATATAGCTCTTTTTTGACTATTGTGAGTTTGGCATCTTTTTCCATTTCTTTTCATTGATTTTTTTGTTTTTATATTTAAAATGCTTTGTGTGTGTGTGTGTGTGTGTGTGTGTGTGTGTGTATTGGGGATTGAAACCAGGGCATTTGCACTAAACTATATCCCCAACACCAGTCCTCTGACCCCCTCTTTAAATTTTTGGAAAAGGGTCTTGCTAAGTCACTAAATTGGTTAGGCTAGGCTTGAATTTGTGATCCTCCTGCCTCATTCTCCTAAAGTATTGGGATTACAGGCATGTACCACCATGCGTGGCTACAATGCACTTTTAAAATGGTACTAAGGAATTTCATGTATTCTAGACAATTGCTCTACCACTGAACTACATTCAAACTGCCCCCCCCCCAAAGATCTTACTAAGTTGCCCAGGCTGACCCCAAACTTGGGTTTTTTTTCTCCTCAGCCTCTTGAGTAGCTGGATTTATAGGCATAAACCACTGGCCAAAAATCTATTTCTTATAGGGAGCATATAATTGGGTATTATTGTTATTATTATTTTGTTATCTAATAATCTCTACCTTTTGGAGTGTTTAGACCATGTGTATTTAATGTGATTGTTAATGTGGTGAAGTTTGAGTCCATTATCTTACTATTTGTTTTCTGTTTGTCCTCTTTTTTTTCTGTCTTTTCTGCCGTCTTTTGGATTATTTTTTCTTTGTTGGCCTATTAGCTCTAACTTTGCTTTGTTATTTTATTGGTTGCTTTAGGAGCTAAGATATGCATCTTTAATTTATCATTATAGTATGCCTTATCACATATAATATAAGAACCTTATAATGGTGTGCTTCCTTTTCCTCTCTCTCTTTCTTTCTGTCTCTCAACCTTAGATTCCAGTCCCTGTGTCATGTCTGGAAACTCTCTTGTTTTTTGTTTTTTTTGGTACCGGGGATCGAACTTGGGTCCTTGTGCTTTCGAGACAGGTGGTAGAACCACTGAGCTAAATCCTCGGCCCTGGAAACTCTCTTAAGGCCACATGCTGGGGCAGTTCTGTGACTTGCCTCATTTGTTTCCTATTTCTTTTTTTGCTGAAATTTATTGTTTCCACATTAAAAGATTTTGGGGGGAGGAGGGGAAGTATTTTTTTTAACCACATGATGATCCTATACAGCTGCCCGGAGTAGGACACCATCATAAGTCATTAACATGCCATATGAGTTCTGAATGAATAAAAGCTACAAAGCCCAAGTTATGTACAAATATCTTAGGCAATAATGTTTACAAACCTATGTACAATAAAACAAATGTAAGCAGTAAGTGTAGCATGAGAGTAATCAAAGGATGCACAGGGACGACCACTTTTGGTCAGTCTGCCCCTAGGTACTGGTATCACCAGCCCCCAGAATTAGGCCACCCAATTCTTCCTTACACAACTGAATGGACCCTCAGATGTGAAAACAAAAATCTGAAAATATCACTCAACTGAAAGACCAGAAAGCTGGCGAGGAAGTTGCCACCTACCTCCCCTGAGTCTGAGCCACGTGGAAGAGGAGGCAACACAGATGCTTAGCCCCAGGAGTGCCCAGGCCCCAGAGGCTCCTGCCACCTGTGGCTCAGATGTTTCCTGTTTCTTAAGGATCACTCTGTTTTATCTTGAAATCTTAGAAACTATTGTTTTATACATGTTTCACATATGTTACCTTTTCATTGATGAGGAATAACACAGTAATTTCAATAGAGAGGATAAAGTTCATCCCTAATACTTCATCTTGACCTGAAGTAGAAGCCTTGGTATAATTATCTTTTACCTGGAGTGTTGTACTTTGTACTGTTCTTCTGGATCCAGCCTAGCTCTACTGTAGTATGGCCTTCAGGTAGTTCTAGAGAGATCTTTCTAAACTCATTTTTTGACCACCCGGTCTCTGCTTACATTTTTCAGTGGCTCCCCTTTTTTTGTGGCAGTACTGGTGATTTAACCTAGGGAGGACCAACTTACACCCCCAATCTGTTTTAGCTTTTATTTTGAGACAGTCTAAGTTGCTCAGATTGGCCTTAAACTCGCCAGTTACTTGCCTTAGCCTCCCAATAATCTGGAATTATTATTATTATTATTTTTTTTGTGATACCGGGGATCAAACTCAGGACCTTGCACTTGCGAGGCAGGCACCGGAACCACTGAGCTAAATCCCCGGCCCTGGCACTATTGGTATGTAGCCGGTGCCACCACATCTGGTGTGCGTGTGTGTGTGTGTGTGTGTGTGTGTGTGTGTGTTGTAGTGCTGAGGATTGAGCCTAGGGCCTTGAGCATGCTAAACACACACTCGCCCCTGAGTTACACCCCCAGCCCTTTGTTCTTTTCTTTTCATTTTGTTTTGCTTTGTTTTTTGAGATAGCATTTTGCCATTTAGTCTATGCCTAGCCTTGAACTCACTATATAGCTCAGGCTGGTCTCAAACTTGTGATCCTCCTGCCTCTCTGCTTCAGCCTCCTGAGTGCTGGGGTTAAAGGTGTGTGTCACTATACCTGGCTTTCCCCCCAACCCTTTTAATAATCAAACAAACATGCTAGAACACCACATTTCTGGGTGGAAATAATATCTTAAATAAAACCTAAAGAAATAAAGATACTGCTAAAAATGTTAAAAGTAAATTTCTATATAATCATATATAGTAATTATATGTTATTTTGGCGGAGTAAATGTTGGTTGTCTTATTGATGAGTTAACACTTGAGTTTGTGTAGAAGTAGTGATAAG
Source organism: Heterocephalus glaber (assembly GCF_000247695.1). Next base: position 5,469,018 of record NW_004624817.1, read on the forward strand.
CTTAGATCACCACTGGATCTCATTTGAGGCTCAAGAAAATAAGGTACTGAAAGCTCAGTAATTGTGCTTAAATTATTTTAGACTATGTCAATTTTTTTTGTGTTTATCTATAAGATGTCAGCCAATCATTGAAATCAAATGCTTACCCATAATCTCAAAATGAATTACTTCACTTGGGAAAAAAGATTAATATGTCTATAGAAACAAAATTCTGACTATCTTGCTTTATGTTCTGAGAATTTCTTTATATTCTAATGCTGTAGTTCTATGCCAGTCCTTATCTCACTCTAGTATTGACTCCAGAGGGTTCTATTTCTCTCTTATAATTTGTGCCAACATTCCTGTATTAATATTTTTGAAGCTGAGTACCGTCTATATTACCAGGCATTGTGTTAGATGAGTTTAGCGTATTAGGCCTGTGCTTCTTTATTTTATCCATTTCTTTCTCTTTTTTTTGAGACAGAGTCTGTAGTTCAGATTAGCCTTGAACTCACTATGTAGTCCAGGCTGGCCTCAAACTTGCAAGAATCCTCCTGCCTCAGCCTCCTGAGTGCTGGAATTACAAGGATGCACCACCACACCTGGCTCCATGTATTTTCTTATTTTCTACCACCTGACTTACTGGCAGTTCCTTGACCTAGGATAATCCTATTTTATCTCTTGATGTTTTCATATTTGTTGTTCCCTCTGTTCTTCTTTCTTTTTGTTGATCTGGTTAAACCCTACATGACAATTAAGACTCAATTTAAATATTTTCTTTTTTAAGGAAATTTTTCCTGAAAGCCACAGGCTAATTGGATGTCTTCTGTGCTTCCAGACTTTTATGCTTATTTTGTCATAGCACTTAGCACATTAATTGCAGTGATCAGTCCCCCTGCATGTTTTTCTATCAACTTGAGGGTAGCCATTTATAGATTCCATTTCCTAACACTTAATGTAGGGCCTAGTTCAGAATAGGGATTCAGGAGACAAAGTTTGTCCTTAGCTCTACCATTATGTGATTTTAAACTTGTTTGGGCCATTCAAGATTCCAAAGTGCCTAGGTTCTCTTTCTACTCTTCTGCCATGCTGTCAGTTTTCTCTGATTTGGGTTTCTCCTAGATTCTTGTTGCTCTATCCATAGTCTTTAAACTGATAAGAACAGACACTACAGTTGATCTTAGCCAAAAGGCCGAGAAGAAATGATCCATAGTCTTTAATAGTATGTCTTGGTAGGCCCTGAGAGCCTTAGTTTTTGTTCAGTAACCTAGTTGGCCAATCACATGAGGCCTAGGCCTAAGGCCCAGATTGGTTTTACAGTGATGGGTCAAGGCTTGAAACTAAAATTGTATTTAAACAAACAAACAAACAAAAAAAACACAAAACAAAACAAGATGAAAGGCTGCTAGTGAGAGCCAGAAGCAAATTGCTCAGAGATAAACCACAGTTCCAAGTGATACACTATCTTTAGGAAGAGCCACTTTGGGAGGATTGTACTATAGCTGCCTTGAAGTGTTCTTATCCAGAGTGGCCAAGTAAGTAGCTAGGCTTTGTGATGCCTTTTCTGACTCAGTCAGTCGCTCCTTTCTCTGTGCCCTCACATCATCTTATATCTGTATGTAACCAAGCACTTACTCCACTCTATTATACTCATTTATTTCCTCATATATCTCCCTCTCTAGAAGAGAGCCCTTGCAATGGAGATGATGCAGATTCGTCTCTGTGCTGGTAACTCACCTTTCTAGAGCAGAAACCAGTAAAAACTTGGTAGATGAAAGAATAAAAATGAATGGTGATAATAATAAAAATAGCTAATTCTTTAGCACTTACTATATCCTTGCAACTTCCTATATCAGTGGTAGCAAACCTATGGCATGCATGCCATAGCTGACTGGTATCATTGAAAGCTCTAAAAGGTTTGCCATCACTGTCCTATATCATCACTGGTCTTATGAGATTTCTGATTATCACCATTTTATTGGTGAAAAAAATGAGGCAGACAAAAGTGTAGTAAAACTTGCTCCTGATCTTAAATTTAGTAATTGGCAGATCCCAGATTCAGTCCAAGGCACCTGGTGTCAAAGCCTGCTTTCAACTGCTGTGCATATTTGACTAGCTGACCAAATGGCTGACCAAAAGCTGACCAAGTGACCAACTAATTGACTAATAGCTGTGTGAAAGAGACACAAAAAGATACTAGAGACTTGCTTACCAAACATAGTTCACTTGGGATGTGAATTTGAAACCATAAAAATAGGTAAAGGCTTTCATCTGGAGGTGCCACAGGTCCATTATGGGAAAGAGATACTGATTCAGGAGCCCTTATTGGCTAGTCTCTCCTTGGCAAAAGAAAATATTGGCCAAGGCCCAGTGTCTGCCTTGGCACATCCCTGAGGTATCAGTATAGCTCAAGTGCTAGAGAGTAATACTTACTCTTCCTACTGCTGCATGCCATTACCCCAAGTTTCCACATGGCTCACACTTTCATTTTCTGCTCAAATATCACCTCATCAAAAAGGCCTTCCCTTCCCTAAAAGCACTGTTCTTTATACGTCTACCCACTTATTTCTTAATTTTTCTAAATATACTTATCACCACATGATATATACTTATTTGCTTATAGCATTTTTCTTTCTTTCTGTCCCTGAGAACGTAAGCACCATGGGATCTGTGACTTTGTTTTGTGTGCTGTTGTATCTCTAGCTCTTAAAGTGCTGCCTCGAAATTAGTAGGTGCTTAATAAATGTCCCCTTGGCCTTGTCCGTAAACATGACCTTTGGGCTTCAGACACTTTATAGCTCTACATTTTATAGCTTGTGTTCCTTCCTCTGGCAGACCTACATCTCTGTCTACCCAGATCTTGTCCAGTTTTTAACATTTACTCCTTTTTTGAATGAATGAGTGTATGAAAAAAACAACTACTACTGAATTTGTATTAAATCCTAGGCATTTTCAAATTCATTTTTATGAATTCATTTATTCAACAATTCTGGCAGATAGCTATTGATAGATTATAAGCTACATGGAGGTAGAGACCTCTTTCTTGATCACTTCTCTGTTTCTCATGCCTGGCATGGAATAGTACAAAAAATGTTTGATAGATGACAGGACCAATATTTTGCAGAAAGGGAAATTGAGGTTTATAATGGTTAAATGATTTGCTTAAGCTGGTCCATGGCAGATAGGATAAAAATCAAAGTCTTCTAGCTTTAATTTTAGAGCTTTTTCTACAATACAGTAAAAATCCTATGTTCTAAAGTCCTCAGGGATTGGACAATATTTAATAAATTATTTCATTCTTTAATTTTTATATATATATCTTACAGTGCATCTAATATTAGTATGTGAATGAAATGTACAAGCAGATATACATGTATTGGGAATATATGCTCAAAGTTTTATTTATTTATTTTTATTCAGTTTTGAGCCAGGGTCTTGTTAGGTCAACTATGTTTATTGCTCGGGGTGGGCTTGAGTTTGCCATCCTCCTGCCTCCACCTCCCAGAGTGCCAGGATTATAGGTGTCAGCCACCATACCTGGCACTTTTAATTTTTTAAAACATAGATTATATCATTAATAAGATTGGAGACTGCCTGGTTAGTCACCTTGTACATTTCTCTGTTTGTTTGAAACTCTAGATAGCCTTCTCTGATTTTGTGTAGCATTGTTCACCATTTTGCCCAGAATTATAGTCTTTGAACTGTCTAGGGGCCACATGCATAGGTTTAGGGAGACTTATGAATTAGGGGCACAGCCACTTGCTGCTTTTCCTCCTGGGATTGGACATGTGAGTCATCAGGAGTCTGTACCTGTCCTCTCCCATAAGTTCTTCCCATCTGTTCTGTAGCTTTTCATTGATAGTGGGCTCTCTGAATTTGCTGTTGGCTCTTCATTTCAGCTCAGGGATTCGTTCCCATTTTCTCTGCTGGAGTGAGAGAGCAGAATTTTAACTTTTAGGTACTTGAATCTTAGAGACAAGAGGACCTGATATCTCAACTGGACTGCTGAGTGCGATCATGTTGGGACTCAGAGTTGCTGTCTGAGATACAGATGTTATTCAGGATTCAGATCATCATGACTTATTTTGTTCAGATTGCAATGACTCTGGGTGGATGACAACATGCTGCCAAGCCCTACCCAGATAAGGCTGCTGCCTAGGTAACAGAGTGATATACAGAGCTAAAAACAAACAAAAAACTGCCTTGAGGTTTGGCCTGACACAGTGAAACCATTATCCCCTTTTCCTGCACTTGGCTATATAGGACCTGATTAGTCAGAATCCATTTTCGTTGGAGTACAGGGATCCCCTTAGAAACCCTCTGCTTCAGTGCAGTGCTTAAGCAGTGGTTTTCAGCTTGGGACAATTTTGCCTTCCAGGGGACATTCAGCAGTATCTGGAGACATTCTTTATTGTTATGACCGGCAGTATGTTACTGGCATCTAGTGGGCACATGCCAGGGATGTTAAATACCTTGCTATGATGAATAGAAAAGCCACACGGCAATGATTACCTCATTCAGAGTGCCATTGGTACAGAGGCCGAGAAATCAAAGTTGAGAGGGTCTCCTGCCTCTACTGCAGGGTGCTGTAGGGTGCTGACAGAAGAGTTCTTACATGCCAAGAGTCTATGCTCAGGCTTGTATTAAGACATCCTCCCAGTAGACAAAAGGCCCTCCCAGTAGACAAAAGGCCTTGGGCCTTTCTAGCAACAAAAAAAGTGTCTTTCTTTCCACTCTGTGCCAAGCAGACAGGGCCCTTTGTGTTGGGTGATGCCAAGCTCTCTTGGCATCTGTGGCAGGAGTGTGTTGTTCTCTGTACTTTACAGGCTAGCACTTGTCTGTCTGCATCATATATGTGTGTGTCATTGTCTTGTGCCTTCATTACCTGACACCCCAGACTGTAGTTAATGATCATATTTGTAATGTGTGAGGATATATTTTCATTTTCAGGAATAAGAGTTAGTGCATTCTACTTTCCTCAACACTTCTTTAACCCTAACTCTGTCATCCTTCTTTTTCCAAACCCTATGATTTGAATGTGTCTCTTAGAAATTAAGTTCTCTTTTCCTTCCCGTATATTCTAGTCAGGGAGCTAGATATTTAACCAAGCAGTGACTAATTGTTATTTACTTAAACCTCTAGTCTTTTGTATTCTATGATGTAATCTTTGAGCAGAGCATACCCAGCTCATTTCCTCTTTCTAGCACTTTTCCCTTCTCAGCTCCCATGTCTCTGCAGAAAGGCACATCTGCCTCCAAAGCCACTCAGCAGCAGTCCTTGAGGGCATTGGGATTGGAGCATTTTTGCCTTTAACTTTGTTTCATTTGATATGTCTTTCTGGCTGTCAGCTTTGCATTATGTGCTGAACTCCACTGTGATGGAAATAGGAAAATGAAAGGTTAGGTCCCAATTTTCAAACTTCTGTAGCTTATGCAAAAGTGATAGAAACAACTTAAGATATGAGATTTGCCTATAAGAAGAATAGCTGTTTTTTGATTAGCATTTCAGAAATTATGTTGTATCCACAGGAGATAGTAGTCTTTTTTGGGGGGTGGGGGGTCCTGGGGATTAAACTCAGGGCCTCACACTGAACTATATCCCAATTCTTTCTTTCTTTCTTTTTTTTTTTTTAGTGTATGTGCTGCCGAAGTGAGCACTATCCCAGTTCTTTTTTGAGACAAGGAATAGCTAAGTTGCCCAGACTGGGTTTGAACTTGTGATCCTCCTGCCTCAGCCTCCCAAGTAGCTAGGATTGTAAGAATGTACAGCTTTGGCCAGGTTATCTGAATATTTTTAAAGACAGTTTTGTTGTTGTTTGGAGGTCCACATTCAGGACATTTCTGCAACTCCAATAACTTAGGGCAGTTATTCTTTGAGTAAATTCTATTTTAGAAACAGTAGTTGGCAAATAGGAATAGGATGTAGTCTGTACCTTCAGTGTTTCCTAACTATTAAAGGGAAATTAGATACCATTCAATGATAGGTAGTTTTTGGTAAAGATATGGATTTTAAGAGGATGGTGATGACTCTCATCATAACATTCTGCCTTAAAACTTTCTTAGCTTCTTGCTGCTCAGAGCAGTAGTTTTCAAACTTGAGGAATGCACAGACTCATTTTAGGAAAAAAATGAATTATCTTGAATCTGGAGTGCTGACTTATTTTTATTATGTTACTTAAATATATGCAAGCATGATAAGTTTAAAGTTGCTATCTGCAATTTGTATACAAATGTAAACAAAAACAGATTTATACTTCAAGTAAAAATAAACTTCAAATTCAGTCTTTTGCTGTAACTCAGTTGCCCCCAGGCTCTCTTAAATTCAATATGTCTGTATACTTAGGTGCAATCTGATGACTCATTTCTCATTTCTCCCACCATTTTTCGCTATTTAACTACTATACATTTTGACTTATATAATACATTATGATTTCATTTGACCTTCACTTGGTCTGAATGTGTTCCTTGTGTATTAAGTCTGTGGCTATTCTTTTATACAGTAATTAACTTTTTTTTGGTACTGGGGATTGAACTTGGGACCTTGCACTTGCAAGGCAGGCAGTGGAACCACTGAGCTAAATCCCCGGCCCATAGTAATTAACTTTTGACAAAGTATAGAGATTAATTTGCTTTCCATATGTTTAATACACAGAAATAGCTGGATGTGGTAGCACATGCCTGTAATCTTAGTCTCCAGAGGCTGAGGCAGGAGAATTGCTTCTAGTGCAAGGCCAGCCTGGTCTACACAGTGAGTTCAAGACCAGCCTGAAGTACATAGTGAGACCATGTCTCAAAAAACCAAAATTAAAAAAAAAAAGTCTCCAGAGGCTGAGGCAGGAGAATTGCTTCTAGTGCAAGGCCAGCCTGGTCTACACAGTGAGTTCAAGACCAGCCTGAAGTACATAGTGAGA
>NW_004624817.1:5484002-5498686 GCF_000247695.1 Heterocephalus glaber
TAAAGCAATTTTTCTTTTCCTGGTCACTAATTGCAATCTTATCTTCTATATCTGAAATTCTGTCCTCACATTGGTTCATTCTGCTGTGTAGACTTTTAATGGAGTTTTTAATCTCCCAGAAATCTGTTGAATCTGTTTTATGGATTCCATTTATTTCCTATGTTGGGATTCCATTATGTTCCTCAGCTCCTCTATTTTTTTAATCTGTGTACTCTTTAGATTTATTAATCATGTCTGGCACTATAGGCACAATCTCTGCTGTTATCTGAGAAATTATTTCTGATTTCATTTTTTCCAGATCCTCTTTTTTTGCCAGTTCAGGGAGTCCAGGTGGTTTAGTATCAGATTGTTCCATCTCATTTCCCTTTGGGGTTGCTGTAGGTGATTTGGAAGTCGTTTTTTGAGGCTTGTTTACGTTTCTTCTCATTTCAATGTGGGGAGGTGCTGCTATCACTCGTGCAGCTCACCTCCTCTGCCTTGGGAGTGGTAGAATGGTGACTGGGGAGCCTCCTCCTGGGCACTGGGATTGGCTCACCTTCTCTGCCCTGGGAGTGGTGGAATCTATTACTTCATCTTTTGGGTGAGCAAATTGAACTCTAGAATTTTATAATTTATCCAGGCTGGTAAATGGCAGAGCTAGGATTTGAACCCAGATCTTCCTGGTTCTAAACGCCCTGCTTTTTTCACTGCATCTTCATCCTGTGCCCTGTGATTCAAGGTAGTCTTCCTTGCAATATTCAGTTTAGTTCTAGTTGATAAAACTTCGCCAAAGATACACATACTTGCCATGCTTTCTGCTAGTTCTTGAAAACAAAAAGTACCAGACCTGACTCCTGACTTGAGAGACTCCATATTTATTACAAGAGTCAGACAAAGGAATAGGTGATTGACCATAAAACTCTAGGATGTAGGTTTCTTTCTTGCTACTCCCAAAAGTAGCAGTATTGCCTTGTGTATCCCTGAACCATTTCTTTAGAAGAAATAGCTATGACTTGGATTAAAACTATAAAACATAGGATAAAACGTTCTCAGGTCATGAATTCACTTAATCCTCCTGTGGCTAGGATTAGAGCCAAGACCAGGTTCAGCCAGGCTTGGCACAGGAGTAGAAGAAGATGGCAAGCTGTGACACCTTAGTTACAGCAGGAAGCGTGGAGTTTTCAGTCCCTAGGGTAGAGTAGGGGTGGTTCCAGGCCCATTACTAGCTAGCATGTATAACAGGAACAATCTAGTAGATTTGTATTCATTCTCTTGGTTTTCCACTTGCGTATGACTTTGGGCAAGTTACTCAACTCTGTCTCAGTTTTCTTATATACAGATGGGAGCTAGTAATACAATGATTTCTTAAGGTTGTTGTGAGGACTAAATGAGATATTGTATGTAAAATGTCAGAACAGTACCAGATAACAGTACACAGTTCCTTAGTAAATGCTAGTTCCTTTCTCTTTTCACTCATTGCTTAGAAGTAGATGGCATTCCAGTTCATAGGTGTAAGTAGATTGCTCATCAGTAAATAGACAGTAGAAAATATGCTAATGTTTATTTTGATTAGTCAGACAAAGTCTAGCACAACTAGTAGAAGTGATCTAAAAGAGAGCCCTAAAAACTCCTAGGTTTATAGCAAACATCTGATTTTACAAAGAAGGAAACTGAGGTAGTTCCTAGGGAGAAACCAAGCAGCTTATGATCAGACAGGGGAGTCACTGGTAGAACTGAAGCCTTTCCTGAACTCCTGATCACAGTGACTCATTTCCTGTCTTGTAGGTGGGCTTTTTAAGGCCAGAGGAGGAAGTAGCTGCTCTGGTTTGCTGAGATAGGAGTGTGAACTACACATTGTGATATCACAAATTTTTCTTCTGCCTGGAGAAATAAAGCTATATATCAGAAAAGAGCACCAACCTTACAGTGTGGTTTAGGGTTAACTATTCACTTATGAGACCCAGATGAATGGTTTTTTAGCCTTTCATATCTTATATCCCTTCCTTCTATACTCACTGTGTTCCAGCAAGAGAAATAATGTCCAGTTTTTCCTAGGTCCTTTTCTTGTTTACAGACTCTGTCTCATTAAAGTTATCATTGACAGTGTAGTCGAAGGTCATAGCAAATTACAGTAACCTTACTGGAAGTAAATTGTATTGCAGTGACTCAAATACATGCTAACAGGACTAACTCAATTTTTATTATCAGCAGGTTTATATATATAATGATACTAGGTTAAGATTAGAATTATTCACAAGTCCCCAGAATCACTGGGTCATCTGGCATGACATTTTGACCTGGGCTGTACAGGAAAGTGCATTTATAAGTACTGGGAAGTGGACATAGATTATATATAGGAAAATCCCAGGAAGGAGAAGTCCAACAGAAAATTTATAGATGGATGTAGGAATTATCACAGATGGGCAATCCTTTGAGGGTAGGGTTCTTAGGATATGGGGAGAGTGAACAAATTCTTAGTAAATGTTGTGTGCCTTTCCGTATTTCTGTTGAGACTCTGTTCTGAAGTTCAGAGGGGAGCAATCAGCAAGAGCTGAAAGTGTTCTGGATGAGATGGGAAATCCTACTGAAAAACTTCTTGCCTTTGCTGTCAGGAACTGACCCCTGCTCTTTGCCCCAACAGGCTAGCTGTAACCAACACCACTATGACAGGGACTGTGCTGAAGATGACAGACCGGAGCCATCGGCAGAAGTTGCAGCTGAAGGCCTTGGACACAGTGCTTTTTGGACCTCCTCTCTGTGAGTCCTGTGTTAAGTACTGCTGTGCTATGGAACCCAAAACTGCTGGAGTATGTGAGCTGAAACCCTGGGTCTCCTAAGCACACCTGCAAGGCAACTCCTTCACTATTTCCACTGGCAATGAGATAATGAAGCAGTCTTCTATTTTAGGCCAGCCAGATATCAACTTCCGTTCTTTAAATACTTTAAGGAAATACTGTGTCTGTGGGGTGTGGTGGTGCATACAAGTAATCCCAGCACTTGGGAAGCTGAGGCAGGAAGACTGTTCTTAAGTTCAAGGCCAACATGGGCTACATAGTGAGTTCAAGGCCAGGCCAAACTACATAGGGAGACTCTGTCTCAAAACCCAACCAAACAAACAAACAAAAAAACCCCCTACTTTCTGCTTTTGGAAGACCTGGATGAATCACAATCTTCTTTAAGGGATAAAATGAGCATTCTAGGGCTGAGGAGGTAGCTCAGTGATAGAGTGCTTGCCTAGTAAGTGTGAAATCCTAGGTTCAGTCCCCAGCACCACATATTAAAAAAGTGTTTTCTAGGACTGGGGATTTAGCTCAGTGGTTTCGTCCCCTGCTGTGCAAGCGCAAGGTCCCAAGTTTGATCCCCAGTACCAAAAAAAAAAGTGTTTTCTAGACAGGTGCACAGACAATGCTTTTTTTTTTTTTTTTTGGTGGTGCCGGTTATCGAACTTGGGTCCTTGCGCTTGCCCAGCAGGCAGCAAAACCACTGAGCTACATCCCTGGTAATGTTTTTGAGGCCCAGAGGAAGTATAGAGAAGGCATCCCATAAAAGAGGTGGTATATGACCTCTGTCTTTAAGGACAGACAGAGCTTTATTCCATGGATGTACCAGAAGAGGCCATTCTAGATGGAAGAAACAACCTGAACAAGAGTACAAAAAAAAAAAAAAAAAAAAGGAAAGGAAGGAAAGGTGTGCTTAGTTGCTCAGGGGTGTTAAGTAACCCATAAGAGGGTGAATGTCATTTAGTTCTTACCTGTTCTTACCATACCCATGAAGAGTAAAGAAGCTGATGGCTGGATATCTTTGTGTTCTTGAATGACCAGTGAAGACTAATGGGCTTTCCTGGAGCAGTAGAGACATACTCAGGCCTAAGAAAGGTTAGTCTCTTCAGCCAGGTCCTAATTGAGAACATTAAGTATTTTTTAGTCTCTTGCAATGTACATAGTAGGAATGGACATCCCTGCCATCCTTTTTCTTATTTTAAGTGAACAGAGTGGTAAGATTTCTTAGGAAATTAGCTTGACCACACAGATTCTTAGGACCCACTCCCTGCCCTTTGGGAGCTGCTGGCTTTAGTGGAGGGTGCCAGAATGCTGTAGAGACAGGATCTAGTCCAGAGAAGTAACTGGCAGGCAGATCAGAGGCAATACAGTTCCCTGTCCATGGGTGTGACTTGGTACGTGCCCAAGCTGATCTCTCAATACAGGTGGGTCTATGCTTTTTGAAAGTGTGAGATAGATAGAATAACCTGGAAGAAGACTGTTCCTCCACCTGCTTTGTTCCTTTTTCAGTGGAGTTTTAGGATACATTTCCTCACCAGTCATTGACAGATGTTGAGTAAATGACACAATGAATGGCTGTACTTTTTATGTGAGGCCTACCCTCTGTACTGATCAATGGCCTTCCATTCATTAACATTTGTTGAGCACCTGTACATGTCAACAATACAGTCAATGGTCAACAAATATAGTAAATGTTATAGCTATTGTATAAGTCTTTGCAGAGTTTAGTTGAGGGTACAAAATAGGGAGGGATTTCCTATTGGAGTTCAGGAAGCTTTATGGAAAATGTAATTCTTGAACTGAGATTTGAAAGATGGGAAGTAGCCTTATTAAACTAACCATTATCAGCATGCACCCCTCTTTTTTTATACCACCAAAAACACTTACTCCAGAAGAATTATACCCAGCAGTAAAAGTTGGGCCACTTTTGCAAAGGCTCTTCTCTGCCATCCACCAAGGGGATGCCTCAAGCAGCCTGCAAGTCTTCTAAGATACATTATCAGGTCATGTGTGTTCTATGTCAAAGCAGGGATTTACAGTCTGAAAGGGTACTTTAGATACTTCTGGTCAAAAGGCAGGATTCTTTCTGGAAAAGTCAGCTAGCATGCTTACCAAAATCCTGTCTCCATGATACCGGATCCAGGAGATCAGAGTCTGTGAGGTGGGGGCCCTAGTGGAGCAGATTAGACTGATGCTAGGTCATGGGTATTTTTCTTTTAGGCCCATTTCATGCAGCCTGTGTACTATGCATTCTCTAAACAAAGGGAGATCAGAGATGAGAAGATTACTCTGTTCCTGAGATAGACAGAACAGAGATGTTAAAGCTAAGTATAATGGTCAGCCATGGTGGTGCACACCTGTAATCCCAGCACTCAGGAGGCTGAGGCAGGAGGATCACTGCAAATTCAAAGCAAACCTAGGCTAATAGTGAGTTCAAGGCCAGCCTGAACTATATAGCGAGACCCTGTCTCAAAAAAACAAACCAAACAAACCAAACCACATCTCCACCAAAAGCTAAGTACATATTTCATACAAGCTAGGATAGCTATAATGATAAAAATAATACTAGTTTTTAAAAATTGGAAAATAACTAATGTTGGTGAGAACATGAAAAATTTAAACCCTTTTACCTTGGCTGGTGAGAATGCAAAATGATTCACTTACTGTGAAAAACAGTCTGGTGGTGCCTCAAAGAGTAAACATAGAATCATCACCACATAACCCAGCAATTGTACACCTAGGTGTGTATCCAGATAATTGAAACAGGTACTCAAGCAAGTACATGTACACACAGGTTCACAGCACCAATCACAAGAACCAACAGGTAGAAGTAGCCCAAATGTCAATTAATGGATAAAGGGGTAGATTTTGTTATACAGTATAGATGTAATGGAGTATTATTCAGCCATAAAATGGAATGAAGTTCTGATACGTGCTAACTGTGGATAAACTTGGAAAATATTATGCTAAGTAAATGACAGACACAGTCTGTAATCCCAGCTACTCGGGAGGCTGAGCCAGGAGGATCACGAGTTTGAGTTCAGCCTGGGCAACATAATGAGACCCTGTCTCAAAACAAAACGAACTTTAAACAGAAGAAATATAAAAAATGCCTAGTATTGCAAAGGATGGGGGGACAATGGAAAGACACAGATGACCACATATTGTATGTTTCTACTTTATAAAACATCTAGATTAGATAAATCCATAAAGACAAAATGCAGATTTCTGGTTGACAGAGGCTGGAGAAAGGAGGGAGTGGGGAGAAGCTACTTAATGTGTAAGAAATTTTACTTTGGAGGAATAGACATGTTTTAGAACTAGATAGAGGTGGTGATTGCATAACATTGTGAATGTACTGTATGCCCCCAATTGTTTATTTTTTTAATTTTTATTTTTACTAGTACATACTGATTACATTCATCATGGGGAATTGCTACATTTACATGATATATCTTTTGTTTGTTTGTTTTGTTGTTATTTTGAGACAGGGTCTCACCATGTAGTACAGGCTTGAACTCACTGTGTAGCATGTGCTGGCCGTGAACTTCCTGTGATTCTCCTGCCTCAGCCTCCTGAGTGCTGGGGTTACAGGCATGTGCCTCCAAACCCAGAGACATGATACATCTTAATTCTTTTTATGCCTTCTTCCTCTCCCCTCCCTCACTTTAAAATAGTTAATTCTATGTTATGGAACTTTTGCCTCAATAAATTATTTTTTAAAAAAATCTAATCAAGGGCCAGGGATTTAGCTCAGTGGTTCTGCCACCTGCCTCGAAAGCACAAGGTCCTGAGTTCGATCTCCGGTACCAAAAAAAAAAAAGAAAAAAAGAATCTAAGCAAAACAAAAAGTAAATAAATTGCACTTCATCAAAATTAAAAAAGTTTTGTGCTTCAAAGAAAACATCAAAAAAACCAAAGAAGGCTGAGGCAGGAGGCTCATTGTGAATTTGAGCCCAGAAAAAAAAAAAAGAGAGAAAAGAAAAAACAAAGAATACATCAAGAAAGTGAAGATAATCCACAGAATGGAGAAAATATTTACAATTATTTTTCTGACAAATCTCTACTGTCCAGAATTTAAAAGGATTTCTAAAACTCAATAAAAATAAAACCCAGTGAAAAAATGGATGAAGAATTTAAACATATATTTCTCCATGACCAATGTCTTAGTTACTTTTTGTCATTGCTGAGTCAAAATACCTGACACCCAAGGTTAGAGGGGGAAAGGCTTATTTGGCTTTCAGTTTGTAGAGGTTTCAGTCCATAATCAGCTGGCAGGGAGGCAGAAGGGCAACAGTTCATAGTGGCGGAAGACATCAAAAACAACAACAGACCTTAACAGTGTCTTCCTACCCCTTTAATCTTATTCGGACTACTTAGGGCAGGTAGTACTCACACCCTTAATTCTAGTGCTCTTGGGCCTAGCATTGCACCATGAATCAACACAATCTAGATTCAGACACCTCCAAAATAGCCCCCCATCTCATTCACATGAGGCTTTAGGGGGACATCTAGACACAAGCCATAACAGCCAATATGTACCTTACATGATGGTCAACATCATTCATCTTCAGGGAAATGCAAATGTGCAAACCCAACCAGAATGGGGTCTTACAGCTCACCTTCTAAGTTGACTGTAATAAAAAAATAGGTAATATCCAGGTGCAGTGGCATAAACTTATAACCTCAGCTACTTGGAAGGCTAAGGCAGGAAGATCATCAATTTGGGGCCAGACTGGGCAACTTAGTGAAACCCTCTCTCAAAAATTAAAATTAGAAGGGCCAGGGATTTAGTTCAGTGGTGCCATCGCCTGCCTTGCAAGCACAAGGTCCTGAGTTCAATCCCTGGTACCAAAAAAAAAAGAAAGAAAGAAAGAAAAGAGAGGGGACTAGGGATGTAGCTGCTCTGCAGTGGTAGGGCACTTGTGTAGAATGCGTGACGCCATGGGTTCAATCCTCTGCCCCCCCCATACACAATAATAGAACAAAAACAGAAAAACTGCCCCCTCCAGAAAAGATACATAATAATAACAAGTGTTGTAAGAATGTGTGGAAATTAGAATAATAGTCAGAAAAGTAGAAGCACCCCAAATGTCTATTAACTGATAAATGGAAAAATAAATGTGGTATATGCATACAGTGGAATAATAATCATTGGTCATAAAAAGGAATGGAGAACTATACAGGCTATAGACATGGATGAATCTGAAAACTTTGTCCTAACTGAATGAAGCTAATCACAACAGGTCACATAGTCTAAGGTTTTATGATTTCACATATCCAGAATAGTCAAATCCATGGAGACAGAAAATAAATTAGCGCTTTCCAGAGTTAGGGAGCATGGGAAATGGAATATGACTGCTAATGCATATGAGATTTTTTGGGGGGCTAATCATGTTCTAACATTAATCAAGCATATGATGTACAACCTTGTGAGTATACTAAAACCATTGAATTGTTTGTTTATTTTTGTGGTACTGGGGATTGAACTTGGTCCTTTGCACTCTGCTACATCCTCAGCCCTTTTTATTTTAAAATTTTACAAAAAACATTTTTGGTAATGGGTACTGATTTCATGGCCTTTGCACTGAGCTGCAGCCACCACCCTTTTTTATTTTTTATTTTGAGATAGGGCCTCACTAAGTTCCCCAAGCTGGGCTCCAACTTGCAATCCTTCTATCTCAGCCTCCTGGCTGATTTGTATATTTTAAAGGAGATAATTTTAGGATTTTAAAGTCTCTATATCTCTATAGTAAAATAATACAGTTTGAATTTGTAATTCCTAGACTTTCATCCTGAGAACTTCTTTATAAACTTTAGGAGGGCTTGGGCTGTAGCTCTGTGGTGCTGGGCCTGGTGGGCAAGCGCAAGGTCTTGAGTTCAATTTCCAGTACAGAGTTTGGGGACTTGAGGAAAGAACCCTGAACAGACAGTGAGGAGCCCTTAGACTCTTTTGAAAATTGCCACTGTTTGACCTTGGGTAGGTCACTTTTCTCAGGGTGTATTTTATGATTTGAGTCATGAGGAATTGGGCTAAAGGATCCTTATTGTTCCATTAGCTATGACATTCCATGATTTGGGGGAGAAACCTCTTGCTTGATAAGGATCTGTGGAAAAGACTGGAGGTCTCTTTCTTCTTGGGGGTCTACATCCTGTAATTCTGGGAATTCTATACTGTACTTAGAACTTGCCTTATCAAGTAACCTGACATTTTCATTCTGCCTTAACTAAGGTTTCTTCATGTGTGAAGTGGACTTAAAGGCTCTTACTAGATCTCTCATTCAAGGATTCTGAGAGTTGGATGTACTCTTGAAAGCTAGGATTTTGGAAGCTAACAGCTGTCCTGATGGCAAATATTGTTTTTACATGTCCTTTTTGTTTGTTTGTTTGTTTGTTTGTTTTGGTACCGGGGATCGAACTTGGAACCTTGCGCTTGCGAGGCAGGCGCCAGAACCACTGAGCCAAATCCCCAGCCCACATGTCCTACTTATACTTGTTAAAGGAAAATTGCCAGCTGGAGCCTGAGAAAAATACAGGGAAACTGTTTGGCAGGAGACTTCTGCAAGAGTGGGCCTCTGCCTGATGGGTGCCTGCAGAGAATCCTTGGATTCATGCCTCTTGGGCCCTGCTTTCCTTCCTGGGCACAGACTATCACCCCTCTTTCTCGTTTCAACACCATACAGGACTTAGAGTGAGGTCTGCACTGGCGCTGACCTGAGCTCTAAACCTAAGCTGAGAGACCACAGACACTCAGGCCCTACTATAAGTCATGTAGCAGTCACCCCTAAAAAACTAGACCAGTTATGGCTGCCACCCATGGTCACCTTGCTCAGCCTTGATGAAAATCCTGTCATTGCTCTGAGGCTTGAGAAATCTCTGATCAAAAGTTTGTTATGCAGGCCTGGGGATTTGGGTCTGGTGCTGTCGCCTGCCTCACAAGCGCAAGGTCCGAGTTTGACCCCAGGTACTGGAAAAAAAAAGTTTTTGTTATGCAGTAGAGGGCCTGCTGAGGGAGCAGGCATCATCTGCATACAGCAGCCTCAGCTTGGGAAGGGGAAGAGGGATCAGACTGGCTTCATCTCAAAGTCGAAGGCATACTCAGTCCTCCCCATGTGACCGCAGAGCAGCACATAGCCCCATTGGGGCTCTCTGAACAGTGATAGCTGTCAGGAGTTAGGCGTGTTTAGAGAAACAAAGTCTTCATGGAAGGACAGTGTCCAGTTTGAGACCTAAGCTGACGTCTCACTGTGGTAGCAAATCATCCATTGAAGAGACTTTATACTTTCTGTAGATAATTTCTCAGAAAAATTGAAGCTCAGGAAGATGGGGTATGTTTTTAGAGGCCATTCATCTTTTAAGTGTAAGAGCCATGAGCAAACCCACACCTTTAACTTACATTTCAATGCTCTTTTCTATTGTATTATCCACCTTCTATTTCTGTTGGAGGAAATAATACATAAAGAATTCTAGCCAGGGATTTAGCTCAGTGGTTTCACCACCTACTGTGCAGGTGCAAGGACCAGAGTTCAATCTCTGGTAACAAAAAAAAAAAAAAAAAAAGAAAAGAAAAAAGAGAATTCTAGTCTTGAAACTTTATCACTAAGTAGCTTTGTGATTTGGGGCACATTCCTAAGGTTCATTGTGCCTCATTTTCTCCTAAATAAATATTAGCTACTATTTCTATGGTATGCCTGCTGTATACTTTGTCCTAGGGTAGAGGCAAATATGTCTTTTTTATTTTTAGCAGGAAACTGAGAAGGGAGGACAGAGGGAGAAGAGAGAAAAAAAGAGAGAAGAAAAAAGACAGATAGGCACCAAGAGAGCAAGAGACCTGGGGAGTAATTATCTTCTTCAGTGACTCAGATAATAGCAGAAAGTTCCTAGTGAGCAGGAGTGACGGCAGAGTTTGTGTTGGTCTCTCTTGCTGCATTTCTCTCTCTCTCTCTGTCTCTCTCTCTCTCCCTCCTTTTAAACGTTATCCAAGATGGTTTTTCTATTCTCTATTCAGGCTCCATCCTTTCCTCTGGAAACCTACAACCCTCTTTACCTGCTATTTTTGTTTCTTAAACAATCTGTTTCCTTGGCTTTCACCCTTTACTGGCTCTTTGAGCATAGGTACAGTGCTGTTCATCTGTCCTCAGCTTTCATCTTAAGACTCAGCAAAGAATAGTAGGTACCAGGAGATGTGTATAAAAGTTATACAGAAGGAGGCCACACCTCTCCAGACTACATAAAAGAGGGAACTTGGGAGAGGAATCTGGCCCAGTTTGGTTTTGGGGAGAATTGCTACTTATAGAGTGCCTATGAATAGTTAAGGCAGCTAAAGCATTTGTTGGGTTGTAACTGGAAGGGAGGAGTGCCCAGGAGTAGGTCTTACAAGTTAAACAGACACCCCCCCACCCCACCCCCACACAGAAGGCTGTGTAAATGACAAAAGACATTTGTAGCATGTATTTAGGCAGACCGAAGGCAGGCCGGGATGCATATTTGTATCTCTCAGTGTACTGTGGGGAGTAGAGAGAGTGGAGAGAATTGATTGGGAGAGAGGATTCTAGAAGGTGATAATATTTGAAGGCCCACTTTTTCAATCTTAACTGGTACCCTGAAAATTCTCATCATTGCCTTCGACTCTGTTAATGTGTTGTCCGTATCTCTTTTATTTACACCCTTCATCTCCTCCTCAGGTCTGGTGGTGTTAACAGTTGACCTCATTTTGCTAAAATGTTTTGCAGCATTTAGACTGGTAATTCTGCCATCTTGACATACTCCAGGTCCCAACCTGTTTCACCTAGCAGGCTACATCTGCTTTCCAAAATGTGGTCACTGCCACACTGCCTTGCTGGTGTTGAGTGAGTGTGAGGTAGATTCTGAGAACTGGGTTTGTGTAGGGGCTGTGGGTTATAGCTGGACATACACTTCTGTCCTTAGAAGCTGGTATTTTTTTTGGTACTGGGGATCTAATTCAGGTCCTTGCACTTGCGGGGCAGGCGGCAGCACCACTGAGCTAAATTCCCGGCCTGAAGCTGGTATTTTTTTCCTCCATATGTACTTTGTATTGTACTACCCTTTTCTGCTAAGACCTTCCTCCATTCTTCCCTTTTTGTTTACTTTTCACCTTTGCTGAATAACTGCCCTGGTCAAATGCTATACTAAGAATAGGGTTATTGAGATAAATAAGGAACTCACAGACTATCAGAAAATGACTGACATGAAAGATGAAACACAGCCAGGCATGGTGACACACACCTGTAATCTCAATACTCTGGGAGGCTGAAGCAGGAGGATTGCAAGTTTGAGCCTAGCCTGGGTAATTTAGTAACTTAGCAAGGGCCTGTCTCTGAAAAAAGGGAAGGAAAAAAAGGGGGTGGGGAGAGCTAGGGATGTAACTCATTGTGAAGGCCCTAGGTTCAATCCCTTGTACTTCCCAGAAAAAAAGTTGAAAAATACTCAAGGTAGTCCCTGAGATAGCAAGACACCATCCAAGTTTACCTGGGGAATCCTAGACTGGGGGAGCAGGAATGGAGGTACTCTGTGGACTACTAGTAGGGCAGAAAGGTGTAAGAATTGAACAATGGAAAGGAATTATAATGGGATAAGATACAACCAGACTCTTGATTTGCTTGTTTTCTCCTCTTTTTCTAAACCAGGATTCATGTATTTCCTAGGAGCTTGGGGTTCAGCTCAGGCTCCTATGAAGGGACCTGACAATTTCTACATCTGCTTCTCCAGCTCCTTCACCTTCTTTAAACTCCACATCCACATTCTTTACTACTTCCTGGATAGGTCCATCTGAATATTTCCAAGACACCTCAAAGCACTTTGCATATACTTATATATTCTGTCTCTTCAATAATTCTATGATAATACTTTTTGTAGTCGAGGGAGCTGAATTCCAGATAGAAGTGAGTTTCATAATAAAATGGGGCAGAGGCTAGCATAGAGCCCAGACTTCCTAACACTTAGTACAGGATTCTTGGTATAATGTCATAAAAATTTCTGTATTTCATGCTGTTTTTATTTAAAGGACTGGCCATTTGGTCTTTGGATTTTCACTGCTCTAATACAGTAACATGGTCATCTCCCAGGATGTTGCTTATGGCAAGTCAGCCCTTGGTGCTTATCAACTCACTCAAGTTAGATCAGGATAACATAGATAATTCCATGGTGAGAGACGTTTGCATGTAACTAAGCAGAAATAAAACTCACTTCATGAATATGAAAGTTGCGGTGAGAAAATGTGTAGAGGAAAGACAATGTAGCCAGGTAAATATGGATTTAAATACGGCTGTCATTTTTTTGTGAGCTCCAGCAAGTCAGTGTCTCTTATGGAAATTCAGATTCCTAGTTTATAGGTTATGAGTTCTAGTACCCTTTCTTATAGAGTAGGTGTGAGGATTAGAAAATATGACTATCATTGCCTGATGCATTTTATTTTTTCTCTATTCTCTTCCTTTTTCTAATGTGGATTAAGAGGAGTGAGATAGTATCACACTTGAGGCTTATCAGTAAAGATTCAATTTCACAAAGATTTATTGAGCACCTTCTGTGTGGTGGTTGATGTGCTGGGCACAGGCATACATACAAGTGATGATCACTAGGAACCATGAGTAAGTCAGCCAAGCTTAGTAGCTCATGGGATGTGGAAGACAGTATACCTGGGCTTCAGCTGTGCATTTGACAAGGCAGGGAGTGGATAGAATAGGTGCTTATACATTTAAATGGAGTCAGAGCTGATTGGAGGAATCCAGAGGATGCTGAAAGATCAAACAGTATTACTTTAGAAGCAGTGGGGCTGGAAGGAGACTGTTAGATTTTTTTGTTGGCCCTGGTCATTCACTAGTTTCATGACTTGGATGAGAATATAAAGTTGGTCAAAATAATAGAATTTGGTTCCATATCAATCTGAATAAGATAGCATTAGAGTCTGAATGAAATATCTAGGCCCAATCTGCCTGGCACCTTGCGAATTTTGTAGTTTGGGGAATAATAGGAGGAAGGTTGTCATTTCATTGAATCTTGTTTGAAAAAGGGAACCTTGGACTTTTGTTAAGAATATAAAGAAGAGGCATAGAGCTTCCAACGGATGCCCTGTATATGTATCCACCGGCCCCTGCAGCTATCCTAGGGCAAGCTCTAGTCCTTTATGGGCCCCTCCCTGTGACACCCAGCCTGTTGTCCACCTTTGAGACCAAACACCTTCACTGGAGGAAAGATAGTCTCTTTAACAAGTGGTAGTAGGGAAGGGTCTTCTGGGCCACCATTCATCCCGCTGCTACCGGCCCAGAGGCAGGGGCTTCTGAGCCACTGTCCCACCACTCCTGGCCTAGAGGAAGGGGCTTGCTGGCCACCATCCGTCCCACCACTTCCAGCCCAGAGGAAGGGGCGTCCGGGCCGCTGTCTGTCCCACTGCTCCCAGCCCAGAGGTAGGGGCTTCTGAGCTGCTGTCCCACTGCTCCTGGCCCAGAGGAAGGGGCTTCTGAGCTGCTGTCCCACTGCTCCTGGCCCAGAGGAAGGGGCTTCTGAGCCACCGTCCCACTGCTCCTGGATAAGAGGAAGGGGCTTCTGGGCCACCATCCATCCCACCGCTCCTGGGCCAGAGGAAGGGGCTTCTGAGCCGCCTTCCCACTGCTCCCGGCCCAGAGGAAGGGGCTTCTGAGCCACCGTCCCACTGCTCCCAGATAAGAGGAAGGGGCTTCTGGGGCGCCATCCATCCTGCCATTCCCGGCCCAGAGGAAGGGGTTTCTGAGCTGCTGTCCCACCTCTCCCAGCTCAGAGGAGGTGAGCCATGCAGGCGCCAACAGCAACCTCCCCATGTCAAAATGAGAAGACAAATAAGTCTCAAAACCAGACTTCAGATCACCTACAGCAACCCTAAAGGGAAATGAGATGGAACACTCTGATACTCAACCACCTGGACCCCTTGAA
>NW_004624817.1:5503225-5563059 GCF_000247695.1 Heterocephalus glaber
TGGATGCACATTGAGGCAATACTCTTAAGTGAAATAAATAGGACACACATGTAAATACCAAATGGTTTCTCTAGTGTGAGAAAGTGAAAGTGTAAATAAGTACTAAAATGTATAATAGATAATGTGAAATAGGAAGAAAAGGAGCAAAGGGGTAGAGGTAGTGGAAGGGGCAGGGGAAAGGAAAGAGGGAAAGGAAAAATGATGAGTAATGGAAAAATGGAGGTGTCAGGGAGAAGGGGGTGCAGGGAATTTGCAAGGCCAAGTGTACTGTTGATGCTCTGACTCACCGTGTCCTCCCCTCTCTGGCAGTGACCCGCCACAATCACCTCAAGGACTTCATGCTGGTGGTGTCTATTGTTATTGGTGTGGGTGGCTGCTGGTTTGCCTATATCCAGAACCGTTACTCCAAAGAGCACATGAAGAAGATGATGAAGGATTTGGAAGGGTTACACCGAGCTGAGCAGAGTCTACATGACCTTCAGGAAAGGTAAGGCCTTGCTCCTTTCCCACAGCCCCGGTGCTTCCAGATCTTGGGAGCTTCCTGTTTCCAACTGAGTGTGTGATACCTGGCCTCTGAGACCATACTGACATGCCTATCCAGGCTGAGCTGTCCTTCCAGAACTGCACTGGGAGTCTAGCTTCCTGCCTTTCCAGTTCCCTGGGCAATTACTCCTCCTGGGGAAAAGCTTGATTCTCCCTTTATTCAGAGGGAGAAATGTGTACCTGTCAGTGGTTTTGAGTTCTCTGGTTGGATGGTCTTTTAGAGGTCATACTACCTTTCTTCCTGCCTTTGGGTTGCTTCCCTTCTCATCCCATGTAAGAAGATAAAATGAACTGTTCTTCACTGCTCCCCAAGGAAACCTCACAGACGTCTTTTCCTTCTGCCCTTAGTTCTTTTTTATGGACAGTCTAAATCTCATAAATATGACCTGTATATCTTTGGGTAAATCCTTTCCCTTCTGGCATATTTCTTCATCAGTAAGAAAGGCTTGAAAAAGAAAAAGAAAAAAAAAAGGCTTGAACTAGGAGAACTGTAGTATCTTCTAGGAGAACACTGCTAGCTCTAATAGTCTGGGATTATGTTGAACAAAACATGAGTTAAAAACTGTGTCAGAAGATTGAGCTGAAAAAAGAGAAAGCCAGTCATTCAGTCAATTCTTATACTTACTGACACCCAGAAACCAAGTCTGTTCTGGAAATTGTAAGGAATTCACTGGCATTTCGAAAGCTAAGCCCACACATGAGAAGGAGTAATGAGGGTGCCCTTTAAGCAGACTCATTGCCAGCTCACAGGAAAAGAACCCTAAGGACTGGAAAGACAGATTCAGGAGCTCAGTGGATGTGAGACTAAGGAAGTGGACTTGAAAGATGGATAGGGAGGTCCTTAGAGTACAGGTTGTGTTTAAGGTGGGGCCAGATCCCTGGGACCTTGAGAACACATGAAGAACATGAAGAGGTTTTGTAGGATGCAATAGAGAGTCAATACAGGTTTTTGGTGTTTTGTCTTAGAGAAAAAGAGGCCCACTTCAGGACTGTCTTAGAAAATGACTCTTGTAGCCTAGAGACTCCAGTTGGGAAGTCTTTGCAGAAATCTTTGTGAAAGGAAATAAAATCCGATCCTTTCTGTTATTTTTAAATGACAGATAGTATTTTCTTTGGAGGGATGGGGAAAGGATTTCTTATGAGCCAGACATTTTTAAAGTGATGAAATGCACTGTTGCTTTTTAGTCACTATGACCTTTGAAGTTAGGTATTATTATCCTTATTATCCTTATTTTAGAGTTGAGGAAATAAAGGTTCAGAAAGAGTAAATACTTTGATGAGGGTCACATATCAGTAGTAGTAGGCTGGGAATTTTGATACCAGATTTGTTTCCATGGGTTTCTAGGGAGGCAAGAAGGTCTGATCTCTAAGCTGATTCCTGGTTACTCTGCTGGGGCCCTTGTGCCTAGGACCTCTCTGCTAACTAGGGATAAATGTTGCACTCTGAGCAATCCTCATACTTCATTTGTCTGAAAAATATGTACTGTTTTCATTCCAAAGACAAAAGAATCTAGGCAGGAGGCATTCCAAGTTTGGCGCTAAAACTAAACTCCTAGCCCTGGCTGCTCCCTGAGGCCTCCTGATCTTAATGACTACTGTGGCACCCCCACTCCCACCCCATCCCCACTTGCACACATGCGCACACATACCTTCCTCTGACAGCGCCCCAAGCCCACGTGTGACCTTGTCACTCCTTACTTTAATAGACCTGTACTGCCAGACACCACAGAGCTTTATTTTGCAGAGTTCTTTTTATTTTTTCTTTTTTTTTTCAGAGTTCCGGATATTTTGTGAGTAAATGTAATGCTATGTGTACGTTCCAGTTAGGATTTTACTGGGTTTCAAAATAATTCTTTGAGGCAGGCAAGAATTTTGATTCCCATTTCGCTACAAAGAAATAGGAAAACTTGTCCACAGATATATAACTTATTAGATCCAGGACTTTAGAACCAGGTAATCAGGCTGCTTAATTTTCTGCTTCATAATGCTGATTGATTGTTGCCTTGGAGTGAGGCAGAGTCTGATTGTACACGTATTTGTATCATTTCTGTACCCAATGGTATTTATTGATCTCTCTCCTCTAGACCCTATTGGGAGTATGAAAGTGGGTCAGGCTCAGTTCTACTTTAAGAGTCCTGTTGGAAAGAGGACATATCATATAGTATTGGCTTTTCTGAAGAGGCTGCTTTCAGAGAGGACAATATTTCAGTGAAGAACCAAGTCCATCTTGGTGTAATTTCTTGTCACTGGGTCACAGAAGAGTACATTAAAGGAGGAAGAGTACAATAAAGGAGGATACTCAACAGGAAAGATTTGGGGGTGGGGAAAGGTGCCACCTGGGGTTTTTTTTTTTTTTTTAGCTTGCACATAGTGCCATCTGGTGTACATCTGAGGAGGTTCAACTCTCTTTACTCCAGGGCCAAAGTAGGTAAGAGTACAGTTGTCAGCAGGAAGCTTGTAGCCAACATTTCTTCCTCTTCCCTGCTTTCTTATTCCACTACATGTTTTGAGGCCTCAGCCACTGACACCTGTGGACTTGGTGATTTTTAAAAGGTTGATTTGCCTCTTCTGATTCATATTCTTAATTAACTCAATGGTCAGGGCTTTTCTCTGTGGGTCCTTCTTGTTATATAGTATATCTTTACTTTTCTATACCTCAATTCTAACTCATATCTCTTCTCTTCCTTGTCATCCTTTTACCCTTTTATCCTAGTCCTTTAGTAACCTGGTAGCTCCTACTAAGGTAGTAAGACCAGACAGTAGCCAAATCCTTTCCTTTTTCAAAGGGATTAATAAATTCTTACTCTTTTTTATGGGTCTAGAACAGGTCTTCCCTTCTCTGACTCCTTTCAGGTAGAGTTAATTACTCCACCCTTTGGGCTCACACAACACCAGGAATATCTCTTTATTGCAGAACTTACCATACTGTAGACAGTTATCAATCTACTTGTCTTTGTTAGACTAGGTCATGAGCTCAGTTGAAGAAAGTTTTCTGATTTATCTACATATATTTAGGTTTATCAAGGGCTTGCTATTTAGTAGGAACTGGATAGAATTTGGTGAGTGAATGGACTGGTAGATGGATAGATGAATTAACATAGTCATGTGGACAAAAGAAGAGAGGAAGGAAGAAGGTTAGATGGAAGGTTTTTGGCAGTGAACAGAAGGATGTGTGGGTGGGTGCAAGAGTAGATTATTATAGCTGATACCCTTGAGATCTTACTCATTGTGTAAGATCCTTAGGAAAGGAACTCAGATCTTAGGAGAGCAGGGGCTTTCTCAGCACCCTCCCACTGCCTTTGGCATGAATTTAATTTTTCTGTTCCTCTGGGAACTGACACTTAGGAATTTGCCGGGGATTTAGCTCAGTGGTCCTGCTGCCTGCCTCGCAAGTGCAAGAGATCTCCAATACCAAAAAAAAAAAAGAAAAAGAAAAAAAAAAAAGAATTCAGGAATCTAGGAGATATAGCTCAATAATTTCTTACTCATCTTCCTTAAGCCTTCCTCCTGTTACCACCTCAGTCATGTCTTATCCAGTACATTTTCCCTGGATTTTGCATTATTTGCAAGATAGTCTACATTTATGGAACCTTCTAGATATCAAAATATAAGAGGAATAATTATGGAATTTGAAGTTACAAAGATTTTAATTCCATCCTCAGTTCCTCCTGCAAGTTATTGTCCCTCTTTCAAGTCTTTGTATTCACATCTGTCCCGGGCTGATAATGTTAACTGTATATCATTATCTGCCAGGAAGACTAATGTGAAATCTCTTATAAACTGGTAGTTGTTAGGATTTTAGTATGTGTATATTTTAGAGGAGGGATTCAGATGCCTGGGAAACTGGCTTTACAACCTTGATTACTAGCAGTAAAATGATGGCCAATATGAGAATTATAGTAATGACTGTGGTTTCTGTTTGCCCTGAGCTAGCTCAGAGCTAGACAGTCAGCAGAGTAGGGAGAATACTGTATATGTTGAGAGAGGGTGTCTCGTTTTCCTTCTCGCTGCCATGATTCATGGCCTACTGGCTGCCACATCCTTGCCTGGGCTTCTCCAGCTCCCTACGACCCCCCCCCCCACCTCCAGGCTGCACAAAGCCCAGGAGGAGCACCGCACAGTGGAAGTGGAGAAGGTCCATTTGGAGAAGAAGCTGCGCGATGAGATCAACGTTGCTAAGCAGGAAGCTCAGCGATTGAAGGAACTGCGGGAGGGTACTGAGAATGAGCGGAGTCGCCAAAAATATGCTGAGGAAGAATTGGAGCAGGTAGGAGAATCTACAAATTCCTGGACTCACCAAGTGGTGGGTAAAGGGTAGGGGCTGAGGGTCTGGCTGGAAAGTTTCATGTGTGAGGACTTAGAAATATGGCTCCAAGTCTATCTTCTAGAGTCACTGGGTTTTTCCCAATAAAAGTAGTGGGGAAGCTGCAAAAGATGGTTGCCATGATTTTAAACAACAAGGGCTAGGGCCGGGGATTTAGCTCAGTGGTTCCGTCGCCTGCCTTGCAAGTGCAAGGTCCTGAGTTCGATCCCCAGTACCAAAAAAAATCCCCCAAAAAACAAGAGGTAGGAGTTATATTGCTTTTTCTTTTTATAGAGGTATTTACATAAAGTGTACAAATCATAAGTATGTAACTGGTAAACTTTTGCATCTGCATGTACCTGTGTAAACACCACCCAGATCAAGATAAAGAAACTCTTCATATCCTACAAAGCTCACTTTTGCCCCTATAGTCAATATTTCATCTAAATGTAATGACAGCCACAACCTCTAAACCAGATTAGTTTTTTTCTCATTTTGAA
Organism: Heterocephalus glaber; assembly: GCF_000247695.1. The sequence goes on from NW_004624817.1 coordinate 5,508,572, forward strand.
CTTCACAAAAATGACATTAGCTAGGAATGGTGGCATTCATCTGTAATCACAGCACTTGGGAGGCTGAGGCCAGAGGATTGCCATGAGTTGGAGGTCAGCCTGAGCTGCACAGTGAGTTCAAAGCCAGACTGAACTACACAGAAAGACCCTGTCTCAAAAAAAAAAAAATTATACATATATAATCTTTTTTGTTTGGTTTCTTTCCCTCAATATTATGTCTGTGAGAGTCATTCATGTATGTAGTGATAGCTGGTTTATTTCTGATCCTGAGTAATAATTCATTGTGTAAGTACACTATAATTTATTTGTTAATTCTGATTTTGGTGGACTTTTGGATTGTTTATGATTTTTTGGCTTTTATGAATAACACTGTTATGAACCTTACTGCATATGTATGTCTCTTGGGCATGGGCCAAGTCCAATTCTAGACTCCTCATAGAATCATAAGATTCCTCCAGGAAATGATGACTGACAATTATCAGTTCAACTTAGAAAGACTTTTCCTTCTCTTGGTTTTTTTTTTTTTTGGTACCGGGGATCAAACTCTGGTCCTTGTGCTTGCGCAGCAGGCGGTGAAACCACTGAACTAAATTCCCGGCCCCTTCTCTTGGTTTTTATTCATCTAGTCTAGTGGTTCTCAAATGTTTTGATCTTAGGACCCTTTTACTTTTAGCATTTTTAATAGAGGCATTGCTGTTGATATTTATCATTAGGAAGTAGAACTGAGAAAATTTAAAATATTTATTTTTCTAGACCCTGTTTTTTAAAAAAATTATTTATTCCACGAAGGATGGGGAATGGCAAAAATATTTATTAATTTAATTTTTTTTTTTTGGTACCAGGGATCGAACTCGGGTCCTTGCACTTGCACAGCAGGCGGTGAAACCACTGAGCTAAATCCCCAGCCCTTGTTAATTTAATTTAAAAGAACTATATTAAATGCCTTATCTGTTAACACAAATAGCATATTTTATTAAAAACTATTAAGTTTTTCAAAATAAAAACAATTTAATGAAAAAAATAATTTTTTATAACTTTGCAAATCTTTTTACAATATATATAGCTTAGTAGACAGCTAGATTCTTATATTAGAGTTTGTATTCAAACTGTTGTGATTTCACATATCATGTATCCTTTGGAGAACTTCACAGTCTAGTTGTGAGAGAAAAGGGGTGAGAAAGGTAGTGGCTTAGTATTATTACGAAAATAGTTTTGACCTCATAGATGCTCTGGAAAGTCTTGGGAGATACCTAGGAAGCCCTGGATCACTCTTAGAGAACTGCAAACCTAGCCCTACTTGTGTCTACAACTCTCTAATTATTTGAAAACTCAATTTTCATAATTTGCATAATTTCCAGAGCTTTTGTGCATGTTGTGTTAGATCAGAATTATGTCTATACTATGACGTACTAGTAGCCTCCTACTGGGAAGTAGAAGTCATACATTTATAAACATGTATCAGTGGTTATGAACTTTGGCTGCATAATAGAATGAATGACTTGTGGAATTTTTGTTTTTGTTTTTGTTTTGTTTTGAGACAGGGTCTCATTATGTAGCCCAGGCTGGCCTTGAACTCCTGGTGATCCTCCTGCCTCAGCCTACCGAATGCTAGGATTACATGCATGTGCCACCACATGTGGCTGTGACTTGAGCTTTTAAAAGCTTTTGTGAAAAAATAAAAATAAAACAAAACAGGGCTGGGGATTTAGCTCAGTGGTTCCGCCGCCTGCCTCGCAAGCACAAGGACCTGAGTTCGATCCCCAGTACCAAAAAAAAATTTTTTTTTTCTAAAAATAAAAATAAAAACTTTTGATGCCCAGGTCAGTATTCCAGATCAATGAAATCAGAATTTCTGAATTGAGGTCCAGATATCAGTATTTAAAAATTTTCACATGTGTGATAATTTTCATTTTACCAATAAAAAATGTTTTATATAGGGAAAAAAATTCTCCCATGTGATTCCAGTATGTGATAAGATTTCAGCACTACACACATAGAGTAAAAGAATGGGACTAGTGAACTCTGACCTGCCCATCTAGTTCCTTCTTTTCCTTCAGGCATTTGTTACGTATGTGTGGCAAGCCATGTCTGTCTCTCTCTCTCGCTCTGCCTCTGATCTCCCCTAGTCCCTGTTTTGTAATTTCTTTTCTCATTAGTTTTTGAGCCTGGTGAGCCTTTGTGTGTGTCCTCTACTATCATACTTCCATTTACCCCCTTTCTCTTCTTTCATTCTTCCCTCCTAAGCTTATCTCATTGCTTTAACTGCTTTTAATGTAGAAGTTGATCATAAATTTTCAGATTTGGTATATTAATCTCTAAGGCATTTGGTCTTTATTTTAAATCTATAAAATGAGGAGTGGGCCATTTTATAGTTTCTTTTTCAAGGAACATAAAGCAGGTGAAGATTGGTACTTTCACTGGCTTTCAAAGGAAGAAAGGTATTATGTCTCTAGCTAAGGCCCTCCTGGTCTAGCCTAAGCTGTGCAGAGCCTCAGGCATACCATGGGATACATGCCTCAGTGACTGAAGCTGGGGATAATGAGAGTGCTCTCAATCCTTGTTCTCTGGGATTTTGACCAGCTGAAGTTCATTGTTCAGATGACGGTGTTTGGGACACTTATCTGGTAGCCTGGATGAGATAGCAAGGAATCCAGGGTATATAATGTGTCTGTACTTTCAGCACTTTCATGCTTGAGTGCTTCACGACTATCTCCTTTACTCTGTGTTCCTCACAGAGAAAGTCAGGAGGAGATTTCTGCCTATGCATTGGTCCTTTTTCCTTTCTCAGTCTCTGTTGGGAATGATTGTGTTAGGTGTGGACATACTCATTGTCTTCCATCTTTAGACAGTAATTTCCAAAGCCTACCTGTTCTCTTCACTGAGAGAATCATAGACACAGTATCTGGGCTAGAGAATACTTTGAAGAACATTCAGGCCAATGGCTTTCTGGAGTAGGCATTGTTTTCAAGGCTTCTTTGACAAGATTTTTTTTTCACATACTTTCCATGATAGGGATATCTCTCCTGAGATATCCATGTACTGATATCATTTTACTGATAGTTTGGATTTGCACTGGAGGATGTTCTAGTCCACACTGAATTAAGATCTGCTATAGGAAGCACAGAGTCATACAGCAAGTTCAGGGACCAGAACCAGATTTACAACTAAATGTCTTTTCTTTAATATTCTGAGGTCCAAGCAAACTCTCAGGAAGATGATTCATTAGTTGGTCTGTTTCTGAAGAGATTAGGGAAGATTTCTGGCTGCATGACCAGGACAGTCAGGGGATAGAAAGAGATAGAAAGTGATAGAAAGAGTGCCCTAGAGCATAAACCTCTCACTTGAGTTCTAGCTGACACTTGACCTTGAGTGGGCTTCTCTCCTTCCCTGAGCTTGCTTCCTTGTATATGAAATACAGAGAACAATCCTTGCCTTTCTCCCTCCTGCAAGAGTTTTAAAGCATTTAAGAGCTCTGAATTCTGAAGCATTACACAGAAGTGTTGGAGAAGATCCTAGAATTAGTAAACAGAGTCACATCCTGTTGGCTGCATAGGTTCGGGAGGCCTTGAGGAAAGCAGAGAAGGAGCTGGAATCACACAGCTCGTGGTATGCTCCAGAGGCCCTGCAGAAGTGGCTGCAGCTGACACATGAGGTGGAGGTGCAGTACTACAACATCAAGAAGCAAAATGCTGAGAAGCAGCTGCTGGTGGCCAAAGAGGGGGTGAGACCTGCCCTCCTGTGGCCCTCCTTTTTCCCTCTTTTCTCCTCCCTGTCCTCCTCCCTTTTACCTGCCCGTCTTCCTCTTTTCAGCCTCATTCTATCCCTTTCTTTGGGCAAAAAGATGTCCTGGTGGTGGGTTCTGTTTCTTTTCCTAATGTACAGCTCCTGATAATGTCCTCAAACCTCTGGAGGAGGGAATGAGGGTGTAGGGCTACTCCCTCCTGACTTCTGGGAAAGATGAAGCTCGGCCAGCCCCACACTGCCATGGGGAAAGAGGTCCTCCTGGGGCTAAAGCACGACAGGGGAACCTTTTGCTTCTCTTGTTTTCTCTTTCCTTCTCTTCCCCTTCCATTCCTTTTCCCTTTCCCTATTTTTCTTCCTTTTCCTTGTACAGCTTGAGAGGGGCATCCAGCCACAGGAAGGCCCTTTTCATTTCTTCCACCCACTAATCCCTGCCCTCTTTAAACTGAGGGCCTCATTTTTGCAGGCTGAGAAAATAAAAAAGAAGAGAAACACACTCTTTGGTACCTTCCATGTGGCCCACAGCTCTTCCCTGGATGATGTGGATCATAAAATTCTAACGGCCAAGTAAGTAGCACCAGTTATCAATTCTGACAATGTCCATACCATCTTTAGAATTTGAAGGTATATGGGTCCTCTAACCCCAATTCCATTTTCTTACTAATGGAATAAAAGCTCTGATCTCCTGCCTGACCTTATCCAACTCCCACCTTGATCTCCCAACTTCTTCCTTGGGGAAGGAGCCTCATTGTTACTGGTCTTCTACACAGTCCATGCCTGCAGTTCTCTTTCGTCTGTCTTCAGGCAAGCACTAAGTGAGGTGACAGCAGCACTCAGGGAACGCCTCCACCGCTGGCAGCAGATTGAGATCCTCTGTGGCTTCCAGATTGTCAACAACCCTGGCATCCACTCGCTGGTGACTGCTCTCAACATAGACCCCAGTTGGATGGGCAGCACGCGCCCCAACCCTGCCCATTTCATCATGACAGACGATGTGGATGACATGGATGAGGAGATTGTATCACCCTTGTCCATGCAGTGTAGGTGGCCTTTTTGGTGGGTGGATAGGGAAGGAGACTTTGATACAAAAGTTGAGAAGTCTGTGGCCTCTGCTTGGCTTAAACAGTGCAAGGGACAGAAAACCAGGAAAATGGTTTACCTCATGACGTTGGTTAATAAAGCACAATCGCATCAGGATATCTCTTTATAGTTGTCCTTTTGGTGGATCTTCCTTGCTATAAGCTCTGTCTGTCCTTGTAGGTCCACTGTGTTAAGTGTGTCTCCCTTTACTCCTTGTTTCTTTGTTTATTTTCCCCTTTCCCTCTTACTGTCTACTTTATAAAAAATAATCTCCTTTAGAGACTTTGATCCACAATGTAAAAATGGCATTCATTCTGACTATTTATTGCACTTATTTGTTTTCATTTCATGGTTTTTATTCTTAATTGCTAAGGTGGATGAATGGACTGATGTCTCATTCTCTCTCTCTTTTGTATGAGGCCCATGTAGCAACAGTCCCTTCCAGTGCTCCATCCCTAAAGGCTCCAAGCTGGAAGGCATCCTTGCCTAGGAGGGAGCTCCTGCACAAGCATGTCTGGCTCTCCACCTGAGCTCTTGGACCTCCCCATCCTCTATCCTGGGTCTTTCCTCTTTCTTCTGTCCCCTACAAGTGATGAGAGCAGAGTAGAACAGGGCTGAAAGGACAACATTGAGTGGGATTTTTTTCTTTTCTTTTTCAATACTGAGGATCAAATCCAGGGGCACTCTATCCCTGAGCTAATTCTCATTTTTTATTTTTTGTTTTGAGACAAGTTCTCACCAAGTTGCCCAGGTTAGGCTCAAAGTGGAAATTCTTTAGTGAATGAGGGGATTTTCCCTTTACTGGCCCACAGTTGAATTTTTCTATGGATGAGAGGTTATTTTAGGTAAATGGAATAGGCCTTATGGTCAGGTGTTATCGTAGGCCCATATCCCATCAGAGCAGAAGGGATGGCTGAAAGCTAGGGCTGGTTTAGTAGCTTACTTTCAGAGGGCCAGATTCCTTCATCACCCACTCCAGAAAAAATTTATTTTATAAATTCTCCAATGATACTTCACCCCTGGCCAAGCCTCTTTATCTCCCTGCTCTGATATGTTGTTAGGATATATTAGTCATGGCCTAATAAAGTTTGGATCAGTGACAGGTAGAGCTGGATCCTGACTCACTGATCTAAAAGTTTCTGTATTCTCCAGGTTGGGAGGGACCTTCACTAGCGTGGAGATGCCCGCCCCTCCTCTGCCCTTCCTAGATCCTAATGAGGGGCAGGCTGAAGCCCTCCATAAATCAGATTCTCTTCTCCTTTTGGCCTGGCTATTGACCCTAGATGCTGCCTGGCTGATGGGGCGTAGGTTCAGTGACCGCTCTCTCTGCTCTGCATCCACCGGCTCGGATGATCAGTCCCTCTGGAAATATCCGGGTTTGAGGAGCCCCTTGGGGCTTTTGTTTTTCCAACTTTCGGCACTAAACCAACACTGCTACCCCATGGGCACCTTCTCCTGCCTGCCTCACACTCCCTCTATACCCTCAGCACTGGCCCTACTAACTGCAGGGAGAGGTTCGGGGGTGAGAAGAATCAGCCTGCTCAGCTGAGAGCAATGGGAGGCTTCTCTCTTCAGCCCAGCTACCCAAATGTCCTGGTGGCCTTCTAGCTGGGCTGAGAGGGAAAGGGGAAGGAAAGGAAAGGAAAGGAAAGGAAAGGCTAACCCTTTCTTTTCTCTTTTCATGTTTCTCCCCTTTCCTCAGTGTTTCTACCTTCTTACTCCCTCTTTCCCTAACTATTATAGACTTCCTCTTCACCAACTGTAGAAGCCCTGCCTCCCAACTCTTCATTACTATGGAACTGTATTCTCTCCTTGGTGGCCTTTATAAGGATTCTGTCCTCCCTTATAACCTGGTTCTTTCTTGCATCTTTAAGGAGGAAAGGAGGATGGTCCATCTATCATGGTAGAAGGGAGGAGACAAAGGTCTGTGCCTCTTTTCAGCTGGGGCCTAGATAGAGCCCAAGGGGATGCTGTGATACATTCCTGAGTTACCTGGGGCCCAGGTACCCCTTCACCAGGCCTGGTGGTTATTGTCTTCCAAGAGCCTCATCCAAGAACTGGATCATTATTGTTTCTATGCTTATTAGAGGAAATTTGGGAAGTAAAAAAAGAGTAAATAGTAGCATAAAAAAGCACCCCTAGTCTTACCACAGTTGAACACTTGTTATTTCAATCTTTTGTCTGTGACAAACTCCTTAATGTAGTGAAGATAATGAAAACTACTACCATTTATTGAGTGTCATGACCTGTGACAGATACTTTAAAGATATTATCTTGAAGTCTCAGAACAGCCTGAAGGCTACTAATTATAAATTAAGATGAAGATTTAAGTTGCTTAAGGTCATAGCTAGAAGTGAAAGGCCTACTTTCAAACTTGTGTTTTATATTCTGATGCTCAAGGATTATTAATATAATTTATATCTTTCCCCTGAGCACTTCAGTAGGTTTTCTGTGTTCTTAAAATCTTTCTATAAGCATCGCTTTTCATCTCTATAGTCTTCTAGCAAGTGGGTATATTACCATTGTTCCACCTTTATATTTACTTTCACACAATTATTAATAATGACCTGATGAACAGGTTTTTATATAGTTCCTTGTCTAAACTGTGAATTATTTCCTGAGTTTGGCTTTCTGAAAAGGCTGGTTCTTAGTGCTCTCCCGGACCTTGCCCCAAGTCCTTATCCCCCCCTGCCCTGCCTGTGTCCTCCCACTAACTGCCTTGCCACTTCCCTTTATAGAGACGTTGGCCTTAGGTCTCCTTCCTTTGGAGTTGTCACTAAAACTGACCTGGGCACCTCATCTTCAATTGCCCATCCTTTCAGGACCCCTGGTGGGAGGTTTCTGGGAGGTGGTGTTCCATTCACCAGATTAAGTATCAGAGGCTCAGAATGGTTTCCAGTAGACAGTTGTCTATGGGCACCTGCTTGTCTGCCACCCAAAGTGGATTGACCCTTCCTCATTCTTTCTTCATTCTTGCAGCCCCCAGTCTGCAGAGCAGTGTCCGGCAGCGCCTGATGGAGCCACAGCATGGCCTGGGATCTCAGAGGTTGGTAGAGGGCGAGGCTGGCCACTTCTTGACAAGCCGGGTATCTCTGCGGCGAATGCGCAGTCTTTCATCTGGACAGTCTTTCAGTTCTGAAGGCCACGGGACCAGCCCTCCATCTGCCTCTGCTTCTTCCTGCTCTTCTTCCACCACCACCTCCACTACCACCACCACCTCCACCACCACCACCACCACCACCACTACCACCACCACCACCGCCACCGCCACCACCACCACCGTCCATGTCTACCCTGTTTATTACCACCACAGCACTTCCTATTTCCTCCAGACGGATCCCCACCCTGACCCGCCCCCTTCTGGCAGCTCCGCTGTGATGCCTGGGCATTCAGAGAGCTTGGGGTATTAGCTGTCTTTCTTCTCTTTCCTCCTTCCCTTTCTGTTGCTTTGACTTTGGCCTCTGCCTGCTGGCTGCTGCTTGGTCAACTCTGGAGGTGCGTGCTGTGGAGAATCTTCCCCTTTGTCCTGTCCTTTCCTGTCTCGAGGCTCCTTTTTAAGGCCAGCCTAATTTCCCACACCTTCCTTCCTTCTCTGTTTAGGATTTGCTGACTCTAAAAATGAGTAACAACCTTCTTTCTTCATGATCCTATAGCACTTTTGCCTAAACTATGCACTTTTACATCAATTGTTTTAGTGGGCCCCTACTTCTTTTACTCCTTCAACAAAATACTTATTGATATCTACTCTGTGCCAGATTCTACTGGGCATGGGGATTCACAGATGATAAGTTACAATTTTGGTCATCATGAACTACAGTGTGGTCTGGGAGAGGTAAATAAGTAATTGTGGAACAGTCTGCTAAGTGCTATGGGCATGTTGAGAAAGGAGGAATGATTAATAGTGTGTACCTGGGTGGAATGCTTCACAAGAGAGAAGAGACCTTTACTAACACCTTGTGTGCAAGGAAAGGAGAAAGTATTCTAGGCAAAGAAAACATTATAATCAGAGACATGGAAGTGCAAGATATCTATTTGTTATTAAAATACTGGTTATTTGTTGTTAGAAAGAAGTATATGAGGCTAGAATGATGGAAGGTTTGGAAAGGCTAAGAGCTCTGGCCTTTATCCTTTAGGAGGTGGGGAATTGCAAAAAGGTTTCTAAAAGAGAGTGAAGTGGTCAGATTTGGACTTTAGAAATAACATTATAATGGCCTATATGCAGTAAGGATAGCAAAGACTCCAGGAATTTGGAAGTCATTGTAGTAGACCACTAGACGCAGTGATGAGGTCTTAGGTGGTCGAAGATATGTTTAATAAAGAGAAGAATCTAGCATGACACCTTGGTTTTTAGCTTGAGTAACTAAATGGGCATAGTATCATTCATGGAATTAGAGTACAGAAGAGAGAACATAAGTTTGGGAATTTGGCATAAGAAAAGTTGAGCATGTATTAAAATACTCATTTTGAAGGTAGGAAGATAAGGTTTTAAAAGGTTAAGTAATTTCCCCCAAGACCCACAGCTACTTAGGAGCAGAATGCTGACCAGAACTTGGCTTTCCATTCAGGACACTCTGGTGAATGTTTTTTGTCCTTCCACAAGGTCTCAATAAGTGAATTGGAAAACAATTAGTGAAAGGCTTTATTCCCCAGCCTGGTCTAGCAGCTGTAGGGATTTTCCCTGCTAATACCTCAAGATGACAGGCTAAGGTCAAAGCTTGACCTTGCCTCGAACAAATTTAGAAGACTCTTAAAAAGTCTCTCTCTCTAGTCTAGAATTGCCTTTTAGCTTTTTAGTTGTGACCATAACCCAGTCCTGGCTGCTGGGCTGCAGCACACTTACCCTGTAGTTTTCCTTTGGTCCTGCCTTACTTTGGGTGCTCATCTCTCTAGCTGTGCCCCTTGAACCTCTGAATAATTATCCTGGAGGGCCATTCCTTTCTCTTCCACAAAGGGACTGCCCTTGCTAGGATTGTTACTCAGCAGAGCTGCATATCTTCACTCATCCTCATTTTCATCTGGATGCCTAGGGAAACTCCTCCTCCCAGTACAGATGGAGAGGACTGAATTGGATTGGGGAACTAGGGATGATGTGAATTTCGTGCTTCAAGGCCTAAGCTGAGGGCAGTGGGGAGGCAGGGTGGGGAGCTACCTGCATCCACCTGGCCTGTTCACTACTTAATTTTCTTTTGCCCCACGCACCAGAGGATCATCTCTAAAGGCAAACAGGCTCTCTAGTAAGGTTAGTAACTTGGGATGGGAATCCAAGGCAGCCTAGCCTTTGGGGAGGGACACTTCTGGCTTGTAGGGCTTCAGAGATTCTGGGAGGGGAGGTGGGCCTGCCTCAGTGGGCCTTTCTCTTCTTTAATCCACCCAGATATCCTCCCAGATTCTTACCTTTCTTTAGCATTCTCAGTTGTTGGTTGATGACAGAGTCATAGAAAGATGGAAATGAAGACCAAATGGGACTGTGGGTCAGGAGAAGTGAGGCTGGGAGGGCCCCAACCTTTTGACCTCTTTTCCTTGGTGTTAGAAAGGTAGGCTCCTAGGATCCTTACCTTCTCAGCTTAGAGGGCTCTTTTTCTCAGTGTGCTTGCTCCCCAGGACTTCCTTGGTACCTTGCTCAGTAGTTTGTATGTACATAGAGAAGAAAGGATATGAAGAGTCATTATGGAGCTTAGAGAAACAAGGACAGATTTAAATAGAAGTTAGGACCAGTGTCAGACATATGAAACCAACTGTGAGACTGAATATTTGTAAACACTAGATTCTGTGGCTGAAACAGTTTTTGTAGCATGGAAGCTGGAATTGTTTTTTGCTTCCCAGGAAGGTACTGGCTCATGAGGTAGCTGCTTAGTGAGTTATTCTCTGAAAATCAACCCTATGATAGTTATGAGCTAAACTGCCTATACTTTTGTAAGGGGATGGTACTCTCCATAACTTCTGACCTTGGTCTCCTTCTTTCTGGGTCCTGTGATGTTCTCCTCTGCCACTCATGAGAGAGTTTCTTTTGATTCCTATCTCAGATATTTACACATTTCCTTTAGCTATCTCCTTTTCCTGTGCAGTGGGTTCTCAAGCCTTTGGGAAAGCAGAAGAAGGGTTCAGGATTGGTAGAGGATCATATCTGTATCAGTTTGTCTGTGGAGGCAAGAACAGTGGCATCGGAATTAGTTCAAGGTCTTAGGAACAGCCAGTCCCTGAAAGGGTCTTAAATTCCTGGACTAGCCTCCGTGTGTGCATGTCTGGTGTGCAGTGGCATGTCCCCATAACTCAGCCTTGCAAAGAAAGCCTATTGTGACTGGCCCCCACATGGGCCTCCTAGCTTGGCCGGCCTTGTCATCATTACCATACTTTATACACTTCTGATTGCTTTGCCAACATTTTTGATTCTCCATATAGTCTTGTCAGATAATTGAGCTGTTACTATCTTCATTGGGCCAAAACTGAGGACCAGCAAGATTAGGTGACTTGTCCAAGATCACATAGAAGAGTCCAGAGGTTTTCTGACTCCTCCTTTAAAGGCAAATAGCTTGTCTTTCTGTGGCTCCCTACATTCTCCCTGTCAGCAGAGTTCTGAAATAGATCCCACCCTTTCTGCTGCCATGGTAGACTTCAGTCTGAACTCTGCAACACTTCTCTATTATGACTGTCTTTAAGTCTTTAGGAGGGTAGAAAGAGGCAGCATCTTGGCCTTCTGGGAGTGGGTGAGGGATTGTTTGCAAGGCTGTTCTAACCTTCTCCCAGCCTGGGTCAGGCCCACCAACTGCATGTGCCCTGTTCCTTGGGGCCTGGCCAAGTCCAGAAGTATCGTAGGGTGAGACAGGAGTAAGTGGGGGAGGAAGATGTGGAAAATGGTGACTCAAAGCAGCATATAAATTCTATGTCAGCTTAGGATTGAGTCCTAAGAAATCTGGCCAGCTATGGGAAGGCAGAAATTTTAATTGAGGAGGATGCCTATAGAATTTAAGCCTATGATTGTACCAATTTAAGGCCATTGTGTTCAGCAGGAATGGGGTCCAGGCATTGCAGAGCCCTTTGCCTGACAGATGATAGTATAATGACATTTGTTTTTGTTTCTTTTTGCCCATTTCTTCTATTTCCATCACTTTTCCTTTTCTCCCTGGTCCTTCTTCTCTTTTTGTTTTTCTTCTACAATTCTACTCTCCACTCCCCATCTCTTCTCCAATTTTTCCCCATTCCCTATTCCTGCCTCCTCTCTTATGCTGTACTGATGGCTTTTCAACTTCCTTACTCATTCTTCTCCTTCTCACCTGCTTATTCATTCTATTTCTCTCCTGCCTCTCTCTGTCCTCATTTTCTTACCCTTTCTCACTGTCTTATGTCCCTTTCTCCTCTTTACCTTTTTCCATCTCCCTATCCTGTATATGTCCTTTTCTTCCTCTCTGTCCTATGTCTTGCAGGGATTTGACCCATTCCGATTCGGACTCTTCCCTCCATACGAGTGACCGTCAGCGTATGGCCCCCAAGCCTCCTCAGATGGGCCGAGCTGCAGATGAGGCTCTCAATGCCATGCCTTCCAATGGCAGCCACCGGCTGATTGAGGGGGTCCACCCAGGATCTCTGGTGGAGAAACTGCCTGACAGCCCTGCCCTGGCCAAGAAGGCATTACTGGCGCTGAACCATGGGCTGGACAAGGCCCACAGCCTGGTGGAGCTGAGCCCTTCAGCCCCACCTGGTGGCTCCCCAACTTTGGATTCTTCCCGTTCTCATAGCCCCAGTCCCCCAGACCCAGACACACCATCTCCAGTTGGGGACAGCCGAGCCCTGCAGGCCAGCCGAAACACACGCATTCCTCACTTGGCTGGCAAGAAGGTCATGGCTGAGGATGATAATGGTTCTGTTGGTGAGGAGACAGACTCTAGCCCAGGCAGGAAGAAATTTCCCCTCAAAATCTTTAAAAAGCCTCTTAAGAAATAGGCAGAACAGGAGTGGCAGTGGTGAGACAACTTGTCCTTCCTTGGGTCTTTTGCCTCCCCTTCCCTTACCACCTTTAAGGTATCTGGCCCCTAGAGGGGGGAATGTAGGGGCTAGCCCAGGGTCTGGGCACTGTACATACCTGCCCCCCTCATCCTTGGGTCCTTCATTGTTAATTTATTAACTGATCACCATGGCCTGCCTGCCCTGCTTTCCTCCCAACCATGGGCTGCCGCTGTCACTCCGCCTCCACTTCAGTGCATGTCCTAGTTGCTGTTCCCTCAGCTCCCAGCTCCACCTCTGAGGTCCAGCTTCTGTCTCTGCTGTCCCAGTTTCGAAGTTTGGTTTTCTGTTTCTCTCTGTCTCCTGGTTTCAGGCTCTTCCCTCCTACACTCTCCAGCTTCCCCTAGCAGTTGTGGGAAGATAGGAGGAATAACTTCTGACACTTGTGCCTCAGGTTCTCTTCACTCCACCCACAGTGGTTCTGTTTGCCCCAGACTGGGGCCACAGGCCTAATCTTTGGGGTTTGTTCTTTGGGAGTGTGATGGGGTGGAAAGAACCTCATCCTAGAGCTCACTCAGGCCTCCGTAGTCCCACGAGACAGTGAAACCAATTCCCAGAGAGCAAGCCACCAGAGTTCTGAAGAGAGGCCACGCTTGGGATGGATCAGGAGAGACCTCTCTTAGTTGGACATTGAGTGGATGCCAGAGCCATAGGCTATAAGGCAGTCCCCTTTTCTCTCTTGTCCTGCCCACATCTGCCTCCTTCTTACCCTTGCTCCCCCATACTGCAGGAGTATCTGTCTCTTAGAGGTGCTGCCCCAAAGCTCCCAAGTATCAGTACTCCTAGGGCTCAGGACAGTCGGCTCCCCTGGCTAAGGGAGCTGTAGTTGTGATATAGGGCTCTTGTGGAGTCCTGGAGTCGTTGGGTAAGAATGTTGTTTTATTTGAACCAAAAGACAAAGCAGTTTAAAAGTGAAAAAAGAAATCTCCTGAATTTCCCAAGTGCCTGCACAGCATATTTCCCGCGTTGGACTCCATTTTCATATTACTGCATTGCCTGGGCCAAAGGCTTAAAAAAGGACAGAATCGTTTTGGGGAAGGGGGTGGTGAAGGAAGATGGTATATGAGAAGTCTGCTGTGTGACCACTCCCCCCCCCCCCCCCCCCGCCCATCCTCTACACAACTCTCTCTCTCACCTGTTTTTGCTATGGCTGTAAAGGTATTTTCCCAGTGCTCCATTCTGCCATGCCTTTACCCTGGGATCCTATCTTGGGCCAGGGGTTGGTCTTAGGAGGGTGCTAGGCTGCAGACTGCCTTGTACCCTCTGGACACCCTCACATGGGGTTTTCTGTGTTATTTCATAAGACTCTTTGAAGTCCAATAAAGCATGTAGGAGATTTTAATTTTGCTGGCTTTGACTTTCATTGTGTTCTCTGTGGTTTAACAGACAGGAAGAAGAAGACTATTCTACGTCTTCCAAGGGAAAACAAAACGTTTAATGCACATACCCAGAAGTTATCCTGGTAGTTACCTAATAAAATGCAGGATGGGTAGTTAAGTTGGAATTTCATGTAAACAATAACTTTTTACATTAATTATGTCTTATGCAATGTTTGGGACACAGTTTTATTTCCTAAATCTGATAGCCCTGTTTTGGGGATATCTTGATGGTGTAGTCATCTGTGACCAATAACTTGCAGTTACTTCACAGGGAGCTTGGCGGCATCTGGAAGGCAGGAACCAGTGAAAAACTGTGACAGGATTTAGAGAAAGGCTGCCACAGATAAGATTTCACAAAGATCAGTTTGTGTCAACCTTGTATATTAGGACTCTTACAGCTTCTTACCATCCATGGCCAGTCACCAACTCCATCTCACTCTCACAAGGCAACATCTCTCTTATTGCTGACCCTGACTCTGCTACTGTCCATGAACTCTAAAAGCAAATGGGTCGTGGCCCTGCTTAAAAATCTCACAGGGCTCCTATTTCCATCAGGATAAACTTCAAATGCTACTGACCTAGCGTGGCCTTCTTCTAACTGAGTGCCAGGCTTCTGGCCGACCTAAGAGCCCTGGGGCTGCCACCTGCCCCTGGCCGCGGCTCTTAGAGTACAGCCCATATTTGACTACATTCTCGGGGTTATCAAAACAGTCAAACATGAAAAACTGCTCAGGGTGGCTGGGTTTTTGTTGTGATTTCAAAAACATTTACACTGTATGGGTCTAGGGGGCGCTCGCGAGTGGGGGTGGGGTGGGGCCGGGTCTGGAGGACTCCTTGGCCTCCCTTAGTGTCCCGGGGCCTCTGATTCCGCTTTGCCCACACCCAACATGGCGGCGGTAGAACAGCGGTCCTGCCGGGTGCGCCCTCATCCAGTGGGGCCGTGGTAAATCCGTAGTCTCTTGGCCTTGCCCATACACAACATGGCGGCACAGAAGCCTGACTTCTGCTAGTAGGTTTTTGCCCACACGACCCCGGGCGTTTGTAGCGTCCAGCAACGCCATTCGAGCTCTAGTCGCGCCGTTTTGTGCGTCACGGGTGGCGGGAGCGGGAACAAGTTCGGATCGCCGCGCCTCTGCTCGGGAGAGGGAAGTGCTGTCTGCCCTCCCAGTTCCATTCTCTGCACCGGAGCAGTCCCTTGGAGTCCAGCCCTACACCCTCTGCTGCCGCCTCGATTCCGCCGGTGCTTCGGAGCTGCAGCCTGATCTCGAACTCTTCAGCGCCACCAGTCATTAGCTGCGATGCATGTGATCAAGCGAGGTGAGGGTCGCAGAAGGGGTGCAGGGTAGGTGAGGAGGAAAAAGGACATTGGCTGACGCTGCCAGAGCTGTTACTACTCGCGCCCGCCGGCCTCCGCCGCTTCCCGCCTTTCCCGCCGTGGCTTCCCGCCCTGTCAGCCAGCTCGGCTTGTCTAGCGTCTGCCTCCCTCTGTCCCACTCTGGCCTCAGGCTGCATGACTTTGTCCTCTTGCCGCCTTTCAAAAGAGTCATACCTGCCCTGTGTGGAAATAGTGCCTGTGGACAGATGCGGAAACTGAAGCCCAGGGGGAGGTTGGACTGACTGATTTAAAGTTCCCCACTGAGTTGATGGTAAGGCCAGGGTTCGAACCCATCGTGGACAGCAGAGTTTTATTTGAAAGCCCTGGGCTTGGTGGCCTCTGCTAGGCACAAGAGGAAGCAAGGAAAGAAAGGGCTTTGTATGGTACAAGGACATCTGTCATTTTCCTGGTGTCTTTTTTGTGGGGTGAAGATGGGGGAATGAAGTGAAAAATCCCAGATACAGGCAGCACCCAGGAGTTTGCCCTTTGGAAGAAATTGTGTTGACCCATGTGCCAGGAGTAATCTCAGAGGAGAGGAAGAGATCTTGAATCAAAGAAAGATGACAGGACTGGAAAGAGCCAGGAATTTGTATTCTTTCTCAACGTTATTTGCCATTAGGTTTGTTGTGTCCTTTTGTGCCCAGCCCTTTGCTAGCACTTTATAAGAGGAGATATGTCCTTGCCTTGGGAATAAGTTAGAAAAACAAGAACAACACATACTTACAACAGAGACCCATATGAAACAGGAACAAATTTTGAGTTGAATCCATTTTGCTAAAACAGTAAAGTTGTTTCAGTATTGTAGGCTTTTAGTAAATACTGGTTGACTGACTTGGCGTTTCTGTTTTGTTCACTTAGACTGCTCACATTTCAAAGATGGGTACTGCTCACATTTAGCACCGGACCTGCCATGAACAGGAAGGTCAAATATTGAATGAGAATAATGTCAAAATCTGGGATATGATATTTGCTGTTGGTAGACAGGTAGTGATGTGGTTGTGTCCAGCTTGGTTTAACTACAGTCAAGAGATGGAGAGGTGGATAAGGCTGTTCTTTCCTCCTGGTTTTTGTACCTAGGTAGCATCATTTTCTGAATTCCCCTAGTCCCATATTTTAGTTTATAAGACCAGCCACCAAATTATGTAGTGCACTTATTTTAGTCTATTCCAGTGAGAGCTGAACATCTAGTTTTTAAACCTTTTGAAAGAGAGTCATGAGATTGGTCTTGTGAGTCAGTAACAAAGATAAGTTAAAAATTTATGGATTTAGATTACTAGAGTTGGTAACATGTCTGTGTAGGATTTTTAACTTTTTGGGTCTCCTTTGAAAAACTAGTTTAAGATGTACTGTGTACAACAAGCTCTAAAAGTTAGGGCTTATTTTATTTCTCCTTCTTTCACAGAACATAATTTGGTCCAGAGGGCCTATATATATATATATATTTTTTTTTTTTGGCACCGGGGATCGAACTCAGGACCTTGCCCTTGCAAGGCAGGCAGCGGAACCACTGGGCTAAATCCCCGGCCCAGATGGCTCATATTCTATAAGACTGTGCCATTGTGGCATTCAGGTAAACGTGTTAATATTTGAAATGTACTTAGATTTCTTTATTTTTTGTTTTTTAATGTGCATATGTTTTGTCTTAATTTTGATGAAATTATTCAGGAGGGCAACTTCTTTACTGAGTTACTCAGTGTGCTAATATCTTTTTTCTTTTTTTGGTACCAGGGATCAAACTTGGGACCTTGCACTTGGAAGGCAGGCACCGGAACCACTGAGCTAAATCCCTGGCCCTGTTTTTTCTTTTTGAGACAAATCTTGTTATGAATTTCAAGCTGGCCTTGAATTCACTATGCAGCCTAGGCTGGCCTCAACATGTAATGATCTTCCTCCCTCATCCTCCTGCGTGCCGGAATTATAGATGTGTGCCATCACACCTGGCTTGTGTGCTGATATCTTGCTAATCACTGTGAGGAAAATAATAGGGGGAGGAAGCAGTTCTGTTTTCTGTTTTCTTTTTGGTACCAGGATCGAACTTGCAAGGCAGGCTGTGGAATCACTGAGCTAAATCCCCGGCCCAGCAGTCCTGTTTTCAAAGAATTTAATGTTGTTAGGTTAGGAAAAATCCATACGAAAATTGTTAGGTAACCAAAGGGAATGATAGGTAAACTTTTTTCATCTGCTATCTTGAACTACTTTTCCTACTGGGAGATTAAAATTAAGAAATAAAAGTCAAGCACCATTTCAGTAAATGACAGAGTAGCTGATTGATTTGTAACTTGCTCTTTGGAATTTAGTATGTTTTCAAAATGTTGGATTATAACCTATAGTAAAAAAAGTACATTTTTATATGTACATGTGCAGTATATACATACCCACATATATATACCCCCTCCCTCCCTTCCTTTCTCAATTCCATTCACAGTCTAGTATATTATTTTTTGTTTTGTTTGTTTTTATGACACTTGTTGTAAAAGTGACCAAATCAATACTTTTCTTCCTTGGTTACTGCAAGTTCCTACCTAATGGCTGTCTATGACATGAGTCCACTCCTAGTTGAGGACACACAGTTATATGGCCCATCCCTGGGCCATTAGTGTACTTGGACTTGAGTGCAATGAAAGTCAAATCACACCAGAGGAGTCTTGGTGAATTTATTTCCTATAGCTGGGATAACAAAGTTTCTGAGATCAGACAAGTTCGGGCTTGTTCAGGGTGGTATAGGCATAGTAGACCTGGGATAACAAAATATCACAAGCTGGATGACTCAACACAGAAATTTGTTCTCCTTCAGTTCTGGAGGCTAGAAGTCTGGAGTGAAGGTGTCAGCTGAGTTCCCCACCATATAGCTGCATCACTGCAGTCTCTGCCTCCATGGTGCTCTCCCTGTGTCTCTGCCTTCACCTGGATAGCCCACTAAGTTATTTTACAACTCTGTTTGCTGGATATTGTGCTGGGCACTGGGATTGCAGTGTTGAGTAGGCAGTTATGGTTCCTGCTTTCAAAGATCTTAAAAAGATAGGTAAAGAATAGGCCGTATTAGTCCATTCATTCACTTATTCAGAAGGCATGTGTTCAGCACCTCTGTGCTAGAAACTTTTTAAGTATTGAGGATTTAGCAGCGAACAGAGGCTGAACCCCTTTTCTCTTGCAGTTTACACCCTGGTGTGGGTGGATGTAGTAACTTCACTATCTGAAACTGACTGACTCTTAATGTGTTTACTTATGAGTAACGTAAAGAAACAATTTCAGATGCTGATTTGCGAGATGATCATAGTAAAACAGTAATGTGATAAAGACAAATGGAAAGGCAACCATGGATTGTATAATCAAAGAAAGTCTCTCTGGGAAGCTGACATTTGAACCAGCCCTGAGTAATACGAAGAGCCAGCTGTGGTCTGAATAATACCAAGAAGATCTGTGGTCTGAGCATTCTAGGCAGTGGGAAGAGAAAGTTCATAGCTTGCAGAAGAGGCACGTTTTTGGTCTTACATGATTAGTGAAGTTTCCCTGAAGGCAGAAATGCTAAAGATAGCGTATAACAAAGAGGAAATCAGATGATCAGTATTCTACAATGGTTCCCAAGTTATGAATTTTTTGAGTTTATAATAGTACAAAAGTCATGTGCGTTCAGTAGGAGCTGTATTTTTTTTTTTTTTTTTTGGTACCGGGGATCAAACTCTGGACCTTGTGCTTGCGAGGCAGGCAGCGGAACCACTGAGCTAAATCCCCGGCCCTGTATTTTGAATTTTGAAGTTTGGTCTTTTCTTGGGTGAGTGATATTTGAAATATATCAGTATTTGTTTCTGATGGTGGGGAGCAAGCTGAAGAACCTAGTTAGCCATGTGATTAGGAGGGTAAACAACTATATTCTGTATTGTACTGTGTTGCTAAGCTATGATGTTTGGTTAGTTAAGTGTATTTGACTTTATGATAGTTCACAGGCACAGTGGAGGAGGTGAAGTATAGACCAAATTCAGGAAGGCTTTGGTTGAGAGGAAAGGATAAAGTAGGCAGTGAGAAGCAGGGATTAGTGATGTGATAAAATCTGCACCTGGGTTGAAAAATGGACCAAGTGGAATCATAGATTAGAGAACAATGGATCATTGGGCCTTTAGACTTTCAGTCTGTCTCTCATTCTCTAATATGAGTTAAGATAATTACTAGTGTAATTTAGTATCTGGCACGAGGAGAATACAGGTTAGAAAAAGATATTAGGTGCACAAACAAGGCAAAAACTAAATCAGTATGAACACTAACATTTGTACATGTAGGACTTACCTAGTTGTTTTTGTGATTTTGAACTTTGATTGTGTTCTTCCTTGTCCTCCCAGAGTAATATGACTATTCTTAGTTTGTACTAAGATGGTAGCTTATCCAATCTTAATTTATTTATTATCAAGAATAGTAGATAAATCTTACCACCAAGTAGCCTTTAACCATAGATAAGCCACAAGTGCCTATTGTGTATCACATACTGTGCTTTTTCTAAAATAGCTTTTCTTTTTTCTTTTTGGTACTGAGGATTGAACTCGGGTCCTTGTGCTTGCAAGGCAAGTGACAGAACCACTGAGCTAAATCCCCGGCCCAGCTTTGTTTTTAATGAGATACAATAGTTGTAACTGTACTAAAATTATAATGAAAATACCAATGAGATAAGTAAAATAGGTATCCCTATATACTATGCTAATACTATCCCTTTTTACAAATGAAGACCTATAAAATGACTGATCATGTTATGTGGCTTGTCTCTTAAGGCTATTTGGTGGTGTGGTATATCCACTATTCCTGGTAAAAGTAAATAAAGGTTGGGCGAGCCAACATTTGAGTAAATTTAGTGGGATGTTTTGTCTGAAAGGACAAAGAGAAAAAATGATCTAAGTCCAAAACTATGAAAAGACAAACTAGATGAGGTCTATATGTATTTTTTTTTTACCGTATTCCCTATATTAAAACTAAGAGGTTGCCTCTGGAATATTCTCTTGAATTCAACAAATAGAAATATGCCTTTTTGTGGTGTTAGGTATATTCAAAACCATAAATTACCTTAGGAAGGTATGCAAGCCAAATTCAGCATGAAGGTATTAGAATGGAGACGGGTTTGTAAATCATTTAATATCCAATAATACTTGAGTACCTACTATGTACTAGGCCTTGGTCCTTAGCTTGGCCATTGGGAAATTCTTTGGTAAATAAGGCATGCAAAAATCTTTATCCTTTTACAAGTTATGTTCTAGAGGATGAGTGGGTGGAGTCACAAGAAATACGTAAGTAAAATATAATATGTCATATGGTAATAAGTATTATGGAGAAGAATAAAACACAGAAGGGTGAGGGGGTGAAAAGAGCTGATTGTGTTTGAGGCATTGCGATTTAAAATAGGGCCACCAGGGAAAGCCTTGAGGTGACATTGAGCAAAGAATTAAAAAGGTGTAGATAGCACTGAGGTTGGGGTTGCCAAGGTAGAGTGAGCAAGTAAATGAAGTTTGTTTTTTTTTTTGGTAACGGGGATCGAACTTGGGTCCTTGCGCTTGCGCAGCAGCGGGCGAAACCACTGAGCTAAATCCCTGGCCCTAGAGTGAGAACGAATTGGGGAGAGTAGGAAATGAATTTGTGGGCAGGTTGTGTAGGATTCTGTGTCTATTGGAATGATTTGATTTTTGGAAAATGTGGAAAACTACTATTAAGGTCGTTGAGGGAATAATAATAATGATTTTTAACTTAAGGTTTAAAGAGTAATTCTAGCTCTTTTGTAGGACAAGGGGGAACATCATTTGTGAAGTTTATGCAAGAATCCACCGGAGTTTCAGTATAGAACCCCTGCTTTTTGAAGATGACATTAGAGAAGACGAAAGTAATTTCTTGATGAATCTTTTGGTGATCTAAACCTTTTATCTGTGAAATAGCACTTCATATTGGTCAATTAAAAAAGTTCCCATATTGGCCAGATGTGGTGGCACATGCTTGTAATCCTGGCTTCTTGGGTGGCTAAGGCAGGAGGATTGCAAATTCAAGGCCAGCCTGGGCAGCTTAGTGATACCGTCTCTAAAAATAAAAAATAAAAAAGACTGGGAATGTAAACCAAACCAAACCAAACAGTACTATATTAATTACCTTTGATTCTCTGATACTGCCATTTTAAAGAGTGCTAGTATGAACTATGTGATTTATTCTCAGATGGCCGCCAGGAGCGGGTCATGTTTGACAAAATTACATCTCGAATTCAGAAGCTTTGTTATGGACTCAATATGGACTTTGTTGATCCTGTAAGTAAATATGCTTTACATCGTGAGTTCCTTACTTCATGTTTTCTATTTTTCCTTGAATGAATTGTTTTCTTTATAATGGAAAAGTCTATAGTAGAGTTTGTTTTAAAACTGTGGTCATTTGGTTAGGAACTAGTTTGAAGTTTGCTTTTTAAAAATCAATGTGGAGGGGCCGGGGATTTAGCTCAGTGGTTTTGGTGCCTCCTGCACAGGTGCAAGGACCCGAGTTCAATCTCTGATACCAAAAGAAAAGAGTATTGGGCCGGGGATTTAGCTCAGTGGTTCTGCTGCCTGCCTCGCAAGCAGAAGGACCCGAGTTTGATCCCCCGTACCCCCCGAAAAAAAATCAATGTGGAAAGAATATATGTAAGTAATAAAAAGTAGATTTCATGGAAAATATTTAAATTAAGGAGAACAAAGTTTCTTAAAGCAAGTTACTGTTTTCTCCTTTTATGACTCCTGTTCTAGGCCCTCCTCATGTCTTAAATCGACTGATTTCAGTAGCAGTCTCTGAAGTATCCTAGCCTTTCTCTGATTTTTCCCACTTCATGTCTGTCTTCCACATGGCTTCTAATTGATATTCCTAAAATGAGAATCTCTAAGAACCTTTTCTTCCAAATCTACCTGTATTGCCCCAGCCTTAATTAGGTACTTTATCTGTCATCTTGTAGCACCTGTGCTCCCTGGAGCATAGCATTAACTACATAGTATGTAAATTAATTACACATCTGTCATCTTCTAGGATTAAGGAAGGGCTGTGTATCAGTTTTCCTGATACTCAGCACACATAACTTTGGCTAATGGTTTCAAAAAGTTCAGTTCATGGTCTGCTGGCTCAAAAGCAGAAACATCATGGCATAAAGGCATGCTGCTCAGTTCTGGCAGCCAGTAAGCAGAGCAGAGAAACAGCACCAGAGAGGAACTACCCAGATATCCAAGATCATACTTCCCTATGACTAAGCCAAGACACACCCAGAAGTGTGCTTTGCTAATCTCCTATGCAGTCTCAAATCAATCAAGTTGACAATCCAGCTTAACTGTGATAGGCTGTGTCTTTGTGATAGTTACAGAGCTTGTATCTAATTAGGTACTTAATGTTTAGTGGACCAAAGTGTGAAAATAATTTATATAGCTTTAAAATATACTTATTATAAGTTCTCTTTTAGATTTAGAACTTCTAGACTATAATTAAAATAGTAAAATGTTAATGTTGGGATGAATCTGAGACCTCATCCTATTTGTCTTCTTTGTTTTATATATAAGAAAAGTCCAAAGAGAGAAGGGGAATGATTTAAGTTAATAGGAGTTTAATAGGAGAAGAACCTAGATTCCTTGATACTTAATTGCTTGATGCAGTACTACATTTCCAAGTGCAAGTGTGTTATAACAGAAGACTTGGACGATAATACAACCTTAGACCAATCCCAATAATTTGAGCCTTGGGTTTCTTATGTAAAGTGGTAATAGTAATAATACCCGTGTTATTAAAGTAATTGTGAGATGCCAGAAATTATAAAAGTTGAAATACTTTGGTATTTGTGAAGTGCCAAAGAAAGCATAGTCATTATTTTTGTCTTTTTGTGGTGCTAGGGATTGAACTAAGGGCTTCAAATGCTGAGTTACCTACCTCCGCCTGAGTGTAGTCATTATTAGATGACTCAACCCCAACCTTAATTCTTTTATCTCCTTTAATTGGAATAATTAAAGTTTGATTCATTTACTTTTCTTTGCTTGTTCTTGAGTAGAATTAAGAGAAAATAAATATGGTACTGGAGACCTGATCATATAGGGAGAATTTAATGAAAGATGACAAAAAAACTTGTAAAATCATTGGTATGTTTTTAGTTATTTTTCTGTGGGACTGTTAATCTTTTTTTATTGTTTTAAAACTTAATTTTTAAATTTTACTTTTATTTGTTTTTTGAGACAAAGTCTCATTATGTAGTCCAGGATAGCCTTGAAGTCACTGTGTAACCCAGGCTGGCCTTGAACTCACAGTGATCCTCCTGCCTCAGCCTCCTGAGTGCTGGGATTACAGGGGTGTGCCACCATACCCAGCCTATTGTTTTAAAACTTTAAAATATGTACTTTATTTTTTTGTGGTACTAGGAATTGAAACCAGGCCCTTCATACTGAGCCACCTCCCTGCTCCTGCTTTTTTTTAAACTTTGAAACAAGGTCTAAGTTCTCCAGGGTGGGCTCAAACTTGTGATCCTCCTGTCTTGGCTTCCCAGAATTTTTTTAAATGCTAAGTTTAGGTTTTTTTTTAAAGTGGCTACTTCATTATGTATGTAATATATACTTTCTAGCAGGTCAGTTGATTTGTGAATTCCTGTTACTAAGTATCCCACATTCATAAAGATGATTTTTCAGAAAATGAACTTACATTATTATGTTTGGTTGTTTCTTAATTGTGCTTTCAAGAAAGCTGTTGTTTCTTATAAAAGCTCAAAAAACTCCTGTTTTTGTAGGCTCAGATCACCATGAAAGTAATCCAGGGCTTGTACAGTGGGGTCACCACAGTGGAACTGGATACTCTGGCTGCTGAAACAGCTGCAACCTTGACTACTAAGCACCCTGACTATGCCATCTTAGCAGCAAGGATTGCTGTCTCTAACTTGCACAAAGAAACAAAGAAAGTGTTCAGTGGTGAGTCTGGGGTGAAAAAGTTAGGAAGAATTTAGTATTTTCAGAACATTAGTAAGGGTAATAATTACATATGAATTTCAAAAATCATATCTTATTTTAAAAAGCAAAGTGTGCAAAGTCGTGGCAGAGAGGGAACTAGAACTTCCTATTTCTCAATGCTCCTGACTTGCTGCATGAAAGGGTTAAGAAATCCTTATTCTTTCCTTTTGTTCACTCTTTAGGCAGATGTAATGCTGATGTGGTTTTGAAAAAATGAATACTGTAGTATTTGTCTACAAATTCTGGCACAAATTGTTTACAGCATTTTGGTCACCATTAGCCAGCACTTCAACACTCCCTTTTTATAGCTCGGGAATGTGGGCAAAGGAAAGTTAAATATTTTGTTTAGTATATAAGAATCCAGTTGGTAGACTGTGATTAGAAATCTTTTGACTCTGTGGGGAAAAAGGAACCCTTCTCCACTGTTGGTGGGAGTGCAGACAGGTGCAACCACTGTGGAAATCATGTGGAGATTCCTCAAGAAAATCGGATTAGAGGTCCCATTTGACCCAGCTATTCCCTGTCTGGGTATCTTCCAAAAGAATTAAAGGCATCATACCACAGTGATATATGCACACCCATGTTTATAGTGCCACAGTTTGTAATAGGTAAATCTTTTTTTTGGTACTGGGGATTGAATTTGGGACCTTGCGCTTTCGAGGCAGGTGGCAGAACCACTGAGCTAAATCCCTGACTCCTGTAATAGGTAAATCTTGAGAACGACCCAAATGCCCATCAACTGAAGAATGGATAAAAAAGATTTTTTTTTTATACAATGAGTACTAATCAGCAATAAAGAAAGATAAATTTGTGACATTTCTAGCTAAATGGATGCTCCTTGAGACCATACTCTTAAGTGAAATAAATCAGACACACGTGTAAATATCACATTGTCTCTCTATTGTGAGAAACTGAAAAGGTAAATAAGGACCCAAATGTATAATAGATAATGTGAAATAGGAAAAAAATGTTCAAAAGGAAAAGGAAACTGGGAACGGGGGAGAGGGAAAAGTAAAGAAGGGGAAAAAATGGAAACAAAGCTTTTGTAAATAAGGAGAGGAGGGGGTTTGAAGGGAGGGGAGGGGATTGGGAGAAAAAGGAATCGATATATATCATGTACAAAGGGTACAAATTGCCTTTGATGAATGTGATCATTATGTATATTTAAATTGTACCAATAAAATTAATTTTTAAAAATGACTAAAATATTTACACAGTTATCAAAAAAAAAATCTTTTGACTCCCAATTTCAGAGCTGTTGTATAAGGCCTCAAACATTATATCTTCTCTCTGTAGTAGGTTTATTGTGAAGATGTCAGTTTCCCTGAAATTGATCTATAAACTCAGTTCAAACTATACGAGAATTTGTATATATATATAACTTTTATGTGTAAATACAGAAGGCAAAATACTGCTGTGATGTCTTGGGAAGAGCAGAGTGAAGGAACTTACCAAATGTATGTTTCTAGAAGTAAACTTCTTGGGATGATAGATTTTGAGTTTTGAGTTTCTGTTCTAATAGAAGAAAAAAAAAACTGATGAGAAGTGATGGCAATTTCTATATTTCTTTATTTTCAATTAATGATTCTCAATGTGGGTGGGTATCAGAATCATCTGGGAATCTTTTTTCAAGCTGCCAGAGCTTACATTCAGCCTCACTCTGGAAGATTGTTACCTTAAATGCAGTAGTATTGTGTTTATTCAACATGGATATGTTTGTTGAGTACTTTCTGCCTAGACACTGAAGTGGGTTGGGATGAAAAAAGGATCCAGAACTACTCTTTTAAACAATTAGTTATTAAGTGGCTCTGACATTAATTTAATTTTTTCTTAGATGTGATGGAGGACCTCTACAACTACATAAACCCACATAATGGCAGGCATTCTCCCATGGTGGCCAAGTCAACACTGGATATTGTTTTGGCCAATAAAGATGTATGTATAATTTTTTCTGGTGGAAATTTTAAATAGATTTTTTTTAAAAACCTACAAAAAAATTTAAATACTACAAAAAGTATTGATAATAACAGATTCTCTCTCCTGCTCTGAATTTTTATTTTCCTTACTAGAAGCAACTTCATTATATCTTTCTTCTTTTTTTATTTGTAGGACAGGGGACTGAACCTAGGACCTCATGCATACTATGCAAGGGCTCTACCTTTGAGCTACACATAGCCAGCTTTGCATTTTATCTTTTAAAATTTTTTAAATGTATTTTTTCTTTTAAGACAGGATCTCACTATTTATTCCAGACTAGTCTTGAACTTATTGTGTAGCCTAGGCTGGCCTTGAACTCATGGTGGTCCTTCTGTCCCAGCCTCGTGAGTGCTGGGATTATAGGTGTGTGCCACCATGCCCAGCTATTTTTAAATGTACTTTTTCAGAGCTAGTCTGTATATTTGTGTACCTGTGTGTAACATACTGTACATACTGTTCTTAATGATGCTTTTTTGCACTTACTAATATACCTTAGAGATTGTACTATATCAGTGTTTGTGAATTTACCCTCTTCTAACAGGGGCGTAATGTGTTTTATAGCCATATTGTCATTGTACATATAAATAAGAATTCTTCTGGTGATGAATATGTTTTCCATTTTTCACTGCAGTGAATATTCTTGTATGGTAGATGTTTTGGCCCTAGATGAATATACTGTAAGATAAATTTTTAAAGTGGAATTGCTGAACCAGAATATGTGCATTCTAAACTTTGATAGCTATTACCAAACTGACTCCCAAAAAGATCGCTCAGATAAAACTGAAAGGTCTTGCTCAGTGACTTTTGAATCTCCTTTTTAACTAGATCTAAGAGGATAGAAAGGTAAAGATGCATAGGTCTAGCAAAGAGGCTTTTTTTGCTGTGGCTATCTGGGTAGATTAGAAACCAGTTTTAACATTAGGTAATAGAATGATTATTTGATTTTTCTCCCTAAATATGTGTCTGATGTTAAAAAAACTAAGGAAACTTGAGTTATTTCTGTGTTGCTCATGTATATAATCTTTTTTTTGTTTTGTTTTTTTGTTTTTGAGAAGGTCTTGCTGTGCAGTTCAGGCTGGCCTTGGAACTACCATGTAACCCAGGTTGGCCTCAAACTCATGGCGATCTTCCTGCCTCAGTCTCTTAGAGTGCCTGGAATTACAGACCTGTGTCACCACGCCTGGCCTTCATGTATATAATTTCTTTTTTTTTTGAGTCAAGGTCTCACTTTGTAGCACAGACTGCCCTTGCACTCACTGTGTAGCCAAGGCTGGCCTTGAACTCTTCAGTCCTCCTGCCTGTACCTCCCGTGTGCTGGGATTATAAGTGTGTGCCACCACCCCCAGCTCATGTATATAATCTTTTTTTTTTTTTTTTTTGTACCAGAGATCGAACTCGGATCCTTGCCACTTGTGAGGCAGATGGCAGAACCACTGAGCTAGATCTCGGGCCCTTATGTATATAATCTTGAACACAGGTTAAAAACAAAACAACAGCAAAATCTGTGTCTAAAAATAGAAATATCAATAGTCAAGTATTTTATGTCTTCAATATTCATGCTAGGCCTGTACGCATCTTTTGCAACAAAGATGCATTTAAGACTTAGTTGATTACTTTTTTGTGATACTGGGGATTGAACCTAGGGCCTCAGGCATGCCAGGCAATGCTCACTAAGCTACATCCCCAGTCCTTTTTTATTTTGAGACTGTCTTGATAAGTTGCTTGGGCTGGCCTCAACTTGTCTGAGTACCTAGGATTACAGGCATGTGCCACTGTACCTGGTGAAAAGGAGCTGTTTAAAGGGACCCTCACCTCATGATGGGGACAGAACCCAGGGCCTTGTGCATTGAGGCCAGTGCTCTGCCACCGAGCCATGCTCTCAGGCCTCTGATCCCCTTAAATTTTAGAGAAAGAAGGAAAAAAAGAAAAGGACTTTTCTAGTCCTTTGACATGGATCATTATGCACAAATGCTGTTAGTATTTTTGAGAGACTGGGTTCATTTTTTTCTATTCCAAGTGATTATTTGTACCCAGTTGCTTTTTTCCTCCAGATGACTTTGTAGTCTACAAAACTTCAATAATGACCAATTCTGCTGTAAAAATCTGTCACAATAGTAGTTTGCTTAAGACCCATGGAATGATCATGAATTTTTGAGAGCCTGTAATCCTGCTTTCTGTCACTGGTTACCATGTGTATTATATGCAGTTTAAAATGGGTTTATTTTTAAGGTAAACAATGTAAATTAGTAAATATGTGCCTCTTTTAGACTTAACCAATCTAAAAATATGTTTAAGGAAAAACAATATGTTTAAGGATGATAATATAGCTACTTTTATGCTTATGTCCTTTCCCTCTCTGTTTAAAGATGTATTAGAAATGTAATAGGGCAATTTTGGAAAATTTCTATATTTTTTGTTTTGTTTTTTTCTAAACGTTGGATGGATTTCTATTCTATAGCAATGAGACTTAATGTTATCTCTTTTGTATTGTCAATTTTAGTTCTTGAGGTGGGGTAAAATATCAGGTTTTGTGAAAGTAAGTCTAATTATATTTATGGGTTCTTTTTCACTCTCATCAGCGCCTGAATTCTGCCATTATCTATGACCGAGATTTCTCTTATAATTACTTTGGCTTTAAGGTAAATGAATAATGGGTTTCAAATATGTCGGGATTCCTCCTTCAGTTGGGGAATTGTTTTGTTTATATTTTGATGATACAATTATGATAGTAATAAAGTTGTTGGCAGTTACGATGACCCTGGAGGATTAGTGGGGTTAAGGTAGTGGTGGTGGTTTGAATTAAGGCAAAGATAACTTATCCATTTATAGTTTTTGAATTTTACAGCTATTACTTCTGTATTACTTGAGGAATTACATAGATAATATGCCAAAATTATTCTGCTTTTCTGTTATTTTTGTAATAACTATTTATGGAATCCCTACTATATGCCAAATTTTCTAAGTACTTTTGTGTTGACAGTATAATACAGTGATTGAGAATGTGAATGTTGGTGTCAAACCACCTGGATTCAAATCTCTGCCCTATTTCTTTTTTTTTTGCCCTATTTCTTAGCAGGTTATTTAATCTCTGCGTCAGTTTTTTTATAATGGGGCTGATATAAAATTTTAACAACAAGTTCTGTTGAGGATTAAATAGGTATATTGCTTATATTAGTGTGTAGCTTGTTACAAGTACTTTGTGTTAACCATTGAGATGATGATAATGTTAATACACTATTTATGCTATAATATATCCAAAGCTGAATTTCTCCAGAAATTTTCATGCAAACAAAACATTTGGTAATGTTGTAGATTGAAGGTAGGAGTAAATGTGCTATTATTTTCAGTTAAAATTATATCAATATTGAGAGGATATAAATAGATCACCTTATTATGATGGATAGGTCCACTGTGTCTTTAAGAACTATGCTCTAAAAATTTTTGACTGCTTTACTTTTTCTAGACTCTGGAGCGGTCCTATTTGTTGAAGATCAATGGAAAAGGTAAGAAATGGAATTGTGTGTTATGTTTTCTTTTTATATTGAACAGAGAGTTTTGTGCTGTTAGTCTTAACATTTCTATTTAGACTGTAAATATTTTGAACCTCAGGTTTAGTTTGTGAATAATTGTCCTGCTTAATGGTATAAAAAGGTTTTTTGGTCTCCTTTTTTTTTTCCAGTGCTAGGGATTGGGCTTGGGATTTAGCTCAGTTCCGGTACCTGCTTCACAAGTGCAAGGTCCCGAGTTTGATCCTTGGTACCAGAAAAAAAAAAACAAACCATGTCACCAATGCTGGAGATTGAACCTGTGCCTTGTGCATGCTGGACAAGTGCTCTACCATTGATCTACATCCCTAGCTCTGGTCTTCTGTTTTTTTATTCAAATACATTTTAGCCTATTTTTCTGACATGTCTCATCAGTGAAAACTTGTTTTGTTTATAGTGGCTGAAAGGCCTCAACATATGCTGATGAGGGTATCTGTGGGGATTCACAAAGAAGACATTGATGCTGCAATTGAAACGTACAACCTTCTTTCCGAGAAGTGGTTTACTCATGCTTCTCCTACTCTCTTCAATGCTGGTACCAACCGCCCACAACTTTCTAGGTATGTGTCATCTACAGCTGCTTTTAATATTCTGAAACGGTTTTGATGAGGGAAATAATAAGAAAGTAGGCAGTTTACATTAAAAACATCACTGGCTCCTCTGATTAAATGAGATTTGCATTCTGGAAAGATCTCTGAATGGTGTGTGGTAAATGAATTGGATGAAGGCAAACATCTAAAGTTGATTATGGTGGTGGTTGCACAACTCTGAATATTCTAAAAGTCATTGAATAGTTATTTTAAACATATGTGAATTATATTTCAATAAAGCTGTTTAAAAGTAGGGCTGGGAGTATAGACCAGTGGTAAAGTGTGTGCTTAGCATGTATAAGGTGTTGGGTTTACTCCCCAGTCCCCCCACCCCCCAAAAAGAAACTAAATGCTGAGCTGGGGGTATAGCTCAGGGTAGAGGGTTTGCCTAACATGTGCAAGGTTGATTCCCATTACTGCAAAAATAAAAATTAAATTAAATTTAAAAACAAAATGTCAAGAACTAGTTAGGGAACTCATAGTAATTTAAATAAAAAATTATGGTAGCTTGGATTATGGAGGTAAAAGTAGAGATTGAAAAAAGTAGACAGATTTAAGAGATTTTGTAGGTAAAGTTGACAATTGAATAATGTTTTGAATGTGGTTCCTGAGTTTATGGGTAGATTAACAAGATAAATGGTGATGCCATTTTTTGAGAAAGAGAACACACTGACAGAGTCTGATAATATGTAAAAAAATATGCCATTAGCAAGTTGGTTTATCCCAGGAATTCAAGGATATGCCAACATTAAAAAATATTAATATAATTAATTGCATTAACATTTATATATTTAATGCCCTTTCATAATAAAATACTTTAAAAAATACTTTAGCAAAATAGATACAGAAAATAACTTCCTAATGTGGCAAAAGATACCCACTGAAACTTAAGTTTATCACTTTTGTTCTCAGCATAGTTGTAGGGGCTTGATCCAGCATTGTATGAGATGTGTTGAAAAATACAGTGAATGTTTAAGTTGAAAAAAAATTTATTATAATAAAAGACACATTGCTGTTTATCTCCCTCAGAATACTCCCCCTTTGAACATGCTTATCCCATTGTTCTTGCCACTTTCTGAATCAGTTCTAGAAGATCTCTTTCATGAGTATCTTTAGTTATCCTGTCATGGCTGCCTTGATGTCCTGGATTGATTCAAAATGTTAACCTTCTTTCATGGTCATTTTGAGTTTAGGGGGGGAACCAGAAGTTACATGGTGCTAAATCTGGTAAATAAGGTGGATGAGGACACACCATGTTTTTATGAGCCTGCCTGTTGGGTGGCATTTGGGTGGCATTTGGCAGTAGCATTCACTGTATGTTTGATCAAACCTGTAAAGAAACTCAAAAGAGGACTTCCAGAACTGCTTCAGAAAGTGGAAAGAATGATGGGATGAGTGTATTTTAAGTGAAAGCGAGTATTTGGAGGGCAGTTAGTGGCAACCTGTCTTTTACTATAATAAATTTTTAAAAATTTAAACATTCACTTTATATTTTGACCATACCTTATAAGGAAAAGATTAGAAATGAGAGAACAAAACTAATAATTCACAAATGGAATTTTTACATAGAAAACTCAAGAGCAGCTATAAATTATTAAAATCAAAAAGATTTCAGCAAAATACCTAGGTAAAAGTTTGCTATAAATTAATTAGTTGAGGGGCTAGGGTTATAGCTCAGTAGAGCACTTGCCTAGCAGGCACAAGGTTTGATCCCTAGCACCAAAAAAAAAAAAAAGTTGAGTTTTTATACTTTAGCAGTTAGAAAATTAAGTTCTAAAATATACTATTTATAATACTAGAAGGGACCCAACAATAAATATAATAAAAAGATCTTTAAGGAGAATATTTTCAATCTTGACTAAAAGACATTAATCTATAGATTCAGTATAATTTGAGTCAGAATTTCAACATGCTAATTCAAAAAATTATGTGGAAGAGCTGGGTGTGGTGGTGCATGTCTGCAATGCTGGCACTTGGGAGGTGAAGCAGGAAGATTGCTGTGAGTTGGAGGCCAGCCTGGGCTACATAGTGAGTTCGAGGCCAGCCTGGACTACATAGTGAGACCCTGTCTCCAAAAAAAAAAGTTATGTGGAAGAGCAAAAAGTAAGAATTGTCTAGGAGACTGGTCAAAGATAATCAAGTCTGAATCCCTGGGACCTGTAGGTATGATTAAGGATCTTGACATGGGAGTTTATCCTGAATTATCCAAGTGGACTCCAGTCCAATCAAAAGTAACCTTTTAGGAGAGGCTGAGGGCAATGTGAAACAAACAGAAGAAGAGAAGGCGATGTGAAGGTGGAGATAGAAATCAGCGTGCTGCAGTCACAGCAAGGGAAAACCAGTAGCCACTAAGAGTTGGATGAGGCAAGGAGCAGATTCTCCCTGAAGATCCTGGAGGGAGTGTTCTCGATTTTGGCCCAGTGATACTGGTGTTGAACTTCTTGCTTCTGGAACTGTGAGAAAATACATTCCTGTTTCAAGTTACCAGATAGTGACTATGTTAAGGGAGCCACAGGAAACTAATACAAATAGCAAAACAATTTTGAAGAAAAAGATGTACAGACTTCAAAACTACTAGTCAGGCATGGTGCATGCCTATAATTCCAGCACTCGGGAGGCTAAGGCAGGAGGACTGCTGTGAGTTCAAGGCCAGCCTGAACTGGATTGTGAGAACCTGTCTCAAAAAAAAAAAAAAAAGGCCTCAAGACTACTGTAAAGCTGTAATGAAGTGGTAATGAGGACCGTGTCATATTTACTCTGGTTTAGATAAAAACTACTGGTTTATAACAGAGAGCCCAGAAACAAACTTGTTACAATGAATCACTGAGGTCTCATTGCATTAGGGAAATTGGTTATCTTTCCAGGAAAAAAATAATAATAGATCTCTTTTCTTCATACCACATACAGAAATAAATTCAGGAAAAACGTCTAAAGTCTAAAGTCCACAGAAGTTCATAAGAAGAAAATAAATACCTGCTTTTCTCTTTCCTCTTAACTTTTTATTAGGAATTTCAATCACACAGAAAAACTTTAAAAGGACATCAAATACCTGTATGCCCACAACTGCCTAGATTGAAAAATTACTAAAATTTTCCATAAAATAATATGTCTATTAAAATTTTTTATAAAATAAAAGAGATTGGTTTTTTTTGTTTGTTTGTTTGTTTTGCTTTTTTTCTTTTTGGCCAAGTTATTTGAAAGTGAGTTGCAGGGCTGGGGATGTAGCTCAGTGGTGCTGTGCCTGTCTGGCAAGTGCAAGGTCCTGAGTTTGATTCCCAGTTCTGGGGGAAAAAGAAAGTGAGTTGCAGACATCATGACTCTCAGTATTTCAACTTACATTTTGATAGACTATATATTACCTCAGTGGTAAAGGATTTCTTGAAGAAAGATTGAAAAACAAAACACCATGAAGCAAAAAAATTAGAAAATTGACTACGTTAAAATTAAAAACAACCAACAACAAAGTAAAATGCAAGTTTTTCTCTGGGAGAAGATATTTGCACTTGTTAACTATCTGTAGACTACAAGAAAAAGACAAAAATTCAAATAGAAATAAGGGCAAGGCAAACCTGCAGACACACAGTGACTACTGATGACCCCAGAGGCCTCCATGGAGAAACACACCAGTGGAATGGAGATGTGGACACTGGACTGCGGCTGCTGGTGAGTTATCCAGGTTCAGACCTCACCCAGGAGAGGGCAGTTGGCTGGAAGCCATCCTGGAGAGGAGCTAACTGAGCTCAGAACAGCTGTGGGTGGACTCCCATCTAGTAGCTCCCTATGTCTCAGTGTGGGTTCTGAGTTCAAGCCAACAGGAAGCCAGGGAGCAGAGTTCGAGCCAGCAGGAGATACATAGACTGTTGTATGCTCAAGAAATGCAGTTCCAGGGCTGGGGATTTAGCTCAGTGGTTTCGCCGCCTGCTGTGCAAGTGCAAGGACCCGAGTTTGATTCCTGGCACCAAAAAAAAAAGAAGAAGAAATGCAGTTCCAGACTTATAGCCAGAAACTGGCCTGAATTGCAGAGGAACTAAAGGGGCTGGCTGGCTGGGATTATCAACTACCCCACTGTGAAGCTGCAGCAGGCTTGCTGGGATTAATTCAGCTCTGGACTCTTATTTGCCCACATTGCCTACCAGTGATAGCAGAGACACACCTTGAATTGGACTTTGTTTTTTTCTTTTCTCATTCTTTTTTATCCTCCTTCCTGATTCTTGTTTGTTTGTTTTTTTTTTCCTGATTCTTGTTTTTTTGTGATTGTGTGAACATGGCTTCTTTTTTTTTTTTTTTTGCTGTTTTTCTATTCTGTTCTTGTTTTTGTTTTTCCCTTTTCTCTCTCCCACCTGTCTTCACCAGTTGCCTAATGTTTGCCCTCCAGACTTTCTTCTGATCTCTCCCTCTTCTTCTATTTGTGTCCCCTCCCCATCCCTTTTAAGTCTTCTCTCCTAAGGGTAAAATCACCATTTGAAGGGCTTATTTATCACATACAATTTTTGGATTAATTCTAGATTTCATTATATAACTGTAAATCTAGTTCATATGGTTAAAGTAGCAAATTAATAGTTACCACAATTTGTTTTTGTCATTTTCTAGGCTGTTTTTGATGCTGTTGTTATTGTTGACTGTACTACTTTAGCCACAGTGACATAATTGTGCTAATCAGTTGTTCCTCCTGGTGTACCAAGACTGAGATTGCCTGAGGGTTTAAAAAACAAAAAACAAAAAACAAACCTATAGGCTAGTGCCAAAGAACTGGCGATTGGGCCATTTAGGCAGAAACTTCTCATCCCCAATAAATTGAAGAGGTAGACTCTTGTGACAGACTCAAAACCCAAAACCCAGCTACAGTTGGAAGACACTTCTGAGTTGTCATTTCCTAAGGGTTCTGAATACTGGCTATAAAGCTCCTCGCCATAAGCAATACACAAGCCCAATACCCAGGAATCAAACTTAACAAAAAATTGAAAATGAGAAGACACTTAAACAAGATGCAACCCTCAGACTCTCAGCTCACCAAGGGAAACCCCAGGGACAGTGAGGTGGAACAGTCTGAAAGCCACACACCTGAACTATCTGGAAAGTGATAACAGCAAAAATAACAAAGCAGTGAATGAGGCTCTAGAAAAAATCAAAGCAGAAATAATTTCCCAGATAACTGCAGAGGTGGTGACTAGAATGAAAGACATGTTTAGTGACTAGAGCAGATACAGACAAAAAAATAGAGGCGCTCAGGAACATGATGAAAACCATGAATGCCCAGCATAGGAAAGAAATAGAATCCATCAAACAGATTCAAACAGATATCCAGGAGATTAAAAACTCCGTTGAAAGTATACACAGCAGAATGAGCCAATCTGAGGACAGAATATCAGACAGAGAAGACAGGATTGTGGTTAATGATCATGAAAAGAGAGATTTCCTAAAAATATCAAGGAACCATGAGAAATCAATCCAGGAGCTGCTAGATGATGCAAAAAAGAATAACAAGATTGATTGAAGTCAATGAAAAAGCAAGAAATAGTGCAAACTACATAAAAAGCCTCTTCACAGAAGTAATGGCAGAAAACTTCCCAAATAGGGAAAAAGAATTTGATATACAGATAAATGAGGTATATAGGACTCCAATTAGCCATGATCAAAAAAATCTTCCCCAAGGCATATAATAGTCAAGATTCCAGAAATTCAACACAAAGACAGTGTTAGAAGCTGTTAGAGAAAAGAAACAATCACTTATAAAAAAAAAAGCCCATTAGAATCACAGCAGATTTCTCAACACAAATTCTCAAGAGAGCTTGGAGTGAAGTATTTCAAGCCCTAAAGGAAAGCAACCGCCAACCCAGATTGATGTACCCTGCAAAACTGTCTTTCAAAATTGATGGAGAAATAAGATACTTTCATGACAAAGAACGCCTGGAGAAATTCATGACCTTGAAACCAGCACTCCAAAATGTTATGAAGGATATTCTAGAAACAGACAACAAGGATTACAGTTCCATGAACCCCAGCAATATGAATCCACCAGGCAAGGCAAGAAATTAAACAGAAGAAAGAAGGAAGCCAACAACATGAAAGTAACATGACAGAGATAAGACAATACATATCAGTCATAATCATCAATGTTAACAGTCTCAATTCACTAATCAAAAGAAACAGATTGGTAGAATGGATCAACAAGCAATAGCCAACAGTATGCTGCATACAAGAAACACATTTAATTCAAAAACAAATTCATAGACTGAAAGTCAAGGGATGGAAAATAATAATCTATGTGACAGGAACCTGGAAAAAGGAAGGGTAGCTATTCTATTTGCAGACAAAGTGGATTTCAAGCCAAGACTGATTAAGAGAGAGAAAGAAGGTCATTACATCCTTGTAAAGGGAACAATCCAAGAGGAAGAGATAACAATCATAACTGCACCAAATAGTAGTGCACCCAAATATGTAAGACAAATATTAACAGACATGAAAAATTGTATAAGCACTCATACAGTTGTAATTGGGCACCTCAGTACCCCACTGTCACAAATAGAAAGATCAACTAGACAAAAAAAATCAACAATGAAATGTTAAAACTGAACCAAACTTTTTTTTTAATATGATAAGCATTTTTATTTAAGTAGTCATATCTTTTAAAGAAATAAAATATGTTTAGAGAAACTCTTACATTTATCCACATACTTACCATTTCTGGTGTTGCCTTTTGTGTGGATCTGAGTTATCATCTGGTATCATTTTTCCTTAGCCAAAAGAACTCATTTTTTTATAATTCAGATGTTAGTAATAATTTTTTTGTTTGTTATCCCTGTTCCCAGGACCTTGAAATGTCTTTATTTTGCTTTCACATTTAGTTTGAATATAGGGAACTAATCTGCCTGATGTAGACTTCTAGAGTAACCATTTTTAAAAACCACTTTGTTTGGTTTTTTGTTTTTGGTACTGGGGATTGAACTCAGGACCTTGCGCTTGTGCAGCAGGTGCCAGGACCACTGAGCTAAATCCCTGGCCCTTAAAAACCACTTTGAATATGCCGTTCCGATGTCATCTGTCTTCCACTGCTTTTAATGAGAAGTCTGCTTTTAATGATGTCCTTGTCCCTGTATGTGTCTTTTTCCCACAGTGTTTTCTCTTATTTTTATGTCTCTTATACAATGTTTTCTCAGCAATTTTTTTTTTTTGAGACAAGGTCTTGCTATGCATGAACCAAACTTTTGAACAAATGGACTTGGTAGATGTCTACAGAGTATTCCACCCCACCACATTAGAATATACATTGTTCTCAGTTGCACATGGGACATTCTCCAAAATAGACCACATACTAGCTCCTAGAACATGCTTAAGTACATGCAAAGGAATTAAAATTATCCCATGCATATTATCAGACCACAGTGCAATGAAATTAGAAATCAGTGGCAAAAAAACCCCCAAGAACTTCATAAACACATGGAAATTAAATAACACCCTCCTGTACAACCAATGGGTCACAGACAAAATTAAAGGAGAAATCAGACAGTTTCTACAATTAAATGAGAATGATAATACAACATACCAGAACTTATGGGATGCAGTGAAAGCAGTCCTATGGGGGAAATTTATAGTGGTGAATACCCATATGGGGAAAACAGTGGTCTCAAATAAACAACCTAATGTTAACCTCAAGCTTTAGAAAAAGAGCAAGTCAAGCCCAAAGCTCATCTGAGGGAGGAAATTATAAAAATCAACAGAAATTAATGCAACAGAGAGTAAAACAAACAATACAAAGGATCAATCTAAGAGTTGGTTCTTTGAAAGATTAAATAAAATTGACAAACCCTTAGCCAATCTTATCAAAAACAAAAAGGAAAGAAAAGACTTAGATCCATGCAATTAGGAATGAAAAGGGTAAAATCACAATGGATCCTGCAGAAATTCGGAAGATCATCAATACCTACTTTGAGAACCTGTATTCTTACGATAAAGAAAATAAAGTAAGTCTACATGTGTCAATAGGAATGAATCATTATAACAATATTGAGTTAAAAGCAAGTTGCAGAAGAATAAATAAATATACAAGCAGAAAAGCTTTAAATGTAGAACCTAATAAAAATGCTGAAGTCAAAATGCATCAAAATGTTAGGTGATCACAATTATCCTATATTTGTAGTGTCTAATTTCTTGAAGTGGAGGCAAGTACAAAATATTGTTACATTAGTTTCTGTATCTTTCTGAATATCTGAATATTTTATAGAAAGTCAGTGAGTGAATAGAACACATTTTAGTAGTTGAATATTTAAGATAGCACATGAACCATCGGAAGAGTAAGGTTCCTGAATTGGGAGGAAGTTGAGTTGCAAAGTGCAAATAGAGGAGTCAATTTTTTTTCGTGGCAAGAGGATCACCACAAATTCAGGCCAACCTGAACTACATGTTGAGACTGTCTCAAAAAACCCTAATAATAATAATAATAATAATAACATTGGTATGTTTCATTGTGTCATTGACTTTTAGAAACACTCTTGTAGAAAACACTTAGGAACCTGAGTTATGTTTTGGGATTATGTAATCATTTTTGTGACTCTGCTTCATTTCTTAGCTCTGAGTTGTCACTTTTTCCCCTGTAGCTGTTTCCTTCTGAGTATGAAAGATGACAGCATTGAAGGCATTTATGACACTCTGAAGCAGTGTGCATTGATCTCTAAATCTGCTGGGGGAATTGGTGTTGCTGTGAGTTGTATTCGGGCAACTGGCAGCTACATTGCTGGGGTAAGCTTCTGTCGTAGGAGATTTAAGAGGGGAGTTGAAATCCAAAAGCAACTGTGCTTATGGTTAAGAGGACTTAATTTTGTAATGCTAGTGTTTGGGAGACCTGATCTCTGTTCATTACTAGCTGTCTTTGTGCGTTGGGAGTGGTCATTTCACTTCTTCTGGCTTCATTTTCATCTGTCTTATTAGAAGTTTAGCTTATGCTAGATGATCTCTAGAACTCTTTTTACCTCAGATTTTAGAATTCTGATTTATTCTAACAGTAATAATAATAGCAGCTATCATTTATGGATAGGTTACTATGTGCTAAGTCTGTAATAAAAATATTTTATATGAATGAGTCATTTAACTCTTACTACAACCCTATGATATAGCTACCATTGCAGCCACATACTAGGAACTTTATATCTTACTATAATCTTGTGAGTCTAGGCACCAGTGTTTTCATTTTATAAAATTAGGAAACTGAGGCTTAGAAGTTTTTTTCAGAAATCAATATATGTGGTAGAGACAGGATTCAAGCTGCAAACATTGGCCCTTAATGATATAAGCTCTAGCTTTTTGGTAGTTTACTATTCATTGGGAATCAAGTTAATGATTTGGAATGAGAGTTGGATTTAAATCCTGTCTCCACTACCTATAAATAATGCGGCCTATGGTAAGTTACTTTATATCTCTGAGTTTATTTCCTCATCTGTAGTGTAAAGCAACTGTTTAACCTTATGGAATAAACTTCTAGAAGGAAACTTTTATTTAGTATTTTATTTAGGTACTGTGGTATATATAAAACTTATGCTTGTAGTATAATGAGCCATCACTTGTATCTTTCTAGAATGTTTAAAGACTTACCTTGGGGTTAGAAGGGTTAAAGAATTTAATGAGGTATCTTCTAGTCATACTGGTCCTTATTTTCATAACCTCATTATATAATCCATTCATTGCTGAGAATCTCCATTTACTGTATTTATTGCTTTGATATATCCATTTTGTATGATTCGTATTATAAGGTACTTTGAAATCTTTTGGGAAAAAGACATTATAGTAATGTATATCTTTATAACTAGAAGGTTGTAGAGATAAATTTAGCTACTCTGATTTTGGATTGTTTTGATTTATAATTCTTATATCACATTGTAAATTGGGGATGATATGAAGTAATATTAGTTGTAATTTTTTCAATGACATTTTGTTAAATTTATGCTGGACACTACATTTTCATAGCAAAGGTAGAAATGGAGAGCAGATAAAACTTCATACATTGCTATCTAGAAATTAGGCACCCTTTTTGGTGAAAGATTAGGAAAGAGTAATTATTCACTTTTGGGACACTTTGTTCTTTTCTTGATGAGTCCTCTGTCTCCTGCAGATGTCTTTACTCCTGACCTTTCTTTCAGACCAATGGCAATTCTAATGGCCTTGTACCAATGCTGAGAGTGTATAACAACACAGCTCGATATGTTGATCAAGGTGGAAACAAGGTATGGTCTGTTATTTGAAAGGACTGGAAATCAGAATTTAAAATCTTAACTTATGTATGCTTATAGTAAGATTGTTTAGTTATGTATAGTTTCTAAGTACTATGGTTTTTTTTACTTTTAAAAATCAGCTTTTAAGAAGATATAAACTCCCTTTTTAAAAGTGCACACACTTTATTACACAGTTTGATGGGTTTTGACAGATGTAGACATTTGTGTAATCACCATGCTCATTAAGATGTAGAATACTTCCCTTATCCTAAAATGTTTGCTCATGTTCTCTGTATTATTATTTTCCTGACACTGGAACAAAATACCTGATACCTCCATCTTTAAGGAGGAAAGGTTTATCTTGGCTCATGGTTTTAGAGATTTCATTGCATAGTTGACCTGCTCCAAGGCACAACTGACATGGTGGAGTGAAGCTGCTCACCTCATGGCAGCCAGGAAAGAGAGTGGAAAGGGACAAATGAGGGATAAGAATATACCCTTCCATGTCACCCTCCCAGTGACTTCCCCTTTCCCACCAGTCTTTACTTCTGAACCTAAGATCTTTGGAGGACATTTTAGATCTAAACCATGGCATACGTCTTTGCATTCAGTCACCACATCATTCCTGCCCCCATACATTTTATCTCTGGCTCCAGGCAGCTACTGACCTATTCAGCTTTTTACATGCCAATTTATTTGCAAAACATTTCTGATGTTGTGAATAACATTGAAATGGGTCATAGTATGTGTTCTAGGTTTTTCTCTTTTTTTGTTGTTTTTTTTTTGAGACAAGATCTCACTGTGTAGTCCAGGCTGGCCTCGAACTCATGGCAATCCTCCTGCTTCAGCCTCCCAAGTGCTGGGATTACAGGCATGCGCCACCACATCTGGCATTCTAGGTTTTTCTTTAAAAGAAAAAAAAAATAACTGAAACAACAAAACCCCTATTTTATGGAAGGAAAGTAGGGTTGAAAGAATTGAGTTGTTTACTCAATACTATAGTAGGATAGTTTGGCAGCTAGTTTACCTCATAAGAATTTATAGCCACATTAATCATCTGACTGTTATGGACTTTGGTAATCTTGATATCAACTTTAATAAGAGCACAAATCATATTGTCAAAGTTAAAACAATTTTCTTTGGGCTTTATGTACATGTCATGTGATAGAAAGTAATCTTGGCCAAAGCTGAGGAGGAGACTGCCTATTCACTGTGTCATCTTGAACAAGTTACTTAATTTTTCTTGTTCCACATTTTCTTTATATCAGCTCTTTGTTGTTTTTGTTCTAGGGATTGACCCTAGGATCTTATGCATCCTAGGCAAATGTTTTATCACTGAGATACATCTCCAGCTCTTTTTTTTTTTGGTACTGGGGATCGAACTTGGGTCCGTGTGTTTGCAAGGCAGGCAGCAGAACCACTGAGCTAAATCCCCGGCCCCTCCAGCTCTTTTTTATGTTTTTATTTTTGAGCAAGGTCTTGTTATGCCCAGACTGACCTCCAATTTGTGATCCTGCTGCCTCACCCTCCTGGTAGCTGGCATTACAGCATGTGCCCCCATGTATGGCCAGTTGTTCTGTTTTTATTCCTGGAGTTGTAAGAAAAATGTTACTACTTTACATTTTTATAGTACTTTTATTTGAATTATTTTCCTTCAGTAATTATAGTGGAGATCAAAGGAGGTATTATAAAAGTGCTTTGAAAATATGGAGTTTCTTTGTTTCATTCTGATCCTGAAAATGATGATTTGTTTACCATTAGCGTCCTGGGGCATTTGCTATTTACCTGGAGCCTTGGCATTTAGACATCTTTGAGTTTCTTGATTTAAAGAAGAACACAGGAAAGGAAGAACAACGTGCCAGGGATCTTTTCTTTGCCCTTTGGATTCCGGATCTCTTCATGAAACGAGTCGAGACTAATCAGGTGAGAGAAATTGGTACCTGTTAGTAGTAACAACTTGATTTATGGGAGTTTCTTATCAGTCATGTTAAGTCATGTTTAGTAAGAATCCACCTGTGTGTGATTCCACAGGA
This sequence comes from Heterocephalus glaber, assembly GCF_000247695.1. The sequence continues at coordinate 5,551,446 of NW_004624817.1, forward strand.
GACATTCTGAACAAGTTAGGAGATGCCATGTCTATTTTCTTGCATTTCTATTTTCTAGAGTAGAAACTACCTGACCTAAATGATTAAAAGGTCATATACAAAAGAGGGGAACTAGAGTTTTGACGTTGAGTTTAAAATGTTTAATTTCACAGCAAATTTTCAAGAGACCCTATGAAAGCCTTTTCTTGCAGTGTTTCAGATGGACTGTGGTTGGTTATTTCAAGTTTCTTATGGGTGGTACTTTTCTTCCTTTTGTAGGACTGGTCTTTGATGTGTCCAAATGAGTGTCCTGGTCTGGATGAGGTTTGGGGAGAGGAGTTTGAGAAGTTATATGAAAGGTATGAGAAAAATATGAAAGTAATAAATATTTTAACTGTGGTTTTTCTTAGTTGGAGAATCCAAGTACTAAATATCTTTTAAGTCATCAGCCTGTTTCTAGGAATCTTTGGAAGTATCTAGGAGAAAATATGATTAGTAAATTAATTTTCATCAGATTTGTCTTCTGACTTCACCAAAATTGGTTTTTGTCATCTTAAAACTTTGGAACATGTAAGTAGATGCTTGGTTTTTTGGGTTTTTTTTTTTGTACCAGAGATCAAACTCAGGACCTTGCACTTTTGAGGCAGGCATGATGTCACTGAGCTAAATCCCTGGCCCCAGTGCTTGGATTTTTTTAATTGATCCATATAAAAGTTAAGGCAGAGACCAACAGGGTTATTATTTTGTTCTCTTTCTACAATACTTTTGATAAGTTATGCTTTATATTGCATAATAGTCATGAGTGAGTAGGACACACGTTAGGGTTATTATAATTAGCACAATATTAAGAAATTTGACTGTTGTTCTTCCTTTTTTATTATAAAAGGTACGATTAATTTGATGTAATGGGAGTCATTTGAATGGTTTGGAAGCTGCCTAATTTTCCACTGCGGCTTTAGCCAGAGTAAAAGGAATATCATGTTCCTTTTTTTTTTTTCTGTAGTAAAACATGCATAATTTTCTATTTCAGTATCTTTCTTCAAATTGTCTGCAATGAAAATTTTTCAAGGGAATAAATATTAAACTAGTATTAACTTTGTCTTTCAGTTATGAGAAACAAGGTCGTGTTCGCAGAGTTGTAAAAGCCCAGCAACTTTGGTATGCCATCATTGAGTCTCAGACAGAGACAGGCACCCCGTACATGCTCTACAAAGATTCCTGTAATCGGAAGAGCAACCAGCAGAACCTGGGAACAATCAAATGCAGCAACCTGTGCACAGAAATAGTAGAGTATACCAGCAAAGATGAGGTAGGTAGAGAAACTTCTGCATGGAGTACAGAGAGAAAACTCTTGGACACTTACTGTTTGTGAATCCCTCACTAGATTTCACTTGAAGTGAGTGAAGGATGTTTTTGTAAGTTTGTTGTAAGCAAGGAATGCTAAAATAGTACAAAGGAAAACAGTATGATTTATGCCTGTAAATATTTTTTAGTCTAAGCCATGTAAAAAGACTGTCATTTTGTTTTTTGTTTGTTTGTTTGTTTTTGGTAGCGGGGTGTCATTTTGTTTTTTACATGCACATCATTGTAATACACATTATATACTTGGAAAAAACCCCAGCAGTATATAAGAAAAACACAAGTGGGTTAGGGTCTGCATTCAGATTAAGTATGTATAGGGTCCTTTATCTCAGATCTCTAAGATTTCAAGGCTAGAAAGAGGACATTTTAGAAATTGCTTTGGAGCTAGAGATGTAGCTCAGTGGTACATGCATAATGTCCTGGCTTAGCATGCATCAGGTCCTGGGTTCAGTTTCCAGCACCACAAAAGAAAAGTTTAGAGAAGAGTGTCTTAATGACAGACAGGTCAGAGATGGGGCTAGTTTTTGTGCCTTGTGAAGTTTGTTTCTATGGAGCAAAAAGATTAAGAGTTGGTATATGGAGAGATGGTGTTGGTGGAGGAAAGGAAATAGATAGTGGAAGATGACATGTCACAGATGTAGGCAGCTGTAATCTAGCCCTTGAATGTTCCTGACAGGAAAATAGCATCAGAATACTAAGATGGAGAGGATTGCTCTTGACTCAGGGTCTAGACTAGAGTGTTTGGTATGAGAAGAGGATAGAAGTTGCAGTAATTGGATGATAGGCTGATTCGATATTGGATATAAACTATGGAAATGAGGAAGAAACAATTCCAGATTCCCCCTAATTTTAGAACCTTTAAAAAAAAAAGCAAATGAGGGCCAGGATTTAGCTCAGTGGTGCCGCTGCCTGCCTTGAAAGTGCAAGTTTGATGCCTGTGTACCAACAACAACAAAAAAAAGCAAATGAAAAGTCAGAGATAGAGCTGGGTGTGGTGGCACGCCTATAATCCCAGCACTCGGGAGGCTGAGGCAGGAGGATCATCACAAGTTCGAGGTCAGCCTGGGCTACATAGTGAGTTCAGGGGCAGCCTGAACTACAAAGGGAGACCTTGCCTCAAAAAACCAAAAAAAAAAAAAGTCAGATAAATAAGAATTGAATTAAACACTTAAGGTTACAGTTTAATGTAAAATTATTGAGTACTAAATGCCTTGGGAATATAAAAAATATTTTTAGTTGCTGCTCTCTGGAAACCTCCTTATTGGAAGAAATTGATGTAATACTCAAGTAACAATTATGCAAGATAGAGTATATTACACAAAATTGCAGAAAACTTCTCTGGCTTGCCAACCCATTCAGAGTTCTTCTTTTCATTGAGCTATAATACACATACCATAAAACTCACCCCTTTAAAGTGTACAAATTCATTGTTTTCAGCAAATTAACATTACTGTGCAGATACTGTCTAATTTTAGAACATTTTCATCACTCCAGATGTTGAGAGCCTGTGCCTATTAGCACTCCTTGTTCACTTCCTGTTGCCCCTTTCCTCCAGCTCCTGACAACCATTAATTTTTTTTCTGTCTCTGGCTTGCCTATTGTGGACATTTCAAATGCGTGGCATTATACAATATATGGCCTTTTGTGTCAGGCTTCTTTCACTTAGCATGTTCTCAAGACTTAGCACATGGTAACATGTATCTATACTTCATTCCTTCCCATCCAGAGTTCTTAAAATGCTGTATAAGGTTCTACCCAACTGCACACTCCCACCTCATCTGCTGTTACTTCCTCCATTCTTTTTGCTCTGTTCCAGCCCACTAATTTTTTTGTTGTTCCTCAAACATGTCAAGCATGCTCTGGCCTCAGAAATTTTGCTCTTTTCCTTGAATATTAAAATTTTCTTCTAGGTAGCCATATAGCTTGTTTTCTAACCTTTTAATTCTTTGCTCATATGCCATGTTCTCAGTGAAGTCTTTCTTGACATTCTCTTTAGAAGGACTTCCCCCCCCAAATGATCAAGATGTGATTTGCAGTATATATATGTACCAGTTCCAAAGGTGAATGTAATTATGTATTTCAAACATTTACTAATAAATATTTGTTTCCTCTGTATTCTTTAGTACTCTTCTTTTTCTGCCTTATTTTTTCTCCATGCATTTATCAGACTTATGTGATCCAAACTATATTTTAAAATGGGTAATTTGTGGAATAAATGTTAAGAGCTTCAGGGAGTCTGGTTAGGAAACCATGTTAGTATTACATATGAGAAGAGTTGACATCTTGGATTGGGAGAGCAGTCAAAATGGAAAAGAAGATGTATTCATTCAACATCATCAAGCACCTATGTACACCAGTTGTGCTAGTGCTAAAGATATTAGGATAAATATGATCCCTGCCTGAAGAAGTTCACCACCTAGTATGATGTAATAGGGAAATCACCTGAAGAGCTTTTTCCAAATCCACGGATTTGGCTCCTGTGTTGTTAAGGGCTTGTCAATACCAGTGAAGGTGAGGTGGACTTCTATTTTGGAAGAGCTTTCTGCAGAAATGTTCTATATTTTGTGGCTATTGAGCACTTGAAGTGTGTAGTGCAACTGAAACTGATTTTAAAATTTTATTAATTTTTATTATATGTAGTTAGTGACTACTATATTAGATATTGCACATCTACTGAATACTGAGATAGATGTACATAAAAAAGTCATTATATCACAGTGATATATGCTTGGTAATAGAACTATGTACTGTGCAACTCATGGTTCTTCATCTTAGCCATTTCACTGGTGTGTGTTACAACTCACATGGAACTACATATTGAAGAGATAGAATCAGAGAATTTAGAAATGTACTGAAGAATGATGAAGAGAGAAGTAAAAATTTTAATGTTTAAGTGTCGGATGCTTATGGTGAGTAACATCATTGACACAAGAAGAAATCAAAGTTGTAAGATTTTTGACTACTTTATTTTGCATTCTAGGTTGCCGTTTGTAACTTGGCTTCCCTGGCCCTGAATATGTATGTCACATCAGAACACACATATGACTTTAAGAAATTGGCCGAAGTCACTAAAGTCATTGTCCGAAATTTGAATAAAATTATTGATATAAACTACTATCCCATTCCAGAGGTATGAATAGATTTTGCTGTTTATTGGTGATTATTGAAATACAAGATGGAAGGAGTATAGCTATCATGGTCTGTTCTGCTAGTCATAATTTAAGTGGTTATCATTGAAATAGTGTGAGGTGACTGAGATAAAGAGGTAATTTGTGAGCTAGGTGTGGTGGTGCATGCCTGTAATTATAGCACTTGGGAGGCTGAGGCAGGAAGATTATGAGTTTAAGGCCTACCTGGGCTACATAGTGAGATACTGTCTTAACCTGAAAGAGGAGGCTGGGGATTTAGCTCAGTGGTTCTGCCGCCTGCCTCGCAACCTCAAGGATCCAAGTTCGATCCCCAGTACCAAAAAAGAAAAAACATGAAAGAGGGATAATGTATGTCATTAATGTAGAATATTAACTTCTTGTGTCAGTGATATTTTCTCTTTTTCTTAAAATCTTTTGGTACAAAGGCACACTTATCAAATAAGTGCCATCGCCCCATTGGAATTGGGGTTCAAGGCCTGGCAGATGCTTTTATCCTGATGAGATATCCTTTTGAGAGTCCAGAGGCCCAGTTATTGAACAAGCAAATCTTTGAGACTATTTATTATGGAGCCCTGGAAGCCAGCTGTGATCTAGCCAAGGAGCATGGCCCATATGAAACCTATGAGGGCTCTCCAGTAAGCAAAGGAGTAAGTACATGGATGAAACTTCCTTTTGCCTGTGAGTTCCTAGAATTGGATGAATGGTTACACCCTCCTATAAAGAATATATCTGCATATTAACCCCTGGAACCTGTGGATATTATCTTTATTGGTTCACAGAGAATCTTTGCAGATGTAAGTAAGGATCTTGGGATGAGGTGGATCATCCCAGATTTTTCAGGTGGGCCCTAAATCCATTAACAGTTGCCTTCCAAGAAACACAGAGAAGGGCAACCAACATGACCACAGATGCAAAGATTGGAGTGGTAGCTACATAACCCCAGGATGCTGACAGCCATATAAGCTAGAAGAGGCAAGGTACAAAATCTCTGGAGGGAGTGTGGCCCTCCAAGCATGTTGATTTTGGGCTTTTGGCTCCAGACACACGAGGGAATGAATTTTCATTATTTTATGCTACCAAGTTTGTGGTAGTTTGTTACATTAGCTATAGAAAACTTCAGTACTGGGCCGGGGATATAGCCTAGTGGCACTGCGCCTGCCTTGCAAGCACAAGGTCGTGAGCTCAATCCCCAGTACTGCCCCCAACCCCGAAAAAGAAAACTTCAGTACCTTTATCCTTTAAAGTAAAAAAGATATAAAAAGGGTACTCTGTTTTAATCTTTTGTATTTATAACTAATCATTTCTAAAACAAGAGGAAGGCTGTGTTAGTTTTTTGTTGCTAAATTTAGTGGATTAAAACAGCATACATTCATTATCTCACAGTTTATGGAGGTCATGAATCCAGGATTTCCTTAGCTGTGTCCTCTTTTCTGGGTTTCCTAAGGCTGTGGTCTCTGAAGCTCAGTGTCCTTGTCGAAGCTCACTTGATTGTTGGCAGAATTCGTTTCCTTGTAGCTCTAGAACCTGTGACATCTTGCTTCTTCAAGGCCAGTGGGAAAGACAGTCTCTCATTTCACAAAGGGTATAGTTTAGTTCCTCTTGAGAGTGTTCATCTGATAAGTCAGGTCTTCCCTTTTGTTCAAATCAAAATCAACTGATTTGCATTTAGGGGATTAATTACATCTGCAGAAAACCTTCATCCTTAGCGTAATCTTGGGAGTGAAGTCCCTTTTAAGCAGGTCCTATTCACACTCAAGTGGAAGAGATTATAAATAGCCTGTGCACCAAGGACTGGGAATCTAGGGAGCTGTCTTAGAATTCTGCTTTCCATACTGCCATTATTATCAATATTGTAATTTTCTTCCATGTAAAATTTTAGTTCTGGCATTTCTGCTACTATTTAAGAAATTTAATGGGTTTGAAAATAGGTGTTTTTAGCTAAGTAAACATATCAAGGCAATGAAAATAAGATTAGAATAACACTTTTATTATAAAAAGAATGTATCTCATGCACATGCTTTCATGAGTGGTAGGATTTCCTGGTTTGTAGGTAGGATATGGGCCCTCTGAGAAAATACAGCAAGGATGCAGGTAAGAGGAGACCTTAACCAGTTAGCCTGCTTCTGATTCAAAATGACTGCATGGAAGTTTGTTCAGAGAGATCTCTGGACTTGGTATTCCTTATACAGGTTGACTAGAAGACAGAATTTGTTGGCATTTGTTTTTTTTTTCATAGTTTTAAATTGCTGTAGAGTGACATCATAAACTTATTTCTTAGATTCTTCAGTATGATATGTGGAATGTTACCCCCACAGACCTATGGGACTGGAAACTTCTCAAGGAGAAGATTGCAAAGTAAGTAAAGAGATACAGGAGGGCTTGGGTTCTGGCCCTTCAAAAATTAAGTATGTCATTGGGCCTGGGATTCAGCTGCCTTGCAAGCTCAGGGTCCTGAGTTCGATCCCAGGTACTGGAAAAACAAAACAAAACAAAAAATAAGTATGTCATTATAACTTCTGAAACTCATAGTTTGCTCCTCTTTTAAATGAGGCTAAAAGTAACCTACCTCACATAGCTACATTTAGAAAAATACTTGGGAAGAAAATGTATGGTAACCTGCAGATTGCTTGGCACAGTGAAAATGTTTCAGTACATGGAAAGTACTATTATTAGTTGATCTTGTTTTAGGGGCTTATCATCTATATTAGGTATTCTTTTTGTCATTAAATCTTAATTTTTCCAAATATATGGAAATTAAAGGTTTCCACTCTTCTATTTAATGTTAACCACATTGAGCTTATAAATGGCTTTGTTTGAATTGATTGTCATAGGAATAAGTTAGGGATTTTGGAAGAACTTTTAGAGGGTAATGTGTTAAACTACACAAGAGAAAAGTTTAAAAATTGTCTTTATGGGATAGGACTATAGCTCAGTGGTAGAGGACTTGCTTAGTGTATAAGGCCCTGGGTTCAATCCCCAGCAACTTCTCATTGCCTCAGAATCGAGCCTTTGTAAGCCTTTCAAACAAATAAATAATTTGAGGGCAGGCAGAATGTTTTCCTTAATGAATAAGGAAACAAATTGTTTTTGTTTCCTATCATGAGGTGGTCATTTATGGGTTAATGCAGATGCAAGGTGCCTAAGTTTGGAGAAGGAAGCAGTAGGCATAAAATTGTTCCATAAAATAATACATGTTAGAAAATTTAGAAAAACATACATGAAAAGGGGAAGAAAATGAAAATTATCCTAGTATACTAACTCCTCCAGAATTGCTGTTGGTGGTCATTCTTTAGACTTTCTTCTAAGTGTGTACTCAGAAGTGTATTATATGTCAGTTCAGTTTTTGCAAAAATGGACCCATGCTGCATTTTGTATTTTGTCATTTTGGGGTTTTCCCACTCAAAACACTTATTATTTTATATATATGACTTTTTAAAATTTCAAATTTAGTATATAAATTAATTCATTGTTAATAAAGTTCAAATACAGAAATAAAATAGAAAGTAAAAGCCCTTCTTTTCTTCTGCCAACCACTTGTTCCACAAAACAAAAACTTAACTTGTTCCCTTTCTCAAAGATAACATTTATTAATGGTGTGTATTCTTCTAGATCTTTTCCAATATATTTGCAGATAGCTACACATACAGTTGTGGTTATGTCAAACTTGACATATTCTGAGACTTTTTATTTTGTGTTTTATTTTGGATGTCTTTCACTTTTAGTATACATAAATTACTGCATGTTTTCAGTAAGCACAGACAATTCCATAGTTTGGATGTATCATGTATGACTTTCACAACATTTTCCTGTGTAGACAGATGATGTTGCTGTTTTATATACGAAGTAATAAAGACATGGAGGTAATTGGTTTGCTTGATGCCCCATAACTAGAAAGGGCCAGAGTGAGGTTGAAACCCCATTTATACAGACTCCATCGGGACCTGAGACTCTGCTAAGCCCTGTTTGAATCAATAGGTATGGAATGTAGGAAAGACATGCTTTTCGTGTTAGATAAACTTAAGACTAAGTGAAATAACACACATAACTCAGATAGTTAAAGCATATGTAAAGGTATGGGTCATAGAAAATGTTTGTAGAGCAAACCTTCTGTGAATTTACACTTGATAGTAGAGGAAGTCAGGTACTCTGAACATATTTTTCCCATTTCACAGGATAATGGAGAGTTGACTAATTCTGGCCACTTTCATATCATCGTGTTTCATGAAGGGGCCCAGCATAATGATCATATAGGTACTTAGAACAAAATGAGGAGGTTGAATGAATGATCGCGATGCAAGTGGGGGACTCTGAAATTGTGACTTGAATATTTCTCTGGGTATGATAGTCTGTCAAGTCCTGTGATTCCTGGTGGCATAAGCCACGGCATAATAAAGAATGCTGGCAGTAAAAATTGTGCTAATTTTGTTCAGGGATCAGGCATTTAAGAAATGGATGAGCAGTAACATTGTTCATACCACGGAATTGTATCCCTGTAGGAGTCTGTATTTATTTACTTACTTACTTGTGAGATAAGGTCTCATTATTTAGTCCAGGCTGGCCTGGAATTCACTTTGCAGCCCAGGCTGGCCTTGAACTTGCAGTGATCCTCTTGCCTCAGCCTCCCAAGTGCTGGGATCACAGGCATGGGCCACTGTGCCTTGCCATGTAGGAGTTTAATTAAAAAGTTAACATGTGAATTAAATGCATGTATGAGTTTCTCCTGGCGTCTGTATATGCTACAGTAATATAAAGTAGCTGCTTTCTTGGCAGCTTTAGCACCAGTATCTAAGAATCTCCTTTTCTTTAGGTATGGTATAAGAAACAGTTTACTTATTGCCCCAATGCCTACTGCTTCAACTGCTCAGATCTTGGGGAATAATGAGTCCATTGAACCTTATACCAGCAACATCTACACTCGAAGAGTCTTGTCAGGAGAATTTCAGGTGAGAAGTTCACAGCCAGATAAGAGATCTTTTAAAACCAAGATGTTGGCTGTAAATGCTCACTCATATTTAGTATGCCCCTTTTTCTTGGTTTGGGGGCAAAGCTTTGAAACAGATTGTCACATCTCTAATATTATTCTGTGTTATTTCAATACATAAAAACATTTGATAAATATTTGAAAGAGAGATTAGGAGTTGAATATCTAAGTAACTTATTGATACTAGGATTCCCAAGATATCTAATTATTATATCATCATAATGATATGTGATACAACCTCAGATGCTTAACTTGGGATACTGAAGATGTATATAGAAATATCATTTGAGACTAGTTCTCACACTTTTTTACCAATTAGAATTTCTGATGAATGGGATCAGTGTTGTTTTTTAAAGTTCCCATGTCATTCTTATATGCAGCTAGGGCTGAGAACTACTAATTTAAAAGATTTTTATTTGTGAATTTCCAGATATCCTGAAATAAATTTTTATATTGTTTAGGGGAAATATGTATCTCCTCCCTCTTCCTCCTCTTTTTCTTTCTTTTTTTTGGGAGACAGGATCTCGTTATATAGCTTAAACTTGTCTCAGACTTGCAGTCATCCTGCCTCAGCCTCCTTTTTTTTTTCAATTGAAAAAAAATTTTTTTTTTTTGGTACCGGGGATCGAACTCGGGTCCTTGCGCTTGCACAGCAGGCGGCAAAACCACTGAGCTAAATCCCCGGCCCGAAAAAAATTTTTTGAAGTCTGGTTGTATTGCTTAGTTGAAGAGCTCTTGCCTAGCATGCTTAAGACTGTGAGATCAGTCTCCAGCCGTGCCAAAAAACATTTTTCAGCCTTATTGAGATATAGTTGACAAGTTGTATGATTCAAGGTGTACAATGTGATGATGTGATATATGTGTACATTGTATAATGATTACTACTCTATACTAATAGCTGTCAAGATCTTAAAGGAATGTAGATTTTATGTGGTGGTGGGCCTCTCAGTTTTGTAAAAAAATAGGATTTACCAAGCAATTTCATGTTAAATAATTCTTAAGTAATCTTTGAGTTCTAAGCCTGTGATCTGTTGTAGGCCCTGTCCTTGATATTTGTTTTAACACATCTTTTCTACTTTTCTATTCAGATTGTAAATCCTCATTTATTGAAAGATCTTACAGAGCGGGGCTTATGGAATGAAGAAATGAAAAATCAAATTATTGCATGCAATGGCTCTATCCAGGTATAGAATGAAAATGAAGCATGCTCTTCTGGAGTTGAACATCGTGGTGCCTCTCACTTATCCTGCTGAATAGAAAGGAAAATAGCTATTCATTGTAGTCATCATGTATATAGTCTCTACCTATGAAGCTATGTTTACTTCTGCATTGTGCTACGATTATACAGTTCTCACATAGGCCTTGTGCTCTTCTTTGTGCAATAATACAAAACAGTGGTTCCCGAATTTTCTTTTCTTATTAGTATACATTTACTGTAGGGACTAGATACCTGTACTTAACATATCTTAAATCTTTTTCTTCCCCCTTTCCTCCTTCCTTTATCTTTAGATCCTTTCCTCCTTTCCTCCTCCTTCTATCTTTAGATCCCCTTCCCCAAAAATCTATCTCCCTGTTCCTATTATCTATCTTTTATTTTGTAATTTATGTATACTTTGGGTTTTTCATATAAGAGAAGTTATGCAATATTGAAGCTTGTGTGTCTAATGTATTTCACTTTAACATTGTAGTCTCAAGGTATGTCAGTTTTCTTAACAAATGGCTCTTTTATCCTTCTTTATGGCTGAGTATGCATAAATACCACATTTTCTTTATCCATTCATCTGTTGATGGACATAGAGGCCACTTCAAGACTTAGCTATTATGAGTTGTGCTGCTATAAACGTGGGTATGCATGTGTCACTATGATATGATGTTTTTAATTCCTGGGAAGAAGGGGAATAGCTGGGTCGAATGGATTTTCAAATTTTAGAATTTTGAGGAATCTATACTGATTTCCATAGTGGTCGTACCAGTCAGTTTACATTCCACCTATCAATGTAGAAGCATGTCCCCCCAGCCTTTCCAGCTTTTGTTATTGTTTGATATCTTGATGCTAGCCATTCTTTCTGGAGTAGAGAAATTACAGTGTTGTTTTAATTTGTATTTCTCTGATAAATTTTTATGTATTTATTGGCTATTTTAC
>NW_004624817.1:5563159-5582058 GCF_000247695.1 Heterocephalus glaber
AAAGAGTAGCATTTTTTTTTTTTTTCCAGATAGGGTCTTGTCATTCAAACTGGTCTTGAGCTCATTATGTAGCTTGTAGTCATTTTCCTGTCTCAGCCTCCTGAGTGCTGGGATTACAGGCATGTGCCACCACACCTGACTAGGGATATCTCTTATATGCAGCAAACCATTGAGTTTTGTTTTTTGATCCAGTCTGCCAATCTGTCTTTTAATTAGGGAGCTGAGGCTATTACTGAGTTATTACTGAAAGGTATTGACTTACTTGTGTCATTGCATTATTTTTCTGTTGTTCATTCCTTTATTTTTCCCTTTTTGTTTAACTGTTCATCCTGCTTGATGTATTCATTCCATCCAAGTTTTGGCATTGTTGGCCTCATTATCTCTGTCTGGGAAATCCTTGAGAATTTTTTTGAGTGCTGATTTGGTGGTCATGAATTTCTTAAGGTGTTCTTTGTTATGGAATGTCCTTATTTCTTTGTCAATTCCCCCTCCCTGCCCCCCACTTTACTGGGGATTGAACTCAGGACTTTGAGCTTGCCAGGCAGGCGTGGTGCCACTGAGCTACATCCCTGGCCCTACTCTGTCAGTTTTGAAGAATACTTTTGCAGGATATGTTAGTCTCAGTTGAATGTTGTTTTCTTTTAGGGCTTGAAACACTTCACTCTATGCTTTCCTGGCCTGTAGAGTTTGTTAAATTGGCGGTAAAACAAATAGATTTGCCTTATAAGTGATTTTTTGCTTTTCTCCGAGAGATTTTTAAGATTCTGTCCTTCTCTTGTGTTGGACTGCTGAGATTTTTTTTTTGCTGTCATTTGTTTTTTGAGACAGGGTCTTGCTGTGTAGTTTAGGCTGACCTGGGTGAACTCACATGTAGGCCAGACTGGCTTCAAACTTGCTGTAGTCCTACCGCCTCAGCCTTCCGAGTGTTGGGATTTTGACTATGCTGTGTTTTAGGTAGTTTCTTCTCTCGTAATTATTTGGGGTTGTATATGCTTTGCTTACCTATATGTTGAGTTCTTTCCCCATACTTGGAAAGTTTTCTGTCATGATTTCTGTAAACAGATTTTAGGTTAGTCTTCTTAGTGTCATCTAGTAGCTGTTGGATCCATTTTTTGTTGTTGTTCTCTTATTTTTAAGGTATCTCTGAGCATATGGTATTTATTGTGCTTTTGATCTATCCTTTAGGTCCGATACCCTTCCCTCACAGGTCATTTCTGCTGTTCATATATTCAGTAGAATTCTTCAACGACTCTTTTTTGTGGTACTGGGGATTGAACTCGGGACGTTGCCCTTGTGAGGCAGGTGCCGGAACCACTGAGCTAATTTTACCCAGCCCTTCAGTAGAATTCTTTATCTCTAGGATTTCTGTTTGGTACCTTTTCATGGACTCTGGTAAATTTGTTGTTCATGTTTTGAATGGTTTTGATTATCTCTTCTATTTTTTTATTTGTCTAAACACATTGGTCACTTCGTTAATTCTGCTGCTTGGTTATAACATCTTTGAGCTTGCTGAGTTTCTTTGCTTCCTCTTTGATCCTGTCTTAGCATTTAGGTGTTTGGTATTTGATATCCACACCTTCTGTGCCCCTAGGATCTGCTTTGGGGGAGTTGGGAATCTTTGGAAGCATTTTGTTACCTTCTTTTTTCTTTTCTTTGAGCTGAAGCTTGAGGTCAAATAGAGTGAACTTTGTTGTTTGTATGAAGATCTGTTTGCTTAGATTCTATTTTTTAATGATGTTATCTTGGCTGTATTTATAGAGGTCTTGTCTACCACTTCAGACTATTCAGTTTTGTTTGCTTGGACCCAGTTACCGTGTTGTAAAGAGAAAATTCGTAGTGCTTATATAACAGCATCCACAGAGCCTGCAATATCAGTCAGGAACATTAAAACTTGTGACAATTTCATCCTTTTATCAGTACCCTTTACACACTATACTGTGCTGCTATTAGCAGTTAGTCTGGGGTGCAGAGCGGGGGAAAGAAGGGTAAATTTTATTGACTTTTTCAGGTGGGAGGAGAGATGCAGAGAGAAGTGTAGCTAGAGATTGAAGGAAGCTGTGGGGTTCTTGGGACCTGTGAATATATTTGTAGTTAATTAAACACCTCAATTAATTTGGGAAGAATATGGTATATTTGCCCAACACCAGGTTCTCTGCTGACTTCTGCCAGGGACCCCCACTCCTCCCTTTGCTGCAGGACAAATCTCATCGTCATCTTCACACTGTCCCTTCAGGGACCCTTCTGCCCAGTATAACACCTGAAGCCCTCTGACCCAGACACTATTTTCTGTCTCTTACCCACAGTCCTTTATCCCTCCCTGCCTGTCTCAAGAGCCCTGCTCTCCAGCCTGCTGAACTGGGCAGTGGGGAGGATGTCATGCTGCATTAGATCTTTCTGATGTATGGGGAATAATAGGAGAGCACCCACTCTGGTCTGGCTTTGCTGACTCTCTCCCCCACCCCCATCCATGTGATCCACAGCTCCCTGCCAGCAAGGGAGGGCTGCCTACAGCCTCATGGTGTTCAGCTTCTCTCTGCTTAGGGTAGGAGGCTTCCTTTGTTGATGCTGGATGGTGGGTAGTGGACTAGATGCTGCAGGGACACAGAGTTCTCTGGTATGGGAGGATGATGAGGGGAAGGGATTGCCTATTTTTGTCCTTCCGGCTCCCCTTTTCTCTGGTTGCAGGCCACAGCTTCCTGGGGCCTAGCTCCCATGCTGGATTTCCTCTTCCAGGTGGGAGGGAGAGTATGCAGGGAGCCTATCCCAGGAGTCTGGCCTCTGCGGCACTGGGGCTGTTAGAGGTTCCGATGGCCTGATCACTGGGTAAAGGGTGTGGGGGAAGCTGCAGACCAGTGGTGGTGCCACTTCTCCTTTTCAACAACCCAGATCCCTGGTTTGATGAAGAGGATTTGTCTTTCAGGTTAATTTTGGTATCTGGGTATGTTTGCCTCTGCCATTTTAGAATGCCTGGATTATTTAGTGTCTTTCCTCCAAGCTTCTCCAACACATCTCCTCTAATCAACCGTGTTGGAATCCAGTGGTTCTCAACGGGTTTTTTTGCTTTTAAAATCCTGAAGCTTAGATTGTACCCCTTCCCCGTTAAGTAAGGAGTGCGAGTTGGAGCCAGACATAAAAATTCTTGATGTGATTCCAGAATGCCTCAGAATTTGGGGACCACTGATAAAATGTCTCAAATTAGAGCCAAATTTTAAAAGTATGCTTGAGTTTGAAGACTGATAGTCCAAAAGACAGTCACAATCAATAGGGGCCGGGGATTTAGCTCGGTGGTTTTACTGCCTGCCTCGCAAGCACAAGGTCCCAAGTTCGATCCCCGGTACCAAAAAAAAAAAAAAAAAGGACAGTCACAAAAGTGATTAACAATAAAATATTTGGAGCTGAGAATCAAGCAGCACTTAATTGTAGATATAGGCCTCTGGATCTCTGGCTATACATTGGTCTGTGTGACCACACAGAGTCCTAAAATCTGTTCTGTTTTTGATGACAGAAACTATAGCATTAGCCAGTTTGTATGAGTGGGATTAAGAAAAATTTTTTTTAGAGTCACCCAGGCTAGCCTTGAATTTACAATTTTCCTCAGCTTCCCAAGTGCTGGGATTATAGGCATATACTATCATGCCTGGCTTCAGTCTGTGTTTTAATGCAAATTAACTGTAGATCTAAGAAAACCTGATTTTATTAAGACTCCAAATGGAGTTTCTAGAGTTGTAGCTTATTTAAAGGACTTTATTTCTTTGCATCTCTTGATTGTGTCCCTTTGATTTACATATAACCCTGGTTATTTGTGTTTTCTGCAAAACTCAAGGAGCATTTATTGCTGCTTAGTTCTGACTTACTTCATTTAAGTGCTTCTAGAATAATGAACATTTTGCCCATAAACCTTTTAAAGATGGATGCTTAAATCACTACCACCAGATTTATATTTGGTTAGATGAGGTTTAATTGGACTTTCTAAGCAATAGGTTAGCAATCTGGGCAAAGTCGAGAAGGGTCGTGTCATATTCTGAATGATGAAGTCAACTCTGGCAGGAAGGTTAAACCCTTGCATCATTATTCTGTTAGTCATACTGTTTTCTTTAACTAGAATAGGATAAACATTTATGTTCCCTCTTTCAGAGCATACTGGAAATTCCTGATGACCTGAAGCAGCTTTATAAGACAGTGTGGGAAATCTCTCAGAAAACTGTTCTCAAGATGGCAGCTGATAGAGGTGCTTTCATTGATCAAAGCCAGTCTTTGAACATTCATATTGCTGAGCCTAACTATGGCAAGCTCACCAGTATGCACTTCTATGGTTGGAAGCAGGTTAGTAGAAGAAATTACTAGTTTGGGATATTTTAGAAGTGGAACAGTTTTAAAGTTGTTTATGTTCCTTACTTCCTTTACTGTTCAAGAAATTATTTAACAAGTGATGTGGGTTGTTCCTATTCGTTCCTTTGTACTGTTTCTTGAGTATCTTCCTTTTCTACTGCCATTTTTTTTTTTTTTGCCATTTGTTCTTAACTGATCTCTACTATAATATCTCTGTTCCAAGATATCCTGTGTACTATTGTCATTCCTAAAATAAAACTTTGCACATATTAACCCACTATTTAAAAACATCTGCTTTTTGCCCTCTTAATAGCACTTTAAAAGCCAAATTATTTACCATTACCAACTGTTAAGTCCTAAGATTTTAGATTATATTTTCATTCCTTGACAGTGTAATGGAAATTTTTATAGAATTAAAAGTTTATTTTCTTCTATAACATATTCTTATTGTACACTTACTATGTACCATTACTGAGGATACCAAATAGAAGATATAATCCTTATCCTTAAAGTAGCTATAATATATTTTGGTAGAGATACGGTCTAGTTCTCTAAATATTTATTGCACAAACTTGGAAGTCCTACGTAACAGTTAAAGACAACTGAACAAAAATATTTGATGTTTCCAAAGAGATAAAACTATTTTAGGGATAAAAAGAACAAGCAAGGTATAGCTGTCTGATTGTTGAAGTATTTTGGAGAGTACTTCCCAGAGGAGATAGAATTGCAGTTTTAGAAAAGAGTTTCACTTGGGTTTTACAAATGTATTTTTAAAAAATTTCTTTAAATTAAAAATTTTAACTTGCATATATGGGATATATTTTAAATATTGATTTTGAATGTCTAGTGCTCTCACAAAATTTCTTCTAATAGTTATATTTGTATCCCTTGTAGGGTTTAAAGACTGGGATGTATTATTTAAGGACAAGACCTGCAGCTAATCCTATCCAGTTCACTCTAAATAAGGAAAAGCTGAAAGATAAGGAAAAAGCATCAAAGGAGGAAGAAGAGAAAGAGAGGAACACAGCAGCCATGGTGTGCTCTCTGGAGAACAGAGATGAGTGTCTGATGTGTGGATCCTGAGGAAAGACTTAGAAGAAAACAGCACGTCTTCCTTAGCCCAAACACTTGAGCATAGATAGGCATAGTGAGTTTACTTAAGATTATATGGCTTTGCTGGACCATATTGAAACAAAAGGAATAATTGATTTAAAGTACTGTTTCTGTTTGTGTGAATGATTTGAAAAAACGACTTGACATGTTGGGAATCAAAGTAGAAGTTTTAAATGCAAAAGAAGTTATCTAGGAAATAGGAAGTGGTTTAGTAAAGTTCATCACACACTCCTTTTCTGATGATCTCAGTTTGGGTAAGGAGACTTGAATTTTGCTGCTTTTGCTGGTGGATTCCTATCAGCAAAACTGGGTGGTATCCTGTGAGAAGTACTGATGGGACCTTTATCTAGATAAGGTTCTATAGATCATTCTGAAATAAACTTTTTGAAGTGTGTGCGATGTCAGTTTTTTCATTTAATGTCATATAAAGTTCATGTTTAAAAAAAACATTTTCTGTTCTTTGAGCATTGAGGGAAGAAATTTTAAAACACTTCTGATGTTAATATGTGTTCTTTCCTCCATGATAAAATATACGTAACATAGAATTTACCATTTTATCAAATTTTTTTCTTTTTTGGGACCGGGGATCGAACTCAGGACTTTGTACTTTTGAGGCAGATGCAGCATCACTGAGCTAAGTCCCCAGCCCTTATCAATTTTTAAATGTACAATTCAGTGGCATTTTAGTATATTCACAGTGTTTTATGACCATCACCACTATTTATTTCCAGAACTTTGTCAACATTCCAGACAGAAACTCTACCCATAGAAACATTAACTCCTTATTCTCCAGTCTCTTTCACCTGGCAATATGTGTTCTTTATGTCGCAGTCTATCCTGGGTACCTCATATAAGCGGAATGTAAGATTTGTCTTGTGTCTGGTTTATTTTACTTACCATAATATTTTCAAGGTTTTTCAATGCTGTTGCATGTATCAAAATTTCATTCCTTTTTGAACCTGAAAGATAGATAGATATTCTCCATCCCACATTTTGTTAATCCATATATTAGCTTTCCTGTTGTTGAGACACAAAAACAACTTAAAGGAGAGGTTTAATGTGCATCCACTCCATGGTTGGCTGGCTCTAAGGCAAGAACATCATGGCAGAAGGGTATGGTGGAGCAAAGATGCTTAATTCATGGTGACCAAAAGTGGGCAAGGCAACAGTGCTAGAGAGGGAAGGGTGAGGGACCAGAGATAGACTCCCCATGGTCACACCTCAGTGACCCATCAGACATACCCACAAGTGTTCCTTACTAATCCTCTGAGTGGCTCCCAAGCCAGTCAGGTTGACAGCCCACTTTTTAACTGTCACATCCCAGCCCTCATCAACTTGAAGGGACAAGTAAGTTACATGCAGAAATGGCTCAAATATCTGTGGTCTCTACTCCTGCTACACTGCTTTTTCTGTCCTAGCCTGTACCCATGACCTCATGAGTTCCCTATGATCAGTTGACAGAGGATGGGAAAAATTTGGCTTGGTTTACAGATGGCTCTTGAGGTGTGCAGGCACCATAGCCTCTTTCTGGGTCATTCTTGAAGGATGCTCTATAGATGACAGGGAGCTGTGGAAATCTTTTAAGCAGGGAAATCTCTATTGGTTTGAGATAGAGTCTCACTATGTTGCCCAGGCTGGCCCCAAATTTCTGAGCTCAATTGATCCTCCTGCCTCAGTCTGCTGGGTAGCTGGGACTATAGGCATGTGTCACCATACCTAGAAAGGGAATAACTTTTAGCTAGATCACATTAGCTGCTATAGGAAGAATGCCTGATGGCTTTGGGTCAGACTGAGGTCTAATTCCAGATCAGAGGTTAGTCTGGTCTTTGAGTTTGACTTGGGCTCTAGGCCAGGAGTTTATGTTCCTGAAATCAGCCTGGAGACCTCAGAGTTCTGACTGGCTGCTTGGCTCAGTTTGGGCTCCCTAGGGAGGGTCCACTCTGATCTGAAACCCAGGAGAAGACTTGATCTGAGTGTCAGACTAGAGCCCTGGGTGCAACTTGACCTGTTTGTGTGGGCTAAACTGGACACCCTGGGTCAGCCCGACCTGTTTGCCTGAGTCAGATTTGGGATCTGAGGCAAAGGCTGTACATATTTGGGATAGATTGGGTTATAGAGCTCAACCTAGTTTTTGGACACTGAACTTTATGTCAAGTCTTAGGCTGTATTTGGGAAAGACATCATCAGGGAAGGACTTGGGCTGTTTTGCTTTGAGATTTAGGTGTTCAGGGCATGTCACATTCTGTCTAACTTGCTTTGTATGTCTCCTAGTTAAGGTCCACACATCCAAATATTAATTTGGGATTTCTCAGCAATTGGGGGGGAAAAGCACAGAGAAAATAAGCTAAGGAGTATAAATTGGTACAAGCAATTTTATTATTGAGATGAAAACAGGATATTCTAAGAATTCAACAATCCATAATGTGCTCAGGAAATTCTAGCCTGTCTCAGTGTACCCCGTTCTTATCTCTTATTTCTAGAGGTCACAGGCTCAACTTGCCACTTTGATAATGTTCTTTTATCCTGGTAACTTCCTCTCTACTCTCAAGCTCTGCAATCTCTTTGGCTTTTCTCCAGCCTCCTGGAGTGATTCCTTTTTACAGAGCATCTTTTCTACATGCTGACAGATTTCTCTAGTTCTTACCCCATAAATTAGAGGATTCAAGGCTCCCAGGAGCAGTAAGTATACAGCACTGAGGAGATTCTGGACATCCTGAGACACAGTCTTGGTCACTCGGAAGACAATGGAAGTGGAAAGGCCAGAGAGGTAGATGATAAGGATGACCAGTAAGTGGGAGCCACGTGTGTGCAAGGCCTTGGCTTGGGCTCCCCCAGAAGAGATCCAGAAGGCAGCATAGATGATGCGTGTGTAGGAGGTTCCTAGCAAGGCCAGGTCAAAGGTCACAGTGACCAATCACAGCCAGCCCCAACTGGTTGTTGAAGGTCAGGTCTCCACAAGCTATACTCAGTAGTGCAGTGTATTCACAGGTGAAATGTCGAATCACTGCCATATGGCAGAATTGAATTCATGCAGTTAGTACCACCAAGGGGACTGCCACTCCCAGGCTCCATGTCAGGGCAAAAATGGCCAGCAGATTCAGCAGGTGGGAGGTCATCAGGTCACTACAGTGGAGTGGGTGGCAAATGGCCACATAGTGGTCCAGAGCCATAGCTAGCAGGAGATTGTAATCCAGAAGGAAGGTGAAGTAGATAAAGAACATCTGGGTCAGACATCCATGTAGTGATACGGGGTTAGCATAATGCACAAAGCCCTCCAGCATTTTAGGCATCACAGCAGTGGCAGCACAAATGTTGACAGCCAGGAGCAGAGCAATGAATATATACATGGGCCCATGCAAATTCTGCTGGGCCACCACTGTGTGGATGACCAGGGCATTGGCAGAGATGATGGTTACACAGAGGAAGGTAAGAGGCAAAACCAGGAAGGGCCATTCCTCCTGCAATCCAGGGAAACCCACCAAGAGGAAGTTGGTGTAGGAGATACTGAAGATGCTGGTATTTCCATCCTGATCCATTAGCTTCAGCCCTGGGCTAGCACCAGGAGTGAGGATCAGAGGCTGTTGGAACAAAATGGTCAATGGAAAAAGGCCTATTTCTATTTTAGGGCCCAAGGATTTTATGATGAAAAGTTGTCTCTTCATGTATATGTGCCTACTTCTTTTGAGGCACAGATAAATACAATGTCAGATTTTGTAGGAGCTACACATGAACAAGACATTCCTTGATTTCAGGGAGCACATTACTTTCTCTGTGTGAGATGTAAGCTCACAAGACACATGTTTATCTGTCATGTTCCAGATATTTTATTGCTCAATAAAAGGTGAGAGGAAAAAGTAGATATGATATACGAAAGAGAAAAAGGAGTGACTAGAGGTAAACTAAGAAAGGTTGAAGAAAAGAAATCCTTGAGAAGAAAGAGAGAATATACAAAGAATCTTTGATCCAAGGAACCTGGGAAGGACCAGGTGAGTAATATTGGGGAGAGAGGAGCCAGCCAGAAGTGATAGCCTCCCCTGTGAGGTTAGGATACACTGTGGCAAGGACAGAGGGAAGACTTTGGACTTTCTGGGCTTGAAGCAATACATGCAGAGACTAGTTCCTTCCCAAGGCCTTCTAGACTAGCTGCAGCACCTCCTGGCTGGCCTTGCTCTCAGAGTCATGGCTAATGACCTGTCTTTCCTTGCAAGGTGAATTTTGGGAGAGCAGGGGTAACAGCATGACCTTGGAGTGCTCACCACACTCCAAGCCCAGAACCACCACAGAGACACAGGATCACTTGAGTAGTGCTTGCGAGAAGGTGAATGAGGAATAGGAGAAAGAATGAAGAGGGCTAAACCATGTAGTTGGGATTTTGGAGCAGTAATTTCAAAGCTTTGGCCAGATTTTTACATAATTAAGGGGATAGATATTGAAAGAGATAACTTGGACAAGATTGTTTCAGGTCTATCATGTAAACTGCAAGTTGTTCTCCTGTTTCGTGTCCTAGGGATCTTCAGGTGGATTCCTTAAGAAGCTTCCCTGACACGGGCCCCCAAAGCAGTGACTGAAGGAAATGTAGAACAACAGCCCTGTAAAGAAAGAAGGAAGGGATGAACAAAGCTGTGGAAGATGGGGAGATAGGTTAACAGGCTAATGAAGATCTTAAGAAAAATGAAGGGAGGCTTGTAGAATTAAATCAAATCAGACTGAAAAACCAACTGGAGGGCCAGGGATTTAGCTCAGTGGTTCTGCCGCCTGCCTCGCAAGCGGAAGGACCCGAGTTGGATCCTTGGTACCAAAAAAAGCAACACCACCACCACCAACAAAAAAACCACACAAAACAATTGGAAGTAGAGACAGAGGAATCACCAATAACTTCAAATTTTTTCTAAATTATGATGACTTTGTTGGAGTTTCAAACTCAAGAAAGAAGGAATAGGGTTGGAATACTAGAAGATGCAATTAATGACATATGGATGTTTTGAGGACTTGCAAGTGAAGAGATGTCAAACCAACGACTGAGCATTAGTGGAGCGCTCAGATAAAGGAGTAAGGCTGGAAATGAAAATAAGGGGATTATAATTTTATAAAGGACACGAGATGAAATCCTGATGTACAGACAGAATAACAGGTATCTGTGAGAGACCGAAAAAGAGGAAAAAGAGGAAGAGTGAGATTCAGGAGCAAATGGAGTAGTGGAAACCAGAGGAAGAGAAATTTGATTAGTTTGGAGGCTTTGAAGTAAAGGAATTTACAGACTAGTAGAGGTGGAAGATCAATACAGCAGAATTACCCTATAAGCTTAATGTTCTAAGTAGCAGAAGAGCAGAACAGACAGGAGTCCTGAGGATGCCAGACATCATGTGCTTTCTGGAGGAAGAGGCATATCTCCACAAGGTAAAAGTCAAAGCCACAGACAAGAACTCTTTCCGATCCCCCTCTGCCTTCCAAACTGTTTGGCCACTGTAATCATCTTTCTCTCTTCCTTCCACTCAAGTGCAAGAGATATCTATTTTCTCTTCCTCAGAAGCAGGATATTATCTACTTCTCTCTTCTTTCCCCTTGGCTTATGAAAAAGCTCAATTCTCTGTCATTGGGGAAAAACTCTTCCTTAACTGCGTATAGCCTTCTGAATTCCAATCTTTCTCCTCACTTTTAAAGCTGAGCCCCTGGAACATCTTTACCATGCCATAATCACTGATCTCCTTATCCTTATGTGTTTCCCCACTAGACTGGCACAGCAAGGAGACCATGCCTTGTTCATCTCTGTTCCAGGAACCAACACAGAGCCTAGTGCAGAACAGGGTGTGCAAAAAGTGTGGTCTTGAAGGAATCAATGAGTGCACAAAGGGATTCTATTTGCAACTTAGCAGCCCTTTGAGGTTGAGTGAACGAATGAAAACCTAACCCTAAGAAGCCAGGCTTAGAGATCTCAAGTGATTTGCTTAGTCTCACCCAGCAAGAAAAGCCAAGCCTCACATCTAGGTCTTCTATGGGCTCTTTCCTGTTCATCCCTGGTGGTGCACCTCCCTTTGGCATTGGAGGGGCTTCAAGCAAAAATTATTTTGGCAGTACTGAGGAGTGAACCCAGGGGCTCATTATGCTTGCTAGGCAAGCACTCTGCCACTGAGCTACCTCACTAGTTCTTTCCATTTTATTTTATTTTTGAGACAGGGTCTTGTGAAGTTGCACAGGCTGTCCTTGAACTTGAGATTCTTCTTCTGAATCACTGAGATTATAGCGTGCACCACTGTGTCCATCAGGCTTCAAGTATTTTTAATCTCAAAAGCAGTATTAAGAGCTAGCACTTACTGAGCACTTATTGCCTGCCAGACATGGATCCAGGTGTTTCCCCTGTAATATCTCTTTGCTCATGGCAATCCTAAGAGATGAATTCTGTTTACCAACCCCCTTTCAGATGAAGACACTGAGGTTTAGAGAAGTTAAGTTCTTAAAGTATCATAGGTATAAAATGACAGGGGTGGGATATGAACTGAAGTTTGTCAGTGGTGAAAGTCTGGAATTCAGTTCTGGGCTCAGGTTTATCTGCTTCCAAATTCCCCCAAATCTCTTTTCTCCTCACTGTGCACCGCAGCAGCCTGCAATGGCCTCTAATTGGGCTGCAGTGTGCTGTGGTGCTGGTTTTGCCTCTGAAGAGTTGAGAGCTGAGGTCAGTGCCCAGCTCCAAGACACCAATTTATGAGGCTGAGGAGAAGGGATAGAGGATAGATAATTACACCCTGGCTCCCTGGCTTCTGAGGAGGAGCCTCAGAAGATTCCTAGAGGGCACTCATTTCCAGGGGCTCAAAGGAGAAACCCAGAAGAAGCTGTCTGTGTGTTATTTTAGTGGTTGCTTTGGGGTTTTATAGCATACATTGTTAGCATATCACAATCTGTCTTCAAGCATTATTATGCCACTTCCAGAATAGTGTGAGATCCTTACAGTAGGATACTTCCATTTCCTCTTCCCAGCATTCATGCAACCACTGTCATGTTTCATTTTCACAGCATTATAAACCCCACAATATTTGTTTTTTCTACTTCATTTTTCTATCCTAGCGATATAATAGAAAAATAGATAGAAATCATATTGTTTGCAAAATTTATTCATTTTTTTATGTGACTGTAGTTTATATCATTGTTGATAGCATTCCAGTGTATGAATGTATCAGGATGTATTTATGTGTATTATTTCTGAGGGACATTTATGTTATTTCTAGGGGTTTTTTTGTACTGGGGATTGAACTTGGGACCTTGCGCTTGCGAGGCAGGTGGCAGAACCACTGAGCTAAATCCCTGGCTCCTCTAGTTTTTCATAATTAGGAACAATGCCATTAGGAATAGTTTCGTACATTTTTTTCTTTTTTTTGCTGCTTGTGTGCCTGAGGAGACATGGTTGTGTGTCAGAGGGTATGCATACTTTCAATTTTACCAGATGATGGAAAATTGTCTCTCAAAGATGTTACAATGATAATATCAACAATAGTGTATGAGGTTATATATTGACATTTATTGGGAAACTGTCATATCACATACCCAAATCTATGTCTACATGATAGCTGTGGTGAGATTGTGTAGTGTACAACCTGGATATCTGTGTGAGAGGTTTGAGATAAAATATTTTTCCATATGCTTATTTTTTGAAACTATTGTTTAGGTCTTTTGCCTATTTTACTAGTAAGTTGCCTATCTTTTTCTTATTGATTTGTAGTTATTTATGTATTCTGGATACTAGCTTTTTGCTGGTTAAATTTATTTGCAAATATCTTCTCCAAATATGTGGCTTCCCTTTGCACTTTTATGGCATCTTTTGATCAAAGTAGTAGAAACCAGATAGTAAAAGGGGATCTTTGCACAAATTACAAAAAGCTGTCTCTCTGATGACCTAACAATTGTAGTGTGGGTTGAATTTAATCTTCCATGTGCTTTTTGAAGATGTTTTTGGACAAGTTACTAGATAAAATTGGCAGCTCTGCTTTTTCTTACCAGAAGTTCTTAATTTTATTTTGATCAAATTTATATCACTTTTTTCTTTTCCTTTATAAAAAAGTTAATGCTTTTGTGTCCTGCTTAATAAGATTTTCACTACCCAATGTCTTGAAGATAGATTCCTTTATTATCTTATAAAAACCTTTATGAGTTGGACTTCAACATTTAGATATACCTTTCTTTAGCATTTCTGATGAATATTTAGCAAATATGTAAATTATACATTATATCATGCACATAGCCACTTTTTTTATTTTTTGGTATTGGGGATCAAACTCTGGTCCTTGCACTTGTGCAGCAAGTGGCGAAACCACTGAGCTAAATCCCCAGCCCCACATAACCACTTTTGAGATGTGATAGATAATACAGAATCATCACCATGATTTTAGCAAGTTTTTGTGGATCATGGTATCATATATACTTTATCTTTGCTCTTTTGTGTTTGCCTCTTTTAGGTTTCTGTGTGACTTTTTGTTGGCTTCATTGAGAATTTAAGGGATGTCTGGCAGAGGGTCACATTATAGTGTAGGCAACCTTTCTCACTATGCATTTGAGGCTGGCCTTGAACTCACCATGTAGCCTAGGCTGGCCTTAAACTTGCAGAGATCTTCCTGCCTCAGCCTCTGGAGTGCTGGGATTACAGGTGTGCATCATTACCTCTGGGGTAATCTTTGTTAATTTTAATAAATAATTTGTGTTTTTTAGTGTATATGTCTCTCACCTTCTTGTTTAGATTGATTCCTAAGTATTTTATTCTTTTTGACACTATTATAAATGGGATTGTTTTCTTGATTTCCTTTTTGGAGAGTTTGTTTGTTAGGGTATAGAAATACAACTGATTTTGTATGTAAGTTTTATATCCTGGAAATTTACTGAATTTGTTTTATTAGTTGTAACAATATTTTTTCTGGAGCATCTTTAGAATTTTCTACATATGAGATCATGTGATATGAAAACAAAATAATTTTACTTCTTTCCTTCTGATTTGGGTGCTTTTTATTTCTCTAAAATCCCTGACTAGGACTTCCAAAATACATTGAATAAAAATGGTAAGAGTGGGTATATTTGCTTTGCTTGAGATTTTATAGGAAGAGTTCAGTTTTTGTATTGTAGTTTAATGTTTAATGCACAGAACAGCACAAAACTGCAGTCAGCCTCAATTCTCTGCCTTCTAGCCTTGGAGAGTTGTGCCAGCCTTCACTGCCCCAGGCATCCAGACTATAAGTTTCTTCCATGTTCTGTTGGGGGACAGGGTAGGCACAGCCCCTGGGTGAGCATGCTGAAAGGCTAGGGATACTGGAACTACCCTTCATTTCTCCTTTCCTCCCTTCTGGAGGAAAAAGCCCAGTTCTGGGCTTTTTCCAAGACTTGCAGAGCCTTGCTGGCTCCTGGAATATGGCTCTTTCATAGCTACCTCAGGAATCTGGCTTACACTATATTTTATTGCTCTGTGTAAGATGAGACAGAGGCTGGATCCTTGGAGAGAGCACATTGAAAGTACCAGATCCCTGGAATTCACTCCACTTTTCTCTTTCCCACAAAAGCAGTTCTGATTGCTCCTGGTGCTGAGTTGTACTGGCCTGCGGGAGTTACTGATGAAAATAAAGAGAAATCGCTCTTCTTACCTGTCTCAGTGTGGCTGATCTCAGTTTTGTGCTATTTTGGGTAATGAAACTTCTTAACTGACTTATGGGCTTCTCATAAAGGTATTTTTCAACTCATATCATTGTTAAATCTGTGTTTCTATGTGGAAACAAAGGATGAGACTTCCTATTGTAACATAATTCTTTCTTTAAAATACAGTTTCTACTCTTATAGAACTCACATTATGCATTAAAATATTTTATCAATATATATTGATTCAGTGCATTTAGGGAAGAAGAGTAATATTTATGATAAACATACTGTGCATAAAACGGTTGACTGAACTTGCTCGCATGCCTGGAAGTGGATAGCTATCACCTTGTCTGGGTGGGATGACTGGGGCAACTCAGCTCTGATAAATGCGTGTTTCATTTCTACTGCAGGCTAACCTAAGCATATTCTCACAGTTATGGCAGAGTTGCAAGAGCATAAGTGTAAACACACAGGCATTTAACATCCCTTTGGCCAAAGAAAATCCCATGACTCAGCTTAGAATCAATTTTTTCCTGTACTTTTCCAGACTCAATCTGCTGATTAGTCCTAAAGCCAACAGCATGTTTTATGTTTTTTGTACAGCACCCCATTTCTGGTAACAATTTCTATTCTAATACTTGTCTATTGCCACATACAAGGGGAAACTGAACCATACAATGTTTAAAAATTTTTTAAAAACCTATTACAATAAGAGATACATTGGCACTAATTACCCTCAAAATATCACCCCAACTTCAAACATATTTATCTATTATTCTTGCCACTTTTTGAGGCAGTTCTGGAAGTTATTTTTCAGAGTGTCTTTACAAGGTGTGATAAAAATTTGGTGAATGCTGCTGCCAAGTGTCAGCCAATAGAAAGGCAGGCTCAAGGGGGATACAAAGTCATCACTAAAAAATCAATAGTATTCCTGTACACAAATAACAAATATAGTGAGAGAGAAATTAGGGAAACCATGCATTCTACAATAGCATTGAAAAAAAATGAAATACTTAGGGTTTAATCTAATAAAGGAAGTAAAGGATCTTTACATTGAAAACTACAGTACTCTGAAAAAGGAGTTCAAAGAGGATCATCTCCAGTTTGAGGCAAGCCTGGGTTACATAGTGAGGTCAAGGCCACCCTGAACTACATAGAGAGACCCAGAAACTTCCAGGCCACCATACCACTGGGGTGAGCAGAGCTGCCCCCCAGCACAGAGGGGGTGAATTTTCTGGGCAGCCATACCACTGCCCCCAGTGCCAAGGAGGTAAGCTGCATGGCACACATCCCCCCCTCCCTGAAATGAGAAGACACTTAAACAAGTCTCAAAACCAGACTCCCAGATCACCTAAAGCAACCCCAAAGGGAAATGAGATGGAACAATCTGATACTCAACCACCTGGACTCCCTGAACTGGCAAAAAAAGAGGATCTGGAAAAAATGAAATCAGAAATAATTTCTCAGATAACAGCAGAGATTGTGCCTATAGTGCAAGACATGATTAATAAATCTAGAGAGGACACAGACAAAAAAAAATAGAGGAGCTGAGGAACATGATGGAATCCCAACACAGGAAACAAATGGAATCCATAAAACAGATGCAAACAGATTTCCAGGAGATTAAAAACTCCATTGAAAGTTTACTCAGCAGAATGAGCCAATGTGAGGACAGAATTTCAGATATAGAAGATAAGATTGCAATTAGTGACAAGGAAAAGAAAAATTTCTTTAAAATTGTAAGGGACCATGAGAAATCAATCCAGCAGCTGCTAGATGATACAAAGAAGAATAACATCAGACTGATTTGAGTCAATGAAGACACAGAAGAGCGTGCAGACAACATAAAAAAATTGTTCACAGAAGTAATGGCAGAAAACTTACCAAGCAGGGGAAAACAACTTGATATACGGATAAGTGAGGCATATAGGACTCCAACTAGCCTTGATCAAAAAAAATCTACACATAGGGATATAATAATTAAGAGTCAAGAAAGCCAACAGAAGAACAAAATTCTACAAGCAGTGAGAGAAAAGAAACAAATCACATACAAAGAAAAGCCTGTCATAATCACAGCAGACTTCTCAATGCAAACCTTCAAGGCAAGAAGAGCTTGGAGTGATGTATTCCAAGCCCTAAAGGAAAACAGCCTCCAACCCAGATTGATGTACCATGCAAAACTATCTTTCAAAATTGATGGAGAAATAAGATACTTTCATGACAAAGAGCACCTTAGGAACTTCATGAATACCAAACCAGCACTCCAAAAATTTTTAGACAATATCCTAGGAAAAGACAATGAAGATCACACCCCCAGGAAGCCTAGCAGAATGAATCCATTGGGCACAACAAGAAATGAAATGCAAAGGGGGAGAATCCAACAAAAAGAAAAAGTCATGACAATGGTAAGTCAAAATGTATTAGGTATAAGCATCAATGTTAATGGTCTCAGTTCACCATTCAAAAGAAATAGACTGGCAGAATGGGTCAAGAAGCAAGATCCAACAATATGCTGCATACAAAAAACACACAACTCAAAAAGAAACTCAGACTGAAAGTTAAAGGGGTGAAAACAATACTCCATGCGACGGGAACCCCCAAAAAAGCAAGAGTAGCTATCCTCTTTGCAGATCAAGTTGATTTCAAACCAACACTGATTAAGAGAGACAAAGAAGGACACTACATCCTTGTAAAGGGAACAATCCAAGAGGAAGAGATGACAATCATAAACATGTATGCACCAAACACTAGTGCCCCCAACTATATAAAAGAAATACTAATGGACATGAAAAATCAAATAAGCACTAATACAATAGTAGTGGGGGACCTCAATACCCAACTGTCACAAATAGATAGATCAAGTAGACAAAAAAACACAACAAAATACTAGAGCTCAATCAAACTCTTGAATAAATGAACTTAACAGATGTTTACATAGTGTTACACCCCACAAAATCAAAATACACATCCTTTTCAGCTGCACATGGGTCATACTCTAAAATTAACCATGTACTTGCTCATAGAACATGTTTAAGTAAGTGAAAAGGAATTGAAGTTATCCCCTGTATATTATCAGACCATAGTGTGATGAAATTGGAGATCAATAGCAAAACAAACCACAAGAATTTCATAAACACATGGAAACTGCATGACACACTTCTGAATAACCAATGGGTCACAGAGGAAATTAAAGAAGAAATCAGACTGTTCCTTAAATTAAATGACAATGAAAATACAACATATCAGAATCTATGGGACACAATGAAAGTGGTCTTATGAGGGAAATTCATAGCAGTGACTACTCAGATTAGGAAAGCAGAGTGAGCTCAACTATACAACCTGATGCTGAACCTCAAGCTTCTAGAAAAAGAAGAGCAGGACAAACCCAAAGCGCATACAAGGGAAGAAATTATAAAGATCAGGGCAGAAATCAATGCAATGGAGACTAAGAGAACAATACAAAAAATCAATGAAGCCAAGAGTTGGTTCTTCGAAAAAAATAAAATTGACAAATCCTTAGCCAACCTCATCAAAATAAGGAAAGAAAAGGCCCAAAGCCATGCAATTAGGAATGAGAAGGGTGAAATTACAATGGATCCAGCAGAAATCCAGAGGATTATCAATACCTACTTCAAGAACCCATAAGCCAACAAGATGGAAAATACAGAAGAAATGGACAGATTCCTAGGTACATGTGAATTACCAAAGTTGAATGAAAATGACCTAAAAATTATAAACTACCCAATATCAATCAATGAAATTGAAAATGTAGTCAAATACTTACCAACTAAGAAAAGCCCAGGTCCTGATGGCTTCTCTGCTGAATTCTACAAGACATTTAGAGTGGAACT